>CM059013.1:37646205-38043705 GCA_030272315.1 Paspalum vaginatum
CTGATATAAGAACACGATGACACAAACTCAACAATACGAACTCTGAAAACAAATGTGCAAAGGCTAAACGTGGTGATAAGACAAGATGAACTATAAACCTTAATTTTTTATGGTTTTTTTAGACTTTAGGAATATAAATCGGTTAAACTAAGGGACACACGACAATATACTTCACCGGAAACCTGGAGCTTTGATACCACTTGATGGGGAAATGGGTGGTCCCGATCTTTCGGGAGGTACGGATAATTCAATTTGGATAGAGACTTGACGTTGATGATCCGGCTTCTAATCAACACAATTGGAACCTTGCAATCGCTACACCACAGCTCTGTTGGTTATCAATCACGTGACGAGCGTGATTGACTTTGCTAAGAAGTCTTATCCTTACGAGTGCAATCGAGAACGTAAGCAAAAACATGAAGAACGTAATCTTAATATTACATAAGGTGGGGTTTCAGAAACCGATAAACGGCAAAACTGTTCTTGACAGAGTAAACTAAGAAAAACACATCTAATATAATGATAGCTACAGAATAAATACAAAGGAGAGGTGTAGGGGGGTGGCCGAGCAATCCTAGTGCGCATAAGGCCTTCGGGCCCAAAAACGGGTGTCGCAACACCCTGACAAATTCTAGTCGTCATATTGTTTTGATGATTCCCGTCGACTCCGAGCTTATTTTGACATGGGACGAGAAGGGTTAGAAATTTTATTTCCTTAGCTTTTCGTCGATATGCAAAACGTCTAAAACGCAGCCCGTATGTGGTATGAGCGTCCGTTTTACTGAGGCATAGTCCTGCAGTCCGAACCGGCAACGAGAATAATTTGAGCTTTAACTCGGATTGAGTTTGTGACTTTTTGCCTTGGTCCTTGGTCATATACATATTAGACATGTTCTCATCAGGGCGGACCCACATATGCACACCACCACTCTTACACTTTGGTCCTTGCTTCGTGTAAGAGTTATTTTGCGTCATTTGTACTAAACCTTGATCAAATCAAACATGTCAGCTGAGCGATGGGACTACACGCCTATGTCAACTCGCACTTATTGCGAGCTATGAGTTGTGGGCTCATCATTGCTACTCGTGCCCTCTAGATACGAAGAGGATGACATAGGTCGAACGTTGCTTAGAAAGAACGAGATGCTTTATGTCTTGCTGCTTTATATAGTTCGTGACAGATGACTGCCTTGCATCCTAGGAATACGCTATAGGTGGAACTTTCGCTGCTTGCTTTTATCTAGTTCCTAACCAATGATGAGGTGGTTTTTGGGCTTTTAGCACAGTCTCCATTCACTTTATCAAAATATGTGATCAACAATTACAAAATTACCATTATCTTAAACTCATTTTAGAAACAAATGGAAATATATAACATGCATACACAAAAATATATACTTTTGATTGAATTATTAGTCAAAGATCTAAAGGATTGATTTTTATCAAATAAATGCACAACCTTGGGGCTGCCTTCTGAATTCAGAGCCCTATCGATTTGGATGCTATTGCATGTTATTACGGAATGCAAGTAGCTATTCAGAGGTAACTGGATCAGGTGTGCAATCCAGTTATCCAAGAAGCAAGACTGCAGCAGGCCGTGTGATACTTCATGTGTTTGCGTTCGACGCTGCAAACACAGTAGCGAATGGATCCTCAGCAAATAGAGGACTTGGCCACACATATTTCATCATACTACAGAACATATATTTCAAGGAGGTTGTGATGTAAAGATGGGATGTTGAAAGGGTTTTCCTGAAACCTTCCATTCTCAACAAGCAGTTGATCTTAGTGGTAATCTCCATCTTGCCGTCTGTGTCTTCTAAATTATCCAATTATGTGCTCTTTTCGATCGGACTGATGTAATGGTACAGGCACCATGTCACAAATGAGTGGCTCAGTGAACATTATATATAGAATGGCCGTGATGGCATCTTTAAGCAGTCTACTGGTAGCACCGGCAGTGGATTCATTAATGGTAGCAAGCAGTAATCCAATTCTGGTAAGTGCAAAAGTGCTCTGAAAAAAAATTATGCTCCAGTTTTTAAACATATATATAGGTGTGTAATCAGCATTTTGAGACTAGTTCATATAATCATAGACTTGAAGAAAGCTACGCCACATTAAGAGAGAATCTGACAGGCGGCCCATCAGCGTCATCAATTTTGCAGATCATTTTCCCTGTCACTAAGTAAAAGGTCTCATTTCATATCCTCTACCGTCATGTGTGAGCCAACTATATATATAATCAATCCTGGTCAACGGATCAAATAAAGATGAACCGAAGCTCTGGGATGACAGGAGTTCTAGATACTATGCAATCGGCAGATAAGGGCTGTACTGGAGAACACAAGAATTCAATTCGTTGGGCAGCTGCTTAAAATAAAAGCTGCAAAAAAAAAAAGATTGTATGTGACTGTGTCCGTATAAGCTCAATGGGCAAAAAAAACAGTCTATGGTCCGGCGGGTGCAAGATGAGTTGCCATCAACGTCAGTCCAGCACAAGCATAGATGCACGAAGGAAACATTTCACTGCTTGTTGACGCCCCCAACAAGGGGTGGCATTCTTGCAGATCCCTATTACACACTTCTGTAATATTCAGGGTTGGATATATGCAACAGGCAGTACCAATGCCGTCCTGCAGGTCCGCAATATCCCGTCTCCCAGCATCGCCAGCAAAGCATCCTCAAGGTTCTTTGTCGCGGTCCCGTCGAGGTTGAAGGCAGGCTGGTCAGCGTGGACTACTAAGGATGTTCCACACTATCTCAAGCAACGTGCGGCAGCCTTTTCTCTTGCTACCTACTCGCAATCTGTATGATCCATCGGCCCATGATTGACAACGGAATAGAACTTACCAAGATGAAGCATGTAGGTTAAACAATAACAGACAATTAGCTTGCACGGTAATCTCGTTTCTGGTGACTCCCATACCTATGCAAGGCCAATTCCAAAAATATTGTGGCGAAGTTGATCGTCTTATTATTGCGTGGAAATTGCAACCGTAGTTTGGATCCAAACGTGTCATATTGAACATATTCCTATATGGCCGGAAGGCCAAAGTGCCTCTATATATAGGCTCCGGGCCGGTTCCTGGCTCATTGTGGAATGGAACTGCACTACTAACCACTACAAAAGTAAACCCCAGCTAATCAGACGTAAGCCCCAGCTAATGGGCCAACCCTAAAAATAGATTTCCAGGAATGGTCCGTGTTATGTATAGGCGAAACATGACCCTCTCCTATAAATATCTTACTATTACTAATTATAGAGGTTACAAAAGAACCACGAATTGCGAATCGCGCTAAAAAAAGATAAATCTTACAAATTCTAAAAAATTAGAAACATAGTATCCAATAATGCTAACCATTAGATTCATTATAATTTCTAAAAAATTACCCACCATGCAATTATGAAAAAACGTCACAATAACCCCCAAATTTTTATATAAAATCCTCACCATGCCGTTATGAAATATGAATTAAAATAACCACTTAAATTCGCATATAAATTACAGATCATGCCATTATATATGATGAATTACAATAACCCTTAAAGTACATGTAAATTACACACCTTGCCATTATAAAATATGAATTAAATAACCGCCGCGTCCCCACACCACCCGCCGCACTGCCCTTCCAATCGCCGCCTGCCTTTCCTCTCCAACGCCTCTTCCTCCCTGCCCATCTATCAGCGTCGACCCGGCCTCGAGGGATGTTGCTTCCTGCTCCTCCCCGTTCCCTTTCTTCTGCTAGACCAAGCCGCTGCTGCTACAGCAGGGCACCACACTACTGCATAACATGGTTTTAGTAACACCAACTTGTGTTACTATACCTCAATTAAAATATTACTGGGTCTCCTAGTAACACATATTGTTTGTGTTACTATTGCCTATGTTACTATAGGGTTGATATTCTAGAACACAAGATATGTGTTCCTTCATATCCTAGAAAGTGTTACCGCTTAGTGTTACTACTTTGTAACATTTCTTTCTAAAAATGAAAAAAATTCCTTTCCTTCACTGGGAATTGAACTCACAACCTCATGTATCTTCTAAGACTTCCACTCCACTACACTACACAAGCACTTGTGTCTAAAAAAGCAATGTTTTCTTTTTCTATACACTATGATGAATTTAATATTGTATATTTGAACCCCTAAATAATCTTAAATGAAAAAACTCTCAACTACAAAGTTTTAGATCTCGTCAAATACTACATCTCTAGTATAAGGCATGCATCGAAATGAGGTTATTTGATAATTCCAAGTTATGATTTCGCGAATATAGAAAAAATATATTGGAATTTATAGGGGCAATAAATGTTTTCAAATGGAAAATTTATCAATTGTAAGGTTGTGGATCTCATCGAACACTATGATTTTGTTACCGTATCTTCATGTAATTTTATATAAAACAATTACGACTTTTTGCTAAAACAACTATTTTTAGACGCAGACAGTAATTTGGTCCGCCTCTACAAATCATTTTCAAATGAGTTTCATGCTGCAGATCGCCTTTAGAGCATCTTCAGAGGTGTCCTATAGTTTGTACCACATCTGGAAAACAATATTTTAATTGATGATGTATGTTATGGATCATCTTTGTAAACAAGGGCTATATCTAGAGCCAGCCTGTAATATGGACGATCTCTGAAACCTTATTCCGAGGGTAGCATATATTTTAGATGGAGCCCATGCTAGCAAGAGCATATGCGTCTCATTTTTAACCGTCTCTACAAATAAATAAAAGGAGGAGGTGCGTGTTATGTTTGGTACTGAATGGTATCATATATGTTTCTTTGTAACACTTTATAAGTAGCATTTCTTTGTGTTACTGTATGGTATGTTTTTGCATCATGTTATATATGTTCCATCTATGTGTTACAATATCTACAATCTTTGTAACACTTCAGTAGTAACATAACCTTTTGTGTTACTACAGTCATTATTTGTAACACATTTTTCCTGATCAAGCACTATATGTTACCAGCTTACACTGTAACACATAGTTTGTGTTACTGTAAAAAAATTTTGTAACACATTGATAGATGTGTTACAAAAGCGTGTTACAATAGCTATGTTTTGTAGTAGTGCCACTACTAGAGAACGAGCAATCCGTCCTCAACATCCGTCCCAGTATGAAATAGAACCAGGACTGATAGAAGAATCAGTTCCGGTTTTAAATGTGGTACCTTCTGGAGAAGTTCTAGTCCCGGTTGGTGTTACCAACCGAAAACCGGGACTAAAGGCGACCCAACACCAACTGGGACTAAAGCCTCTCTAACCGGGACTAAAGAACTCTAGGCACTTATACAATAAAAAAAAATCATCTTCCATGTAGTCAGATGTGACTCGTGTGATGTTGTTGGTCTTGAGTTCGTGCCCCAACAGAAACATACTTTTTCAATTTTTTTTATGAACCATAATTCCCGTTTGGGAATCTGGGACTGAAGAGAGTTTCTAACCGGGACTAATGGACTATTCTCCAGTAGTGCACCACCGGCCAGCCCTGCCATTGCCTCTCTGGTTTAGTTTGGATAACCTCGAATTGAGGGGATTAGGTGGATTGGAAGAGAATGGAGTATGTTTAAATCCATAATTGATCAAAATCCACCCTCCAATCCCTTCAAATCCACCCGATCCCTCTCAATAAGGTTATCCAAACGAGTCTTCCATGCTCCACGCCAGCTCCTTCCTCTCGTGCCCTGTAGGACACCACTTCCATCAAATCCAGCAGCAAGCGTCAGTAGCAGAAGTCTGTTGCTGCTTGGCCTTCCCTTCTGCTCTTGGCGTGGATAGGGATAGCAGAAGCACCCCAGCTAGGGCTGGAAACGAGCCGAGCCGAGCTGTTGCGAGCTCAGCCAGCCAGCTCGGCTCAGCTCAGTGGCGGCTCGCGAGCCGGCTCGAGCCAGCTCGCGAGCCACAATAAAAAGTATGAATTAAGTTCAAAATAAATTAATTTATATATTTTTTAAATGATAACAATAATTATGTGGTACATATTTCTCATGTATATATAAATTGCTATGTTAAGTATATAAATATTAACTTATGCCACTAATAAGGAAGAATTAATCCATCAACTATCATAAAATTATTATTGGGCTGTCTTGGGCCAAGTGAGCGGCTCACGAGCTTGAACGAGCCGAGCCGGTTCGCTACTTTTGCGAACCAAAAAATCCGACTCGGCTCGGCTCGGCTCGTTGGAGGCTCACGAGCTGCTCCGAGCCGAGCCGAGCCACGAGCTTTGAGCTATTTTTCCAGCCCTAACCCTAGGCACACATCGAGCGCACTCGCGCGGCCACATGGGACATGGGAGACGGCCAAAAGCCAAGTGGGTCGGCTGACAGCCGGGCCACAGTCTCCGTCTCCCTTGAGTGCAGCACCCCAGGTGCTGAAAATAGCGGTGTAGGCGGCAAGGAGTACGAATGGGAGAGAGCAACGAGAGAGGGTGCTCTTTTCCAAAATTTAATGGCACCATAGAACAATCTTTTATTTAGTTGTAAATAGGGGAGTGGAAGGTGCTCTTGGATTTTTATATTACCAACAGCAACTTGTTCAACTCATTGATCTTGAGCCTCTTCAGTCAAAATCCATAGGCTACTTCATACACTATTTTTTTCTGTCAATATCTTGCTCCATCAATGCTGTTGATCGAAATTCGTTGCTAATAACATCAAAAAACATTGGAAACACATGCAAAAATTCACTTCATCCATACCAGAAATAGTATGAGGGGCCGTTATTGTAAAAAAAACACACATGTCAAACCGTATCTATTAATTCAAAAAACAAATAAAAATAATTATTGCTTCAATCTATCAAACATATACAAATAAAAACGATCTAGGGATAGGAAAAACAAAGTAAATGATGCTGTTATTGTTATATTATACATAAGTACATACGTATACCGGGGAGAATGGGCTTCGGATGAGTTTCAATTTAACATAGAAAACGGCCAACATCTGCACCTGGTGTAGATGTTGTCTTCAGTACCAGGTGAAAAGGTGCTGACCCTTGGAGATTCATTAGTATTAGTTGGCAATACAAACACATACTAAAGGGTATCTTTTAGTATGAGGTGGAAATGTGCTAGCTCTTAAAGAGTCATTAGTATTGGTTTGCAATACAAACCCATACTAAAATATATTTTTTAATATTAGATGGAAAAGTACACAGACATTAATGCTCGCGAAGTCTTTCAGTGTCGGGTACTGTTACCAACCAATACTAAAAGGTACCCTTTACTGTTGGTTTTTAACACCAACCCATAATAAAGCTATAAAAAGCCTTCCAAATATTTACAATAAAAGAATAGCATCTTCTGTGTAGTCAAATATGACTATGTAGTGTAGTAGTTGGTTGGTTCGTACATAATGCTATTGGTCTTGACTTCAAGCTCCAATGAATACATATTTTTCAGCTTTTTACGGACTTTTGGTACCGGTTTTTAACATGGTTTTTACATTCGATACTAAACCTGAGAGTAGTAGTGTCGCTTTCGTAATACGGGTAGAGAATTCAACACTAAAGGGGGTTTCCAACCGATACCGAAGTCCCTCTGTGTAGCAGTGTACATAAACTATATGTAATGGGACAAACATCCATGAATCAGAATAAAATTATAAGTTATATGAATTTTTTATATAACGAATTTGATAATATCAATCCAAAACATTTATTAGACGTTGCAAAAACATCAAAACAAAATTTACAACAAATGTATAACCAATTTAAACATTAATTTAAAAACCTTTTCAATTAAAAATCAAATAATTTTAAAACTAATATTTTTGTTTCATCGCGCACATGCATTTCTACTAGTAATCTTAAAAGACCTGCACAGTCACTACAGGAATCAGGATAATTTTCGGCAGCCAAAAACCGCCGAAAATAAGGGTTTTTCTACCAAAAATAGCTATTTTCAGCGGCAAAAGGTTTATTTTCGGCGGTATTGCTACGCTGAAAGAGTTTTGCCGAAAATAAACCACCAAAAATTAGTTTATTTTCGGCGGTTTTAAGCAGCTACCAAAAATTAGTCTCGGATAGCTTAATTTACGGCGGCCCACAATAGCCGCCAAAATAATCATCTAATTTTCGGCGGCCCACTTTAGCAGCCGAAAATAATCATCTAATTTTCAGCGGCCCAATTTAGCCGCCGAAAATTAATGATTTTTATTTAAAAAATAAATAAGTCGCCAAAAAAATACAGAAAATTTAGAAAAATCACAGAAAATTTGTACATCATCATATAAGGCTCAAGGTACTTTTTTACATCCATACATGCATGACTTGTTGAGAAAATTAGCAACATCTATGTCCAAATGACATATTCCAGTCATATAAGGCTCAGGGTACTTCTTGAATCGTCTCAAGGGATATACAGCTCACAATTTTTTGTTCACATGCATATATGGATAACTTCTTGAGGAAATTAGCTAATTAAATCTGTACACACAGGCACAACTTGCATAACTAACCTGATATGACTCATATAGTTCCAACAATACTAATCAGTGCATGAAGAATCTGAGGCTGAGAGCAATTCCTAACCAAATCCACTTACAATAAATGTATGAATTACTGCTACCAAGACAACAACCAAGAGCACCTCTCAGGAATCTCAATTGCAATAAAAAGATGCATCATTGTATTTCTTTTTAAAAAAGAAGCTCAGGTTGACCACTGTCTTGTTCAGATAATCAGATTAGATCAATCACTGCATGTCAATTGGGAACATTGAGTAATTTCCAGACCAACCTTATAAACAGTAATCCTACACTAGGAGCAGCCATTCGAGTACATATCCTACACATCCAATTCGATAATTAATTTTTTTTTTTGCTCATACCTGTTGTTGGCTGTTGTACACTTGTTCTTCACTTCGTGTTCTTGCCTCCCTGGTTTCTTGCACACTTGCATTGAACAAACAGCGGGCAGCCTAACAATAAATGAGATACTCCTGTTAATTATCTGAAAACATTTTTAAATGACAATTCAGCAATAATAGAAGGGAAAATAGTAGAACTTATCTCATATGGACAGGCCCAACGTTAACGTTGTACCCATCCAATGCATCAAACAACAATAAAACAATAGTATTGACATCCAATGATCCAAACAGCAATAAAACAAGGAGAAAAATTCACGGTCCACACAAACACAATAGTATAAAGACAAGTAGACAATACAGATAAGCAACTACAAGTCTTAGTTCACACAAGCTGACAACAAACTTAACTGCTGAAGTCTAGTTCACGGCACAGCACACAACAGAAATTAAAGATGAGTATGTAACTTGGCAGCATGATCCTCATGCCACATAGATAGTCAGTAAAAATGCAAAGATGCATAAACAACCTTCACAATTACTTCTGGAAAAGAGATGCAATATATCCATCCCTCTTCACGGTTCAACCAATCAACCATCAACCACTCTACAATTAAATATCAAAATTCATAGTGGATCAACCAACATGCCATCATACTAATTACTAGAGGGTACATCATATCATCAATTAATCAATCAAACTACTACAATTGAAGCAGTGATTTAATTACTGTAATACAAACCTTGGCAACTTAGGATTGGAGCCTGCAGTCTGCTGAGGATTTTAACCAACGACGCGCAACTTCCTACTTCCTATGGTTACTGCCACGACAAAGATCCATCATCCCCAGCCGTCCGCATCAAGGGAACAAGAATAAGTTCCCCGTACTATCCTACTTGCCTAACCCTAACAGTAACAAGGGTCAAAACTCGAAGAGGTGAGGAAGAGGAGCTGAGAAAGAGGAAGGGTAAAGATCTTATGGGTGGACAGCGGAGGGGGGAGCCAGGGAGGCACTGAAGATGGGACAAGGAAGCGCCGGAGCCGAGACGGGGAGGCGCCGGAGCCAGGGCGGTGCGGGGAGCCGAGGACGGAGGGCGGCGGCGTGCGGGTGAGGAGGCGGCGGGTGCCGTGGCGGCAGGCGGGAGCGAGGAGGGGAGCCGAGGAAGGAGGGCGGTGGCAAGCGCGTGGGGCAGAGGGCGGCGTGCCGGTGAGGAGGCGGCGGGTGCCGTGGCGGTGGGCGAGAGGGGGAGGGGAGCCGAGGACAGAGGGTGGCGGCAAGCGCGTGGGGCAGAGGGCACCGTGCGGCGTGGCGGCGGGCGGGAGCAAGGAGGGGAGCCGAGGACGGAGAGCGGTGGCAAGGGTGTGGGGCGGAGGGCGGCGTGCGGGTGCGGAGGCGGCGGGTGGCGTGGCGGCGGGCGGGAGCGCAGAGCGCCAGCGCATGGGGCGCCTGCGTGGGCGGGCTGGAGGGTGGTGGCCGGGAGTGGGTGGGGTGGGATAAGGTTGGGATCGGTAGGAAGGCCGGATATGTTGGGCTGTGGGCTTTAACTTTCGGCGGGCTTTGTTGGCCGCCGAAAATAAACCACAATTTTCGACAACTTGGACTGGCCGCCGAAAATAAGTTTACAATTTTCAGCCGTTTGGGCTGGCCGTCGAAAATAATGAGCTATTTTCGGCGGCCAGATCAAACTGCCGAAAATAACCTTGTAAATTTCGGCACCTGGATGTAGCCGCCGAAAATTGTCTAAGCCGTCGAAAGTTTTCGAGATTCTTGTAGTGAGTATGGTTGATGAGGCGAACTTGGCAAGATGGGCCACCCAAGAAGCAAGGATTAATTTTTTTAATAGCTTTGAAGCTACTATATTACTATTTTGCTCCACAGCAAGTTACAGCAGCTAGATTTGAACTCTCCCCCAGAGAAGTACCATATTTGCTTGTGAATCCATCGTCTTCCGCTCCGCATTGCTTGTTTATTTGTGCCTTCCATTTCTCCATGAGAACACTTGTGTTGTGTTCGTTTCTCATATACCGTTTTTTTTCCTTCACAGGGTAGGCTAGAATATACAGGGAAAGTTAGACAGCAATATTCCAACTATTATTATTTATTATCTCGTCAGCAGGCAACCATGGATAATATATAGGAGTGTAAATGGTATATGGATATTATCCGTTTGTTTTCGAGTTTGGATCCATTTAGAAGAGTTGAGATCCCATCCGTATCCGAGTTTGGATATTTATTATTTGACATGTATCAATATCCGAGTATTCAAAGTTAAATAAATACGATCTCGGTTGTTATCTAAGTCTTATCCAGACACATTTGACAATATCCGTATTTGATCTGAATTCGAAGAGAAAATATGAAAACAAATATAGTATTAGTAATATATGTCCGTATCCGATCCAATTACATCTCTAATAATATATAGCATTCCCATGCTTCTTCCTTCGAAACGTCATTACAAATAGCATGTGCATGTGCCCACTGAATCAATCGTACCTGGATCTGTTTGGATTTTAAAGTTTTAAATCAAAAGATTGTAAAGAAACTGAGTTTATTATAATATGTTGTTCGCCCTGTTGGTAACCCCTGCACATCTGTTAGTTTCTAAGTAGCTTAGTAGTTCAGTTCAGAGTCGGTGAGTTTGTTTGGCGTGTTCTAGAGAATAGGAGTATTGGAGTCAGTCAGTGGCGGTCCCGGTATTTAATCGGAGCCCGACTATGATGAGGTAGTTATATCTTCTTAGCTTGTAGAAAAATATGATTGTACTTAGATTAAGAAAATGTATTTAGATAAACATGCTACTCTCTTTGTGATCTCATTGATGGAGCCCGGATGACTGCCCAACCTTGCCCTCACCTAGGTCCGCCACCGGAGTCAGTTGCTATCTCAATGGCGGCAGAAACTTGGGAAGACACTAAGGCCACTTAATCCAGGTACTAAGGTATATATATAATAAAGAGCAACAAAAAAAAAAAAGAAAAGCTTCATCCTTCCGCAGCAGCAAAACCACTTGAGTTCTTGTTGTGTCCTTGAGAGAAAAGAGAGAGTTGAGAGACTAACACACCCTTTTGCTTCATTTTCACATTGCAGTTGAGCAATTGATCATGTATACGTAGAGTGTGTCACTGCAATTTCGTAAGTCTATCATATGGAGTAAGGCAGAAAATGGATGGTCGGTTGCCAAAGTTGTTCACTAGAGTTTGTGTGTTGAAAATTCTCTGCTCCAGCATAAAGAACATTTTTTGTTAGAGGCCATTCTTTATGGACACCAACGTTTTATTAAACTCCGCTTGCGCTTCTCCTAGCTTGGAACAACCTAGAGGAGCTGAATCTCAGGCTCTCAGCTATCCTTATTAGCGGGTATACAGATTTGTTCTTTGCTCTCAATAAATATCTTTAGATTAATTACTGTCTATTCCTCTACTGTTACATCTCTAGTGGTAGCAGGGCACTAAAGGGTGAATTAATGAGTGCACTGAAAGATGAAATAACAGTGTGATCTTATGAAAAATATATATACAGTGGTAAGCATCCCATGGTGTAGTGTCATGATTTTTTAGGGCATTTTTCATTAAGAGGGTAGAAATCTACGTACGACAACAATGCCGTCCTTCATTCGTTGACCCATACATCAAGCTTTGGAACTTAAATGTATGTACCTATATTATTGGACAAATTTTGAATGCAAAACATAGTTTTTGGAAACAGGAAACTTGTTAGGATGGAGACACAAGACAACCTTGTGATCCAATAGTTACCAATCTAACAGCAGTATATTTCCACTTCTTCTTTAAATACACAAAATGTTCCCTCATTGACAGTAATCCCCAACCAGTCAACAAAACACGCCTGCGAACTGTAGCTCTTGGGAGCAACGGGGATGAATTGAGTTGTTAGTTAACTAATCACATTTTGCACTCCCATCAAAATTATATCTAACTAGTCCATTAACCCGTGCATTGCACAGGATTATAGGATATGCACATAGGTCTCATCATTTAGAATAAAAATAAAAATATGAATAGTTTAATAAAGAACTTGTTTATGATTTTGCATGTAGAATCATCTTCACTTATACAAATTTAGAGAAGTTCATGGATGTAAAACTATACCTGGCGAGTGGTGAGGTTGTGAGAGATGCAATCTACAGTTGATTCATGTCTTTTGATTGTTTTAGTTTGTATCCCTCCAGTTGGCTTCCTAGTCTGAGGAAAATTGTATTGACTTTATGGTTGATGGTTAATACCTTTCTTCAGTTTGTCTTTTCATGAAGACATGAACAACCCCTATGTGTGCTTTTGTCATGAAAAATGTCATAATATTTTATTTTTGCACTATTATTTGGGCAATTACCTACCAATTAGTTTATGATAAATGAATGATAACTGATTAATACTTAAGCTCTAGCTCTGCAATGGATTGGTGATTTTTGGAACCATGCTAATGATTGGGACTTTTTATTTCATTAAAGACTTTATATGCAAATGATATGAACACATCTAATAGTTACTTGATTTGTCCATGCTGTTCTTTTGAAAGGTGGTAAAATTTTTACCTTTCCAACCGGCCACCCGCTCTGCTGTTCTAATCTTGTGGTTGCAGCTTTATTCACATATTTTATTTTTGTATTGGGATGTTGATTTGCTTATAGTTGTCAATTTATTGGTCAAATTTATTTAACAAAACTACCATTTTAATACTCACTTGAAACACCATGATTATTTTGCACCCTCCTTGTGTGCTAAACTACATATTGCCTAAAAGAAAATGCTAGATAAATACCACTAATTCTATTGTACAATGGTGAAAGCTAAAAACTTAATTGTGCTGAAATAATTGAGCCCCTTTACGTTGCTCGTAGATTATCATAATCTAAAGTGTATAGAGTACATATACGAGAAATAATAAGATAATAAGTTTGTTTGTTGCTACATAAAGATTCTAAGCTATATTATATTATCCGAGAGAAACAAACATGGCCTAAACATTCGAAAGTCTGGTTGCAGGTACGTACCATGATTATGCGTGGGCTTGTGCTTGCCATCGCTCGCCATGCTCGTTGTTGCCGTGATCTTTCTTAGTATATTCCCTTTTATATCTATCGTTGACGAGGCTTATAGATCACATCTCTTCTACGTGGATAGGGGCAGATGCAAAGCCATGTTCTGCACGCCGCCCCGCAGTGCCAGGCTCATGCACACAGACCCCTTGTTGCCTTTGTACCCCACGATGCTCCTGCCCATGCACCACACCGCGACGACGGAGGGCGCACGACGTCCACGTGGACCTACACGCACAGCAGCACGTGCCACCATCTTCTTGCTCGATGCCAGACGGTAGCACACGCGCCCGTGCCGCGCTGCCCTGCCCGAGGAGTCGTCAATGCCAGCGGCCGTGGCCTGCTCGTTGCTGTTGCTCGATGTCGTGCGGTGGAAAAAGCTCACGATAAGATGCATTGTGTAGAGATAGAATTAATTATACAGATGATGGCAGAGGTGGGTAATTTTCAGTTAACTATGAGGCTATTTTAGGCTTTTAATCTTTAATGGCTATTATCGTTGTTGATGATTATATGTCACCGAATTTATAGCCGGATGTTGTTCTTTTTTTTTTTGAGAATTTTAGGATTTTTTTTTCTAGTGTGCCTTATCAGGATGAACATAGAGGCTAAAAAAAACTCTAATTAGTAATAGTAAGATTTAATTCTTTATACATTATATCATTTCCTTGAGCCATGAATAACCCGCTACGAAACACTTGGAAGATTAGAACTTTGACTAACCTAATTTTGCAATCGCTCCTCGAGCCCTCACTCATACAATGGATTCCAGACACGTGCGTGGAGCCCCATCACAAGCTCAATCCTGCCGTCTGCACCCGTAGCAGCAAATCCCGCTGTGCATGCACCGGCACTAGAGCAGAGAGACATCCCTGCTTGGTTGTTTTCTTGCCGAGATTCAGCAGGCAGGAACCTTTGCAGAATATATCGTTTTTTGGGGTAAATCCTTGGCGCTTCTCACATTTGGTGCCCCCAGCCTAGAACGGCCCATGAGACTATTTTGTTGAAGTATATTCCCTTCTGCCTTCCATTCCCCAATTTCCATATGTGAAAGTTTTTTGTTTCTACTTCTCTGCATCTCACCCTCTCCTCCTCCATCTTATATCGTCTTCTTCTGGCGGTGGCAAATTGATTTATTTATCATGTCAAATGCAAGTTAGTGCCCACATCAATCATTCTTATAATTCTACTCTTGAAGAGCTAGCCATGTGGTGTCCTAGTTATTATTGCGGTTGGTGTATAACGTAAAGTTATTTTCTATAGGGCACCAATTTGGCAACAGTGCTTTTATCTAGCATAGTGTAGTTATTTTGTGAGATGGTAGTTTTGCTCCAACATTCTGAACCTGTTCTTTTCTGAAGGAATGGACATACCCCGTAGGCTCCGTGTGGGAATTCCATGAAGAAATAATCCCCCGCTGTGCTTTCGTTTCCTGGTTGCCATGACATGATTTACCTGGATATTGATTACTGAGGCTCTTGAATAGTAGGTTTACGTTTGAGGGGTCCCCATACATGGTCTTTACTCAGTTCTTGTTTGGGTGATTTTCCTAATCGCCATTTAGTTATCAATTATTAGCAATTAAAATAATAAATGCATGACAAACTATAACGCGAAGCTAGACAGAAACCAAAACACATGCAGACCGAATTAGCTGCCTGAAGCATCGCATCATGCATTGAAGCTATAGAATACGAATTTAGAATGGAATTCAGGTAAAGACATAACTAATCCTGGCATAAGCACTGAGGCAACAGACTACACTAATATCTGCATTGTTTTAAGTAAAATTCAGGCCTAATATCCGCTCACATAAGCACGGACTATATTGATGTGAAAGAAATGTAGTTCTAGATTTACATTGCTTTCTTCTACAAAGATAGCATGTTCCACACACGACCAGGCTTCCCAGAAGTAACTAATCTGCCAAATGATTAGTCCAATAAGAAGTTCAATATATACTCACAGTCCTCCCCAGCACCATCTACTTTGGTAGTCCAAGAATGGCACATCAAACTGAAATGTGAGAGCATGTTTCCTTCTACCTCCAGTTCCAATACAAGCTCGACCAGCCATCACACCTAACCCACTCTTTCTCCTCATATTATGCTCCTCTTTCACCTCGGGCACGATGGCAGATTGGATGGCCATTCGGGAGGCAAACGATAATGCTTGCATCAAATATATGTGTACTTCTGAAGAGTCATGTCCTATAAATAACAGAGGCTGAAATCAAGCTCCAATTCCTTGGTCCCACTTGCATAGTTTCCATCGTAGGCAAACCATGCAGCTCGAATGGTAGATATATACCAAAAATAATTCAGAGTGGTCAAAGTACTCGATGCCGCGTGGTAAACGATCAATGCCCTGTGGCTACATTACGTGCATATATGTTTGTCTATCGTTATGGACTTTGTGCCCTGTGGATTAGAATCAAAGCATTCTATGAAGCAACAGTACCACTGAAAGGAAATCCGGTGCCAACAGGGCTGCCGGATCCGAGCAACAGAGCTGTCATCCCTGTTTTTTCTAAACCTTGGGGCTCGGAGTCTGAGACACTACAGGGAAGATAGTTTGGTCTGCCCCGGAGAAAAATTGAAGAACCACATGGGAAGCTAGTTCGATCGCAAAACACTGCGAGAGCAAAATTCCTTCGGCCTCCAATTCCAATACGAGATGTTGATCGGTTATTTCTTGCTGATCGCAAGCCGGCCGAGGCATCTGATCTAATCTGCTCTTTCTCCTCCATCGGCGGCGATTGAATGGTCATTCAGGAGGCACATCGTGTGCTAGTTTTATATTGGTAGAGGTGGTTGGCTACCAGAAGTTGTGGTATACTAATGGATGGATCTTTAGTATTCTTTTGGCGCAGTGGAGTGTTGTGCTGTCATCAACGCTAGTGGACTTCAACTTACTAGTACAGAAATGATTCACAGGGGAAGTTGCTGGGCATTTATACAGGTAGGTTATCCAATCTGCCTCTACTCGTGAATCTTCAGAAATTACCATTTTCAAGAGCAGTGACTCACCTGATCCTGAAACTGGATCTTAAAAAACGGGCACCGGATCACCCACTCCTAGTAATTGATCTATAGGGCCGGTAGAAGGCATTCCTCGGTTCTGCTAATACCTTAAAACCCCACTAGCCCGGCAAAATGTGTCCGTTGCTTGCCAACGATGGCAGCACCATTGCTCACACTGGGCACCAACGCCGACCGCCACCGCCATCTGCCACCCGCACATGCACCCACCGGCGTGCCGCACCACTTGAAGGGACCGAGACGCCTAAATGGAGTGAATTCGAATTCTAAAAACTAAGACTCTCTAAAACAACTTATCAAAACTTATACAAGACAAAACAAGTATGGGCTGTAATATTTTGCTTAGCGTTACTAACTCTAGTTCTACATTGAAAATGAACCTATCAAGCTAGGAATAGAAGCACACATTGAAAAAAATATAAATGCGGAAGTTAAAGAGATAGGTAGAGTGATATAAAATCCTGATGACTATGGCAACGATGCATAACATGGAGACACAAATATTTTTCCCGAAGTATCAAGAAGGCACATAAGCCTTCCCACTAGTCCTTGTCTAGAGCCTCTCGCAAGGCTTTACTCTCACTTAGTCCACGCCAGGAGCTCCTCCCAGGGCCTTGATCCATTGCAAGCGCCATCGTCTTCATCTAGGCCGGGAACCTCCACAGTCGTCGTTGGCGCCACCACCTTCCGTGGCTGTCATCTTCATCTTCCACCTCCAAGGTTGTCATGATTGGCCCCATCGCTGCCATCCCAGTGATCCGCGCTGGGCCTCCCGGTAGTTGGCTCTGGCAGTTGCGAGGTGGGGGAGAGGCAAAGAGGGGTAGTGGCGTTTAGGGTTAGCGGCCACCCAAGTCGTTCTCACCGGGCGACGCTGTGGCTTTTTGACTCACCCTCAGATCAACAGCCTGCCTTGTCGCTCGCCTCGCCGGTCACGAATGACAGATTGGTGAAGTGCATTGCACTGCTAGCTTGGCCAATTAGACGCGTTGGCAGCATAATCAAGATAATATAATAACCAGAGATATTAATCAGGCAGGACACGGAGGAGCTCCATGAAGACGAGCATATGAGTCGGCCGGTGGCTTAGCAGAGATTAATCAAGTTACTTGCTCCATTCGCAATACAGAAATGGTCTCCGAGTTCCTAATCAAGTTACTTGCTCCATTCGCACGATTCATATAATACGGCGCGTGCGTTGCGACGCGCGGTTTTTGTCGAGATGCGGTCGGAAGCGCGCGTGGTCGCCGGAGAGGAGGGAGGAAGAGGTTGGAGTTAGGGTTCGGGTTTTTAGGGGTCAGTGTTCCGTGCCGAGGGTCCCACCTCCATCCTCAGCTCTAGAGGGAAGCCGGTCTGGCGGTAGCAGTGGATCGACTGGCGGCAGGGGCCGGGCGATGATGGCGTCGTCGGTCGGCTAGGGTATGATGGCCGGCTAGGAGGGTTTGCGGCGGGGGCAAGCGGAGCCACTAGGTTAGCGAGAGCGGCAGTGGCAGAGGTCGTGGGGCGGCGGGGCGGGAGGCCACGGCTATGGTGCCGAAACGCCGACAGCTTCCTAGGTAGCAGCAGGAGGAAGAAGAAGAGAAAGGAGAGGAAGAAGAAGGGATAGGGGAGAAAACCGCGCACCCAAGGTGTGTCCATCGTGTAAGAGACTAAGAGCCTCACTCCATGCGTTGCTGCCTATTCCGCGTTCCCCAATTATTGTATAAAGCACGCGCGCGTTGAGAATGCACACATTCCGATGTGCACACTCTGACTCACATCTGACGCGCTGTTTGCATGGGCGCGGTGCAGAAGAAAGCGGGGGCTAGCTGGTGTGTGCGATGCGGCGGCCGTGCGTCATGCAAGAATCCCATCCACGTTCTGGATCAGACGGCGGCACCTATCGTTGCGTGGTCGAGTGTCAACCGCTGCTGCAACTACTGATCATGTGGGCCTGATGGAATAAAATTGTGTGGGGACGGTCCCCGCGCTCTCCCGTGGGGACTGAGGACCCGACCCCGATGCCCGACGGGATTAATCGCTCCCTTCTCAGCGCATTCTCACGAAGAACACAGCGAGCCAGCGTCTTGGCTCTTGGCTCCTGAGCTCCGCAGGCCGCAGCGCCGCCGCTTCCAATAACGCCCACGCCAGGTTCTCCTTCGATCCTCCTCCTACGGCGGCCATGGCTATTGGTTCGTCTTCCCAGCGTTCTTCTATGGCCATGGCGACCAGATCTTTTCCCGGCCTCCTCCGTCCGCCATGGAAGCTGGGTCGTCCATCCTCAAGCATCATGACACCTGAATTCAAAACGGCGGCTGTGTCGTAGGGTTCTAGTTGGACCACAGTCGATCTTGAGGCAATGCAGATCGGAACGTCGTTTGATCAAGAATCCTTCTCTGATCCTTCCTGGGCTGCCGAGACAATTAAATACTATTTTAATTGTGAGAAATTTGCATTGACAAAACCCTTATTGACAATTAAATGTTACTTTACTTGTGGGAGTTTATTCATAAAACCTTGAGACAAATAAAATTAACTTTAATTGTGAGAGTTTTTGGTGTAAACCCTTTTGACAACTAAGTATTATTTCTATTTGTGAGAGTTTTAGGTATATTTTTGTTAAAACATACCATCACATGCAAATATATAAACACATATATACATTCACATATGGTAATGAAAATTACATCAGAGGTCTAAATAATAAAGACACATGTTGATAACTTTTTGTAGATTGCAGAATCCGTAGAAGATAGGGACTCAAATGCATATTCGCAAAAAATACTGAAATTAAATAACAGTAATAAATAAATAAATAGGTTAAGTTTCTTTTTAGCCCCAAAACCATTGGGAGACCGCTGGAGCCCATTGGATGGGGCGCAGGGTTCTCCTGGAGCGCGGTGTGGGCCTGGTTTATCAGGCGGCCCACTGCAAGGCACGGAGGCCGAGCTAGCTTGCTTGGTGCCTGCGGCCCACAGCGGGGTGAGGCGGCCTGCTCGGTGGGGAACGGTGGCCGGGCCGGCCCGGTCGCATGGGCCGCGCCCATGGCCGCACCCACGCTGGTATAATAGGCGAGCGGGCCGGTGGTTAGGGTTGGAAACCCTAACAACCACCCCTTCCTCTCTCACCCACACCGCTGTGTAGTTATCGCCGCTCGTCGTCGATGGCTTCCGCCGCTGGGAAGGAGGAGCTAAGGACCGGACCTATCAGATCCATGGTCCCCACATCGAATCCCCTTCTCCCAACACCTTCACTGGAGCAGGTTATTGGCGACCCTCTCCCTCATCGGAGGAGGATCCGTCACCGTCGCCATAGTCATTGGGCAAGGCGTGGCCGTTGGGGAGGCGAGGTCCATGGTGGTGAGTAGAGATGGCAATGGTTACCCGAAACCCGCTAATCCGACGGGTTTTATCCGATAAAGAAACGGGTATGGGAGCATCTTTCTACCCGCGGGTACATTAACGGGTGAGAATCTCTACCCATCGGATACGGCTGCGCACTACCCATACCTGCCTACCCGTGGGTAATATATACCTGCATCTATAGTGTACATAGCAGACTATACAACAATCGTTCAGTTGAATTTAACCCAACAGAACAATATTTGGCCCAGGTCCAGCTGTCATAACGTTTCCTATATATATACACAAGTAACCCTAGCTGTGAGCCTGTGATTTCTCATGTCCCCAATCCACACCACACCCTTCTCGCTGCCGCCCCCATCTCACGCAGCCAGCATGTACAGACGCGAACTGCAAGCACGCTCGGTCACCAACTCCAGCCCATGGCGGCGACCTCCGGCACCACAGACGACGACGGCCGGTGATGCTTCTTCATCCTCATTCCTCATCTTAACCTTGTAGCTGCCGCTACGACCGACGGCCACCTGCTGGATCTGGCGGACAAAACCAAGAACACGGACAACAGAGATCCATTGCCGGACTCTGCTTCCCCGCCGTTCCTTGCTCTTCCTGCACCAGCGCCTGGCCCCAAAAAGCAGCTACCAGCCGCTGGTAGAACTGGCCCACGAAACAAGTGCCAGTTGCTGGTACAAATCGGCGCATCGGCAAGGTTGCAGCAACAAAGAGTGCACGGCCTCCCCTGTCTCCGACGACAGTTGCTGGTTCTCGACAGGGACAGGAACTCCTGCGTTCTCTGGGGTAAGCTCTCTATCCAATTGCATGTGTGCTCACTTACAGTTTTTGCACTTAAAGATGTCTTGTTTTTTATTAGATCTACTGATTTGCACTGATCTGATTTTTTTACTAAAAGCGTAGAATGCATTTTGCTTCCTGGATGCTTAGATAATGCACGCAAATACCATTATTACTTGTTTTTTTGTTGGCTGTACGTGTGCACACTGAATAATGAGGCACTTTCTGTTTTAGGAAGATGTCTCCTACTTATTAATTGTCACTCTCCGATGCCTATTTCTTCTTAATCCATTTTTAATTCAGATATTGTTACTGTTAGGGTATCTGATACTGTTACTGTTAGCCCGTCTGAGTCCATTTTGCTTGCTTTTACAGACTGCGAAAAATGTCTACTCCTAGTGGGAGTGATGGTACTAGCCGGCAACAATCTCGGATGTCTCAAGCATCTAATGTACAATCTAATTCAGTTCCTATCTCTGGATCACCTCAACCTGAATCTATCAATGACTCAGAGCCAATTGAAATAGATGACGACGAGTTGGATATAGAGGAAGAAGATGTTGTAGCTAGGAATAAGAGGAGACGGACTTCAGAAGTTTGGAAAGACTTCACAGAAGTGAGGGCCGGAGGCACAGTACGTGCAAATGCAACTACTGCTCCAAGAAGCTTTCTGCATCATCAAAGAATGGGACTAACCATCTTCGTCTCCATTTGAAGTCTTGTGTGCAAAAGAAGATCAAGTTGAATGGAAAGGAAATGGCACAAGCTTCTTTGAGGTTTGGAAAAACAGAATGTGGGACAGTTTCAGTTGAGAATTACACCTTTGATCAAGACATAGCCCGGCAAGAACTAGGTGCAATGATAGTACTACATGAGTATCCCTTAAGTATGGTTGATCATGTTGGCTTTCGAAGGTTTGTTGGTGCACTTCAGCCACTTTTCAAGATTGGGACAAGGAATACTATAAGGTATAGCAATTGTGACTTGTGTTTCTGATCAGTTATGATCCATTTTCTAACAATAAATACATTTCCTAATGATTTTATTTTTTTTATTCCAGATCTGATATTATGGCGCAATATGACCTGGAGAAGAAAAAAGCCATTGAATACATGGCTGGAATTAAATCAAGGGTGGCTATAACCACTGACTTATGGACCGTGACAATCAAAAAAGAGGTTACATGGCAATTACTGCTCACTTCATTGATGAATCTTGGACCCTTAGAAATATTATCATGAGGTAATTATGCTTGCATATTAGGTTTTATATCAGATCTGATTGCTTGCATATTTTGCGGATCTAGTACCTTATGCCATGTATATCTATTCCAATGTAGGTTCATTAATGTGCCTGCTCCTCACACTGTTGATGTCATTTGTGAAGAATTATATGAATCTTTGGTTGATTGGAATCTTGATGAGAAGATATCCTCCATTACCCTAGACAACTGTACTACAAATGATGCGGTAATCCCTTTGCTTGTGAGAAATATTGGAAGGCATAAGCTGTTAAATAATGGGAAATTGCTACACATGCGTTGTTCTGCTCATATTCTTAACTTGATAGTAAAGGATGGGTTAGAAGAGTTGAAAGATGCAATTGAGAACATTCGTGATAGTGTAGCTTATTGGACAGCCACACCTAAAAGGACTGAAAAGTTTGAAGAGATAGCTAAGTTTGTCAAAGTTGAGGTCAAGAAAAAGATAGGACTTGATTGTAGAACCAGATGGAATTCTACTTTCAACATGCTTATCACTACATTGCCCTACAAGGCTGCTTTTATTAGAGCAAGCCGTGTGGACAAGCAGTACACTTGCTTGCCTTCTGAGGACGAGTGGAAACTTGCTAAGGATGTTGTGGAGAGGCTTAGGCTATTCTATGATATCACTGAACTATTTTCCGGTACTGATTATGTGATAGCTAACATCTACTTCACTAAAATAGCTGAGATTAGAAAAAAAAAAAAGGCAATGGTCATCTTGTGGCAACCCAATAGTAGAAGCCATGTCAGCAAACATGGTAGCTAAGTTTGATAAATATTGGACTGATATTCAAGGGCTTATGGGCATTGCAACTCTTCTTGATCCTCGATTCAAAACCACAGTGCTACAAATTTGTTACGAGGACTTGCTTGGATTGCCTGGTATAGCATGTGAGAAGGTTAGTGAGGTCAAAGACTTGTTAGCTGACTTGATGCGTGAATATCAAGTGGAAGATAATGTGGAGGACAGCCAATCGTCAACACCTGTACTTAGCAACAATGATGACTACTTAGCTTCTATTAGTGCACGTGTTGCTAGTAGAAAGCCAGCAAGTATGGGGGTCAAATCTGAACCAGACCGCTACTTGGATGAAGATATGTTGAACATGCATACAAAGAACTTCAATGTGTTGGATTGGTGGAAGGTGGCTGGAACTCGTTATCCTACTTTGAGAATGATTGCAAGGGACATTGTAACACCCCAGCCATCCACAGCTAGGCGCTACCAAACAACACATCTTGCGTTCTAAACCTAGCAAATTATTGAAAATTTCGACAGAGTTTCCCCCATAAACGGCTAACCGGAAACAAGCACACGCATTTAACAAGATATAGTTGGAAAGCTAAACATCACGGCCCAAAACCGAAGTTTAAATAAATGACCAGTCAACCCATAGACCATCACAATGCACAGATAAAATAACTGGAGTCAACCACCACTAGACTAAGTTATACTAGTTCAAGATGAACGGAATAATTTCTATGTGTGTGCTCAGAAGGTAATCTACTCCCGGTGTCCCTGCGTGTCGCGATCAACTGGTACCTAAAAACCGAATAAAAACACGGGTGAGTATAAATACTCAGCAAGTACACTTTAGGACTAGAAACAAGTCATGACATGAATCCAAAGAACGACAATCTACTTGAATTTTGATAAGACTGTAGTTTCCGTCTGAAACGGACAATCCTAAATTTCCTTTGCAACCGGTAAAGCCGAACAAGTGGGGCCAGCACTTGCTCATAGGAATCTGAATAAAGAACCAAATTGCACAACCGGATGCCCCGGGACTTGAATTGAATGTAAAGGGAAACTCGAAACTTGAATCATGAAAACTGAACACGCGCATTAAGTCAATTGAAAGGGAAGCTCATAGAACAATCAAGTCATCACACAAGTCCATCGTGCACTTGCCTTAAAGATGACGAGAACTCAGTGCCACGACCTCGGCGTCGGTACTCCCCACACCTGCGGAGCAAAACTATACTCAGGAACTAGTCTACACTAGCAAAGGTCTAAATCATGAATACTATCTAATTTCTGGACGATTCTAAAACAATTTCGATCAGAGTTCCTCACAGTTTTGACCGTAACTCATGAACCATGTAGCCAAACGCTGCAAATAAGCACATCTGGAATATCTACAGAAAACTCTCTACATCTTCTCTATTATGGTCTTCGGCAAAAGCGAGCTCTAACTGGGTCAAACAGGAACGATTAAGCTGCTGCACAGAAACACTCCATATCCCAGGGCAGCAGCACTGTTTTCGCAATTACTTCTAAACCGCTAACCGGATTCCAACGATACCAGCAGCATTGGAAAGATATCAACGAAATCTACAACTTTTGTATGAACCAAGTTTCAAGATTATGCACCAATTAATCCCAGAAACTAAAACAAACTCATTGCATTAGATGCTTACACAGCAGCCACGAATTTTTAACAGAGTTGGATTGACCCAATTGGGCTACACACTTCTAGAGATCGAAAGGAAATTACCCCTTTAATTTAGAGTAAGGCTGAGTCCGGGAATAATCAATGGATTATCTTTTTTTTCCCTGAAGACGACCCAGCCTCTCCTGGTTCAATCCACTAATTCACAGAGACAGGACCAAATCAACAGTTAATCCATCCTTGTCGATGAAACAGCAAGCAAGATTTACTAATTACCTCAGATTTGAGCCTGGAACTAGCAAGGGAACAAGGACAATCTGCTGCTTCCTCTCCCCCCTTGGATCTCCAAGGCAGCCTGGCCAAATCAATTACCGGAGCAGGAAAGCAGTTGAGCAGAGCCAATATGGTAACAGCGAGGGCAGGAAACTGCTGCAACAAGTCCTCCAGCAAGGAGACGACGACTGCAGCGGAGAACGGCAGAGAAGGGTTGAAGACGAGGCTAGGACCAGGGGTGGCGGCGCAGGGAGAAGGACTTGGTTTGGGGGCAGCTGCGTTTGGAGGAGAAAAGAAAAAAATTTCGGTCTGTTTAGAATACCCACAACCCTATGGATCTGACGGTCCAGATTTCGTGGCTCGGTGAAAATTAATTAGGTATCCGAACGGAACACATGAGTAGTCAAACGGAATCGTTTTGACAAGCTCTACACATCTACGGCCTCTGATCATCCCCGCGACATATGGATCAAAAAGTCAACTTCGGCTCATACTTGGTCAACGTCTCCTAATTACAACTAAATTTACTTATTATTCTGGGGCATTACAGACATATATGCTATACCTGTTACTACTGTTGCTTCGGAGTCGGCTTTCAGCACCGGTGGGAGAGTTCTTAGTGAGCATCGCAGCAGGCTCGCTTCCAAGATGTTGGAGGCCCTCATGTGCTCCCAAGATTGGATCCGAAACAAGTACAAAGGTATACACCTTGATATTTTTCTGTCTGTAGTTTCTACCTTTTGCTATCATGGCTTCTACTAATTATACATTTGTGTCTGTAGTTGATGAGAAGAATAAGATGCCTGCTACCTTTTGGTCGTGTCTCCAAGGCATACAAGAGGGCCTTCAGGTTATTACTCGTAACTGATGCATTTTTTTTTCTTCTTGAATTATGTTTGTTAGTATCTTTTTAGACTCATGTATCTTTTCATGTAGGAGCTTGCCCTTTGAATCAAGCTGCCCAAGTCCAAGCTCTAACATCCTGTGCCTGTACTAAGTCAGCCATCCAAGCGCAATGTTCTTTTGGTGCTTTTGGTGTAATACTGCTAATGTCCTGTTGATCATGCACCTGTACTCCTATTGTTGTAACTTCTGGGGGCTGTAGGTAACCGTGATTGTGAACAATGTGTACTATCGCTGATTGGTGATGGACTGATGGTGCATTGATGTCGTTATGTATGAGTAAAAGTGTAAAACACATGTAATATGTGTGTTAACTTGGTGAACTCATGACTTGTTGCTAGTAATTGGTTAGTGGTGTGTTATGGTGTTAGATATATTAGTGATTTACTGCTTATCTATCTGTATCATGTTTTGTTTTTGTTGCTGTTAATCGGGTATAACTCGGGTGTGGGTAACCCAGTGGGTAAGTTTACCTGCTTGGGTACGGGTAAGGGTGCAATCTTCTACCCGCGAGCGGGTGTGGGGTTTTTAACGGATAAAATTTTATTTTGCGGGTGCGGGTATGGAGTAGGGGTACGTACCCATTGCCATCTCTAGCGGTGAGGCTGTACCGGCATGGTGATGCGAGGCCAGGAGGTGTAGGGTTGGGAAGGGAACTTCGTTGGTTGCTGGGGGCGCACAAGCAGCGATACTATTTTCGTTGTCGAGGGTTGGCGAGGTGGCGATGGTGTGGAAACCCTCCATGGTGTGGGCGGGACATGGCCCGTAGCCATGGAGCGGGCAGAAGGCCGGTGTCGGTGAGAAATTCAAGACGGAGGTGGGAGACGCTAGCGGTACCGGCAGTTTGAAGACGGTGCCCTCCATCCCACGGCGGCGTTGGTGAAGGTTCTTGGCGCCAAGGCCCGGAAGTCGGTGCAGAGTCCAAGCACCTTCTACTTGAAGACGACGGAGAGTGCGTTGAATGGCATCATGAAGATGTTTGCGGTCGTGGTATCCAACGCGATTAGCGCGATGGATTCCCGCCACCACTACGGCGAGAAATGCAGTGACAATGGGTTCCAAGGTGAGAGTCGGCATCTCCCCCACCATACGTCGTCGTTCTTCTTTGTTGCTTCTCGTCGGAGTTCTCTGCTGGCGAACTCAGCTGGTGAGCGTCGTGCTGATAACGTGTTGTAAAGTGAGATCGAGAGAATGAACTCTCATCTATTCCATTGATGATCATTGTACGTATATATACAAGTGAACGGGTGGCTATGCACTCGTTCGGATTACAACTACAAGGGGAAAGGGAGATGAACGGTTGCTTGAGTTCCTCGCATGTGTGTCTCTGGTTAATGATGAACTGCCTTGATTGATGTTGTTAACTACCATGGTGAGATCACTAATGATGATTATTACATCATAACAGTACGTACGTGTAGAACTTGACCCAAATTTGGTGGCCCCGTGGAGCAGGCCGCACACACTCTCGCATGGGCCTGGTGCCATGTCATTGTGCACTCACAATCTACCCCTCGATCACCTTCTACTTGGATAGCCTGAGAACAGCGCATGATCACACCATACCGCGACAGCATACTTCCTTGTGCCTGCTATTCCAATACGAGATGTTTTCTTGGCTGGTCGCAAGTCGGCCGGCTGTGGCTCTTTCTCCTCCAGAGGTCGTGGCGACTGAATGGTCATTCAAGAGGCACATCGTGTGCTGGTTATACAGTATATTATTGGTGGGTGTGCGTGCGTGAAGTCGTTGTCATATACTAATGGATGAATCTTCGGTATTTTCTACTGGCGCATTGGAATTCTGTGGTGGCGTCAACGCTAGTGGACCTCAACTGTAAATCAGCATGCTTTTACAATTTTATTGTACCAACTAAATTTTGGAACGTGTCATTTCTATACTACTCAGACAAATTATTGATTGGCTAGTTCCTAACCGCTTATAATAATTTTATATGTGCTTGCAACTTCTCTCGGCTTAATTTGAGTGTGTGCAGGCGCCTCAAGCATCATTCATATAAAAGTAGTTTCCCAAGCACCCGTAATATAGCTTATTTCGCTGTTGAACAAAAACACTAGTCGGCGATGACATATATAGCTCTTATTTTGTCGAATTCATCCCGTCATGTAAAAAAGGCAAATAAAATAGGCTTTTTGCCAAAAAGAAAAGACCTATTGCTGTATTAATTGTCCTAGAACGAGTGGTGGACCTACCTTTAAAATTTACGTAGGCTGTAGAAGCAAGACAAACTTGCCCTAAAAATCATTCAATCTTACAACGTTACCTTCAATTCAAACAGACCAAAATTTCCCACTTTGACAGTAAGGCACAAGCCTCCATCCAGTCAACAAAATGTTAATTAATCGCAATTGTGTATTTCCCAATTCCCACTCTATCTATCTACTTTTGCATTCATTCATTTAATTAAGCCACGTATGACTGTACAACCCAACATAATTATTAGAGGGATTAATTAGAACTTGACTAACTTAATTTCTGCGTTCAATAACACTTCTGTTGCTGGCCATTAGTCTCTCCTAGATCTGCTGCGACTGAAGAATCAGCGCTTGATCAGCCTTCGTGTCAGGCCGTGCAGTAAGCCCAAGGTGGATCCTCTCTTCCACACTTTCCACCCCAAAGGCAAAGCCTGGAAGGCATGAGTGTGCACCGCATCATGGTAGATCCTAGATTCCCTGCCTAGAACGTTGCATGAGAACTCTGCATTGTAGAGTATTCCCTTCTGCCTCCCAGTCTGATTCTCCAATACGAGTTTTGGTTATTTTCTTCTTGGTTGTAGCATATCGCCCACTCTTTCACCTCCATTTTATATGTTGCTCTCCCTTCCGGTGATAATTGAATGGTTATAAGGTGACGTTCGTATATAATTGTTCCTTCAAGAGTCACGTCTTATTGGTGGTTGGTGTCTAACGCAAGTTCAGTCGTCGTAACTTCAGTGCGAGAAAACAGCTCTTTGTTACCGGTTGGGATGGATACACACGGCTGGTACTATACTAATGCCTTCAGATCTTTACTACTGATTGTATGGCCCGGTATGAAAAATAATGTAGTATAAAATAATTTATAATAAATTTGTATCTAAATTATCCACATTTACCCTTGAATTTATATCTAAATTGTCCACGCTTCCTATTAAAATAACACATTAATTATGTCTGAATTACCCACTTCTGCCTTTAGTAAACATGAACTAAACGGCCAAACCTACATCTAAATTATTAACATGTGTTATTCTGAAATTAAATAAAAATAACCATAACTACACCTATATATCATGAAATTTATCTACATGCTTTAATACACGTGTGTCTTAAACTGTAGCCCATATGAGCAGGGACCAAGCCAGAGATTTAAGCCACCGGTCTCAACATATAATAATCATGTTTATCTATGGGGTCTTCTCTTATTGTAAAATAGTGTTGCAGTTATATTTTAGGAGGGGTCATCTTACCAACAACAACCATCTGTATCTCTGTGACTCTGTCCCTGTATATAAGAGCATAGGTCAATGTAACAGCCCAGTATGAGTGTTAGCTGGACTCTTGCAACTCAATCCCAAAGATCGACAAGATAGCATGAGACATGGCTCCTCACATATGGGCGTGACGCGAATAAGTTATTAACAAAATTAGGAGTTGGAAGCGTCAGGATCACCAATATTGCTTTGAGACTACCAATTCCTGAGATGATTGACCAATCTTGCCCACGAGTCAACGTGGACAAGCGCTCCACCACAGCACAGATTTTTCATATAAGCATGTTCTCTGTAACCTGATAGAACTTAGGCTATCCATAGCGATGACCTCTAAAATTCATCATGTAAATAGTTATTTACAGGTTCTTCCAAAAAATTTGATTCCCTGAATCATATTTTACTGCAGCGCTTCCGTGCCTCCACCACCGGACACGGCCCGTCGCCGGCCATAAGAACCAGCCGGCCCGCGCGCCCCGCCGCCAACCACACGCGCCGTCCGTCCCCCGGCCCCTGCGCCACCGCCCACCTGCCCAGCATGCGCCGCCCGTCGCCCTGTCCTACGCCGCCGACGGCGTGCACGCGCGCTGCCACCAGCCCCTTGCTCTTTGCCGTCGACTGGAGCTCCGGAACGACCACGACTTCCACCTCCTTCGCTCCCACGGTGAATGAGAGGGTGTTGCCGACGCCAGGAGTTGGAGGATTTGTCGTCCGGTGCCGCTGCACCTGACTCGTCGCTGGATGCCGTTCAGTGCTGCCGCGAGCCCCTCCACTCGCCGCCAGGTGCCGCCGTGCGCCTGCGCCCGACTCCACTGGCCGTGCACTGTCCGGTGCCTCCGCCGCGCGCTACTCCGTCAGCGTTGCCGCCTCCGCCGGTCACAAGCCACCCCCGGCCTCTTCCACGCCAGCCACGCCACCACTGCCTGGCAGCCTGGCTCCTCCTCCGCAGGTCGTGCTGCTGCTCGCGTCACCGGCACCCGCCTCTGCGCAAGCTGGCGCCGTCATGGCAGCCACCTCTGTGCCGCGCCGCCAGTACGCGGCCGCTTGCAGGTCGTGCCATCGCCGGCAGCCATACCCGCGCGAAGATGTCCGCACGCAGCCACCTGCAGCTCGTGCTGTTGCCTGCAACTGCGTCCGCGCTGTCCGCGTGCGGCCGCCCAACTGCAACGCTTTCTCGGCTGCAAGAGACTGGATACGGGAAGCCCTCGATCCCTGCAAATTCAGGGGTCGCTGGGTTGCCCCCGGGTAATACAGGCCGCGTTACAGGTCTCCGCTGCAGAGTTATTTTGCCCTCTTGAATACGTATTCTGCCGGTCCACGGCCGTTTACCGGGAACTGCTGCGAACAAACCTTAGAACTCTGATGACAGCCATAATAAATTCTAAACATCCTTACAAAAAAAAAAAAAACAAAATCATAGGCTAAAATCATGGATTCAAAATGTTGGATATTATGGGTTAGTTTAGTTTGGGGTTGGTTTTGTTAGTGTGTTGGCCTAGCTAGTATAATTGAGGTGGAGAGGTGATTAGACTCAAAAAGAACAGAAGACACACTGATTTTGTTTTGGGCTGGTTTTTGGCCCATTCACACGGCTACCAACCACCGATCACAACCATACGTTATTATCACAAAGGCTAATGAGGAGACATGATTTTTTTATTATTTCATTATTTGAAAACCATTGTCCAAGGAAACAATGAAAAAGTTTACTACTCCCAGCAATTAAGATGGATGCATTTAAATGGAGCCAAGTGAACTGATGGAATTAGCAAAAACCCAATTCATAAGGCGCCTCTTGTCTTGCCGCACATCTTTAAGAATCATTAGTCTTATATATTATTTTGGATGAAGACAATATATGCATGAAAATTATAGATATTGAAAAGGGTCTACAACCTTGTGTTTTATCACTTTCAAGATGTTTTTCAAACGTGAAAGTGATAAACTGAAATTTTGCGGATCCTATTGAGCCCTTCAAAAAAATTGCAATTTTATATGAAATCTTATCTTCATTTTTATATTAAAGTTATGATTTCTAAAGATACATTATGCTATCGATATTCATAGTATTAAAAAAACCTTAGCTTTTACATCATATCTCATACAGAGGCAATAAAAAATTGTCGTACTTGGTGAGATATATCCGGGAGATCCACTCTTTCCCTCCAATGGAAGCTGACCCCCAATGCGACAAAGAAACAAGTAGAGTTATTGCTGGGTCCCAATGTGACACTTTTGGTCTGACCCACTCCAGGCTGCAAAGTTGTGGACTCATAAAATCTTCCCAGCACCATCTGCTACGTACGGCAGCATGATGACGGTGCATGACCATGTAATCGCAAGAGAAAACTTCCTTCTGCATCCTATTCCAATACCAATCATATCTTTTGTTACTTCTTGATGATCGCAAGCCGGACGTGGTACCTATCCAACCCACTCTTTCTCAAGTTAATGTTTCTCCTCCGGCAGTGGCAATTGAATGGTCATTCTGGAGGCGCATCGTGTGCTAGTTATATTAGTAGAGGTGATGTGCTGAATGAATCAAGTTGTGATACAGTAATGGATGAATCTTCGGTATTTTCTACTAGGACCGTGGAATTATGTGGTGGCATCAATACTAGTAATAAATCAGCTTTTACAGTTCTATTGTACCAATGATAGGTTAGGTACGGTGTCATTCTATGCTACTCATTGCTTGGCTAGTTCGAACCCGTTATAAGAATTATATGTGTGCATGGAATGCTGCTCGGCATAGTTTGAGTGTGTGCAGGGGGCCTCAGGCATCACTCGTATATAATATGGTCTTCCCAAGTACCCCTAATATTTTCTCTAAAATGCAGTATATTTTGCCATCTTATAATCTGACTGTTGAAAAAACACTAGTCGGCGCTGACATAAATAGCTGTTATTTTCGTTGCATTCTTCCCAACGTCCGGAAAAGGGGAAAAAATGCTGTAGGCTTCTCGCCAAATAAAATATGACCTGTTGCTGTATTAATAATATATTGGACCTAGAAGCAAGACAAAAATGCCCTAAAAATCATTCAATCTTACAACTTTACCTTGCACTTCCAAATTTTCCCACTTTCACACTAAGCAGGAAGCCTCCAGCCAGTACACAAAGTGCTTGCAAATTATTTTAGCTCTTCGTATAGCAACATAATCAAGTCGTTTTGCATTTTTGTATTCCCGTTCTATCTGTATACTTTTCCATATTCATTCATTTTATTAAGCCACTTATGTGTCTGTACAACCCAACTTATTTTTAGAGGATTAGAACTTGACTAACCTAATTTCTGCATTCAGTAACATTTCTCTTGCTGGCCATTTCCCATTGCCATCTCCTCTGTCAGCTGCACCTGTGGATTGTGCGCTCACACCCGGACAGCCCCTGTGTACACGGTTTCCACCTTCCACCCCCACCCCCCCCCCCCCCCAAGCCAAGAAGGCATCGATACGCACCTCCTCTGTTGCTTTCTCGCCCAACTTTGTGGAGGGTTCGACCACATAAAGAAGAAGGTGAGCGCTTCTTCGTAGATACATTGCCCCCTGCCTAGAATGGCACAAGGGAACTGCTAGTTATAGCGTATTCCCTTCTTCCTCCCATTCCGATTCCAATACGAGTTTTGGTCATATTCTTCTTGGTCATAGCATATCGCCCACTCTTTATGTTTCCTCCATTTTATATGTTGCTCTCTCTAAGTTCTTGGCCCTTTATAATTGAATGGTCATAAGCTGGCGCTAGCTAGCTGCCATCAAATGTATAATTGTTCCCTTGAAGAGTCATGTCTAATTATTACTGGTTGGTGTGTGTAATAACGTAAATTCAGTATTGGAGAATCGCTCTGTGTTACCAGTTGGGAACGCGTTAAGGCTGTGAATATACGTCATGTACTGTACTAATGTCCTCAGTTCATTAGTACAGTTGTATAGCCCAACAAAAAAGATGATTGGTATGAAATAATCCCTAATAAATTTGTATCAAAATTACCCATTTGATATTATGATACATATAATACAGTGAAATAACTCTTAAATTTATACTAAACTATCTACGTTTATTTCCAATTATAATACACCCATAAAACAACATGTTAATCATATCTTAATTACCCACTTATGCAATTAGTAAATATGAACTAAAATATCTAAACCTACAACTAAATTATTAACATGTGTGATTCTGAAAAAATAAAAAATGACCAAAACTACACACACACACACATATAATTTATCTACATGCTTTAATACACATCTCTTAAACTCTAACCCATAGCCAGATATTTAAGCCACCAGTCTCAACATAACATGATCATGCTTATATATGGGGTCTTCTCTTATTATAAAATAGTACTGCAGTGATATTTTAGGAGGGGTCATCTTACCCCCACTGACTATATGTACAGTATGAGTGGCAGCTAGACTCTTCAACTCAATCTCAAAGATTGACTAGCAATAGAGATGGCTAGTCCCATATGAGCTTGACCCTGATAAGTTATTAGCAAAATTAGGAGTCAGAGGCATTAGGATCACCGATAATGCTTCAAGATATATGGAATGTGCGGAGGTGTTTGTATTTCCACCGGCTCCTCGTGTTTGAAGTGCTAATGATGTCCAACTTGCTTAGCAGCGAGCAGCAATGACTCCGCAACTTTAAAAAAAACATAAGTTACCAATTTTTGGTGGGAGTCAACATCATCGAAAGATCATGGCGCCATCTGGCTAAGCAGGACTGCTCCACCAATGCAGGGTTTTCCTATAACCATGTTGTCTGGTAACCCAATAGTACTCAGAAAGCAGGATGTATCGAAAGAATAGATTCCAAACATTCTCACACAAAAACCAAAAGCATAGGCCAAAACCAAGGATTCAAATCTTATCAGATAAATGTAGTGATTTAGTATGGGGTTAGGTTTGTTAGTGGCTTAGCCTGGGATTATTGAGGTGGACAGGTGGTTGGAATAAAAAAGGACCGAAGAGACGAACTGATTTTGTTTGGGCTGGTTTTTGGCCCATTCGCTGGGGCCACCACCAATCACAACAGACAATCTTAGGTGGCTCAGAGGCTAATCAGGAGGCTTATTATTTATTTTGTTCTTTGAAAATAAATGTCCTTGAAAAATGTAACTTTGTCCAATTAAGATGGAGTGAGACATATAAATGGAGGCAAGTAAATTGCTGGAATTAGGAAAAAATTATTCTGCTTTTTTTTGTGTTGTGGCATATCTTTAAAAAATCATGGCTCTCAATTGTTATCCTAGATGAAGAAAACATATGCATGAAAATTGTAGAGATTGAAAAGATCTACAACCTTCAATTTCATCACTTGCAAGATTCTTTTTTAAATGTGGAAGTGGTAAACAAAACTTTTTTAGATCATGTTGAGCTCTTCAAAGTTTGAAATTTTATATAAAGCTTTATCGTCATTTGTGCTCATATGTCAAAGTTATGATTTTTAAAGATCTATTATGCTAGCGATATTTAAATCATGTAATTTTTGTGGGCCAGAGTGTCAGTCAGGTTGATCACTTTTGAAAGTGCAGTTTTGGGTTAATAAACTTTTTTAAATGTATCACATATATGTAGGTCCCTACTCTACCTAACACTAACAAAAAATTAAAAATAAAATCATACATTCGTCCAAAAATTATAAAATAAAGTTTGATAAATATGTCTTGATGAGACCTACAAGGTGGAACTGACATTGACCACTTTGCCCCTATTTAAATAGTAAACCAAATTTAAATGCTAAAGCTTATTTTCATTTCTTTTATGCCAGAAATAGAAAGAATTATTCATGAAATTTGTTACACATACATATTGAGACTAAAATGTAAGCAAAATGATTTTTGTCACATTTATTAAGCAGTACAACAAGTCATATGTTTCTTTTCATTAAAAAGACTATAATTCATAAAGACATCATTTCTTTAAGAAAATAGCAACCACTAACCATGATAAATTTATACATGTCTACATAGAGCATAACATGCACAATAGTATTTTTACAAGGTTTTTAAACGTACCAAATTTAGACATGAGTCAAAAGTAACTAAACATTTATCTAGCATAAATTGGGTAATGTGGTCATTTTACACGTCAAGTCAGCTCCATTGTGTGGATTTCATCTATACAAAGATAACAAAATTGATTTTTAAATTTTTGGATATGTATATGATCTGATACGTAATTCTTTTATTAATGTTAGGTACGATATCAACCTATATATTACACTTTAAAAAGTTTATGGACCAAAAACTTCACTTTCTAAGTTAAGGTATCAAGGGGCATTCGGTGCATTATACTCTTTAAGGTATTAAAAATTCCTTAGCTTTTTCATATGATCTCATATAGAGGAAAAAAACGATTGCAGTACTAGGTGAGATCTACAAGTTTCATAGTTTTGTGGATTTCATGTGTGATGATGAGATTTGGCATTGAAATATCAACACAATATTAGAATGTTTTGTTTTACTAGCTAATGCTGCCAATTCAATTGGAGGCATTTAGCGTACGTGTCTTTAAATTAGGGACGTCAGGGATGGGATAGTTACTTCCTGGTTTTCTATGGAATCATTCCATTTGGTGTTTGATTGGTATGAATGGATTCATCTTTTCTTTTTTTTGGTTGTAGACATCAGGGAAGAGCCGGCGACACTGTTCGTGTGGGATTGCCTATCAGCTACGGGATCTAACAGTAAGTCGCACAACACATCTTCTTCCCCACGCCATATGCCTCACATCGTTATGACCCCTCCGCTCTTGCTTCTGCAGCAGACCTCCGTCTCGATCTACTGCCATCCTCTGCCTCATGGTGTTGCCGTTAGGCGCTGCCGCCACTTTGCCTAGTTTTTTGGATAAGATCATTTCATCTAGTGTTTGGTTGTAGGGATAAATCCATCTCTTTTTTTATTTGGATGTAGGCATCAGGGCTGAGGGTGGCGACACTATGGGTGTGGGATCCACCTATCAGCTATGGGCTCTATCAGTCAGTCGCACAACACATTCTTCCCTACACCAAACGCCTCACATTGTCACGGCCACTCGGCCTCTTTCAGCCCTCCGTCTCGCTCTGCTGCCATCCTCTACTTCACAATGTTGCATGCCACTAGGCGCCACCACCACTCTACCTCACATTGTCGCACCTTGCAGCCCTCAATCTCACTCCTCCACCCCCTTTGCCTCACACCATCGTCCCTCCGATCCGCATCATACCTCCACCTCAAACTGCCGCATCTCAACCTCGCTCCACCCCCTACTGCCTTCAGCCTTGCTCCGTCGCTCCTCAGCCTAGCATTGTTCCAATCTACATCTCAGCGCCATATTCCACCACATAACACCACCGCACATCCATCTCACTTCACAGCCTCCTCCACCTCACATGGCCACACTCCCACCACCCATCACCACACACCATTGCCCCTATTCCTCACTCCATCGCCCCTATTCCTCACTCCATTGCCGGCCACTGCACCTCCTCCATCCCATTGCGTCACAAAGACGGATGCGGGACGGTGTCCAGGAGGGACGCCCCATCCACTCGACCTAGGTCGATGGAGCTGTCATGCATCTAAGGGGAGGGATATTCCACGCATCGAATGTCTCCAACCAAACAATAGAAGAAGAAAAAGACCATACCATCCCATCCTCTTCGTCCCCCATCCAAAATCATGCTTAAATCTTTCTTAATTTTTTATGAGTGGGATAGTGATTTTCGAGGAAAAAAGAACGAAAATAATTCAACCAGACGTTATCACTAAGGCTAATGAGGTATGATTTTTTTTTTATAATTTCGTTATTTGAAAACAATTGTCCAAGAAAATAAAAATATTTTACTACTTTCACCAATTAAATTGGAGACATTTAAAAGGAGCCAAGTGAACCGAAGGAATTAGCAAAAACCCAACTCATTAGGCGTGTTTTGTCTTGCGGCACATCTTTAAGAATCGTATGTCTTATATATTATTTTGGATTAAGACAATATATGCATGAAAATTATAGATATTGAAAAGGGTCTAAAACCTTGTGTTTCATCACTTTCAAGATTTTTTTTTCAAATGTGAAAGTGATAAACTCAAATTTTGTGGATCCTTTGAGCCCTTGAAAAATTTGCAATTTTATGTAAAATCTTATCATCATTTGTGTCCATATGTCAAAGTTATGATTTCAAAAGACACATTACGCTAGTGATATTTAAAGTATTAAAAAATCCTTAGCTTTTACATATGATCTCATACGGAGGCAATAAAAGTTGTAGTTCTTCGTGAGAGATATCCGGGAGATCCACTCTTTCTCTCTAGGGGGGAGCTGATCCAAATGTGACAAAGAAACAAGTAGGGTTATTGGTGGGCCAAATATGACACTTTTGGTCTGACCCGCTTCCAAGCTGCAAAGGTTGGGTCATGTCATTGTGGACTCACAATCTTCCCAGCACCATCTGCTACTACCACATCATGAGGACGGCGCATGACCACCCTATACCTCAAGTTTATGTTTCTCCTCCAGCAATGGCGATTGAATGGCCATTCAGGAGGCGCATCGTGTGTTGAGCTACTTATGTCGGTAGAGATGATGTGATGAGTGAAATTGTGATATAGTAATGGAATGAATCTTCAGTATTTTCTACTGGCACAGTGGGGTGGCATCAATACTAGTTAGTGGGCCTCAACTGTACATCAGCTTTTACAGTTTTATTGTACCAACAAGAGTTTAGGTGTCATTTTTGTGATACTCATTGCTTGGCTAGTTCGAACCCATTATAAGAATTATATGTGTGCATGAAATGCTTCACGGCATAGTTTGAGTGTGTGTGTAGGGGGGCCTCAAGCATCACTCGTATATAATATGGTCTTCCGTCTTCTCTAGCACCCCTAATATTTTCTCCAAAACGCAGTATTTTTTGCCAACTTATAATCTGACCGTTGAAAAAACAATAGACGGCACTGACGTAAATAGCTGTTATTTTCGTTCCATTCTTCCCATCATCCCAAAAAGGAAAAAATAGGCTTAGCTTTTTGCCAAATAAAATATGACACGTAGGGAGTATAGAAGCAAGACAAAATTGACCTCAAACATCATTCAATCTTAGAACATTATCTTGCAATTTCCAAATTTTTCCCACTTTGACTGTTACCTGGAAGCCTGCAGCCAATCAACAAAATGCTTGCGAATTATTGTAGCTCTTCATAGCAACGTAATCAATTTGTTTCACATTTTTGTATTCCCATTCTATATGTATACTTTTTTGCCGTCATTCATTTAATTAAGCAATGTATGTCTGTACAACCCAACTTAATTTATACAGGATCAGAACTTGACTAACCTAATTTCTGCGCGTTCGGTGACATTTCTCTTGCTGGCCAATGCCCATTGGCATCTCCTCCATCAGCTACACCTGTAGATTCTGCGTCATCCCCTGTGTCACCCGGTGGTGTCTTGAGCCCAAGGTGGATCTGTTGTTTCCACATTCCACTCCCAAAGCCAGAAGGCATGGACACACACCTCCTCTGTTACTTTCTTGCCCAACTTGAGTGTGGATTGTGGAGGGTTCGGCCCCTATAGAGACAAAAAGGCGAGTTCTGCATCTTCATAGATACAATCCCCCCTGCCTAGAACGGCACAAGGGAACAATTAGTTATATCGTATTCCCTTCTGCTGTACTCACCTGTATATCTCATGATTTTGAGGGTATCTAGTCGAACGAAAGGTATGTATATGAAGTATGTGATAAAACTAGACCATCTGTGGTGGTATATACGCGAAGTATGCGAGTATACCGGAGATATGTGGACATACCTCATTATATGTACTAATATAAATGTATTATTATAATAAATTAAAATCAGGAACTGTTTCGTAATTTTTTCGCGTGGTAACCTTTGAGACATCTTAAAATAAGTATGTGAACATACTCAAATTGATAAAGAAGTATGCGAACATACCTTTATTGGTCCTCATGGAGTGGATCCAGGACATGGGCCAACAGTGGGCCTGAGTCGGGCGAGCGGCTGATTTCATGGCCGGGCGCCTAACTCAGGCCCAAATACGGTCGTGATGGCTTGGAGTTCAAGGCAGCAACGACGTGATCCGGAGAGCAAACAAGGAAGCTTGGCTCGGTCTTAGGTTCCGAGATTTGAGGAGATCGAAGAAGATACGATGGAAACTTAGATTCTGTTTGATCTCATGTAATCTAAACCGACTAGGAGATGTAGATGGAACTCAACTTGTAACCCAAGACTCCGTCAGACTATATAAGACGGATGAGGGGCCCCTACGTAGAACATCTCAACCCATCGCAATCCAGCCTGAACTCTCATTGTAACCTCGAGAACTCGCAGCAATACAACCAACCGCAAACAGGACGTAGGGTTTTACGCTTCTCGCGGCCCGAACCTGTATAAACCTCTGTGTCTTCATCGCTTTTCCGGCGAACCATCGAGCTACGTCGATCCCACCGAGCCACAAAAGCTCCACGTGACCCGTCCCGTGGTGCACTGCCGGTACTAAACCACGACAGTTGGCGTGCCAGGCAGGGGTTCGGCGGCATCGGCATCGAGCTAGCTCCATGGCCAACCTCATCGACAACGTCAGCAAGTTCGCTCCAGGCGAGATGATCTGTTTCGGATTCATCTCGTTCATCGCCGATCAATCCGGCGATCTGCACGGCCTCATCGGTGCCACGGGGGAGGCGCGTGGCTGCAAAGCACTGTCGCCGACTCCGAAGCTCTTTTTGACTTCACCGACATCTGGGCCCGCTCAGCTCGTGGCCTGCCAGCAACCAGCCATCTACGGCGCCGAGCCAGCTCATCCTCGGGCGTCGACACACCAGACCACCAAGGCCACTCAGCCTCGGTTTGTCCCACCCCGGTGTAAGGCGCTGGGTCACACCCCGATCCAATCTGGGTTGGGACCTCGGCGGGAGGTCGAGGTGACAGTCGGGCGCAGATCTACTCCCACCCCTCCACAGCAATCGGTGGCTCCGTCCTCGCCGACTGGACACACCGCGCTCTCCACTTCCCTAACTCGGGTCTGGACTCAGATCAGTCGGGAGAAGAAATCGCGGCAACCGATGACTCGCCGCACGTCCTCGACTTCTACACCGGCAACCCCACCTCGCTAGACGACCCCGACCTTGCCCCCAACTGATGGCCGAAGCAGCAAAGCCACAGATCGCGTGCAAGAACGGGCCCCCACCAAGTTTTCCCGCGGTCCCTGCAATGCAGCGGCGGCTCGTCAGTCGACCTCATCGCATCTATGGTTCGTTCCTCGCGCCACGGTTCTCCTCACACGATGAGGATGCGCGATGGGAGACCGCAAGCCCTCACCATCAACTGAAGCCTCGGCCACCTCGGCTCAAGGAGGGCGGCGGCGAGAGGACGACAAGACCTCCCTCAGGTTCAACGTCCACGCCGCTCGTGGACGACGACATCTATCACACGGTCGAGGAACCAGTGATTGGATTTCACTTGGGCCTCATCATCAACTCTACCCCGAGCGGCAGAACCGCCACGTGGCGCAGTGCGTGCACGGTGGCAAAGTCGGAGATAGCACTTCCACAGCAGTCGACTCGGCCACCTCTACCCCGAGAGGGCGGCGAGCATGCCTGCATCGAGATGGTCTACAACCTAGAGTCTCCCTACAAGTCCAAAAGCGAGCAACCTCAAACGACTACAGCATCGGAATCCACGCTTCCCGACTCTGAGCTTCACTCGGAGGGGTCGTTGACACTCCTTGACGATCAGGCTAGCTCGGAGATGCTGACGCACTTCTCCGAGGTACTCATCATCGGCATGCAGGTGGAGCATGACCCTGTCTCTGGTGACGAGCCTTCCGTCAATGGAGAAACGCCTCAACACCGCGACCGGCGGCAACGCCGCAACTGGCAGCGCAATATCCACCGTCACCATAACGCGGGAAATCAAGACCCGACCCTGCCCGTCTGACAGGATGAGGCGACCGATTCAGACGATAAGTCGGAGCAAGCTGAATTCCTTCGGCAACGAAACAGTCGGCGGCGCAACCGTCGGTACATGCAGGATCAACAGTACCAGCGGGATCACGGGGGAGCAGCGGACGATGCGGAGAACCACGTTCAACCTCGACCACCTTTACCGGCAGGGCACCACCTGCTGCCTGACTTCGCCATGGCCATGGGCACCCTGAGTCAAGCGGTGGGAGTCCTAGCGTGGCTAGCAGACACACTCCCTCAGACTCTGGAGGGGGAAGCGTATCGGCGGATCTTCGCGCAGGCAGCTCATCACCTCCTTCCAGCTGCTCCTTCAGCGGCCCCGGATGCCCGCCAAGCCATCAATGAGAGGCGCGACGCGCGCAACAACATCGAAAGATTGCGCGCGGAACAGCACGTAGAGGAACTCCAACGTCGTAACAACTACGACCGTGACTTCGGGGCACCACACCAGGAAGACCGGGGCAGAGCTAACTCGGCCGGGGCATCTGTCAACAGCCCAATGGCACTGCGTTCAGTCCACGACCAGTTTGGGGGGAATCGCCCTCGGTCCCCTCAACGCCGCGACCCAGCATCGCAAGACGGAGGTCGGTACCAACCAGCCCATCGTGGCATGGTCGGAATCCTGGCTTTCACCACTCGGCTCCGCGGAGTAGCATGGCCACAGAACTTCAAGGTGTCCAACGTCGACAAGTACGAGGCAAAGCTCGACCCCACTGGCTGGCTGGCGTGAGTGAAGATGTGATGACAGCCTACATCCCGATCGTCCTAGGACATGATGCGCTATAGTGGTTATGACACCTCAGGCACGACTGCATCGACAACTGGGACGACTTCTGTCAGCGCTTCATCGCCAATTTCCAGTCGCTGTCAAACAAGCCGGCACAGCCTTGGGACCTCAAGTCTATCAGGCACAAGGATGGTGAAGGTCTCCGATCGTACCTCAAGCGGTTTCAGTCAATGCGGAACAGAATTCCCAACATCGCTGATGCGGCAGTAATCAACGACTTCTTCCGAGGCTCCACGGTCGAGGCTTTCGTAAAAGCCCTCCTGCAAAAGTCCCCGATCACGTCCGAGCAGCTCTTCCGCAGTGCCGACCGATACATCACCACGGACGAGCGAGCTCAGGATATGGTCGACTCATAATGAGAAGAACGTGGGAAGCGTGAAGAGTCCTCACGGCAGGATCGCCGTTGGGAGAAGAGACCATGGGAGGAAGTCCAGACTGTGGGGCCATCGCCCACGTGGCCGCTCGTTCCGCCGCGGCAAGGGGGGCAGAGGTCACCCGACCAGCTCCTCAATGCACCATGTCCCTACCACAAGAAGATGCATCACACCCTGCGTGACTGCAGGGACTTCAAGGCTTTGATCATTAATGGCAGGCCTTTCGTGGCTCTGCCTCCTCCACCACCACTCTCGTGTGATCAAGGGCCCCCGCCTCAGCAGAATAGGGGCAGCGGTGCCGGCTTCCCCAACATCAACCGGCACGTCAATGTCATCTTCAGGGGGCATGGCTCCCTGGAGAGCAAGCGGCAACAGAAGCTCGACGACCGCCAAGTCTTGGCGGCCACCAAGGAACTTCCGGAGCCATATAGCTGGTCGGACCTAACAATATCGTTCAGTCGGGCTAACCAGTGGCTCAAGTACGATCACCCAGGTAAATACCCTCTGTTGGTTAGCACGGAGGTCCACGAGAGCCGACTCATGAGGACCCTGATTGACGGCGGCAGCAGCATCAACGTCATGTTCCCCAAGACCTTGCTGTCTCTCGGGCTCTCCATCGATGATCTGGAGGAGTCAGATAGTCCCTTCTTCGGGATCATGCCTGGCGAGTGGGAGTGCCCGCTGGGGCACATCAGTCTGTCCGTCACCTTCGGAACAGAGGAAAACTTCCGCACCGAGACCCTGCGCTTCGAGGTGGCTACCTTCGACTCCGCCTACAACGCCATCATCGGGCGGCCCGGGTTAGCCAAATTCATGGCTGTCCCCCACTACTCGTACCTGGTACTGAAGATGCCGGCCCCACGTGGAGTTCTCTCCATGCGGGCGGACTTTAAGGCCTCTGCTCTCTGCGCACGAGAGGCTTTCTAGACAGCCTATGCCACGACCACTGCGGCGGCTCAGCACCGACTCGTCGACGACGCGAACAACCTCCCAAAGGAAAACCAGGTGATCCCAACTCATGAGCAGATCCCCACCACGGCGATCCAAGCGACCGTGGCGACCAAGGAAGTGGGCCTCGACCTCCCCGACACCTCGAAGACGGTGACCATAAGCGCAATCCTACCTCCCAAATAGGAATGCGCGCTCGTCCGGTTCTTGAGGGACAACTGGGACATGTTTGCCTGGAAGCCTGCTGATATACCCGGAGTCCCAAGAGAATTGACCGAGCACAGACTCAAAGTGTTCCCCAACGCCAAGCCGATCAAGCAGAGGCTGCGTCGCTTCACTCCGGACAAGAGGGAGACGATTCATGCGGAGTTAACCCAGCTCCAAGCTGCCGGGTTTATTAGAGAAGTCATGCATCCCGAGTGGCTTGCAAACCCTGTCCTCGTTTTGAAAAAGAATAAATTAGACTGGCGGATGTGCGTTGATTATACTGATCTCAACAAACATTGCCCGAAAGATCCTTTCGGGCTACCTAGAATAGATCAAGTAGTCAACTCAATGGCCGGATGCTCTCTCTTGTGCTTCCTCGATTGCTACTCGGGCTATCATCAGATCAGCCTGGCTTTGGAGGATCAAGAGAAAACAGCCTTCATCACACTTTTCGGGGCATTCTGCTACACTTCTATGCCTTTCGGGTTGAAGAACGCCGGGGCCACGTATCAGCGCGTGATCCAGACATGCTTGGCCGAGAATTGGGGCAAGCGTGTCGAAGCCTACATCGACGACGTAGTGATCAAGACGAAGAACACAGAAGACTTCATCGATGACATCCAGCGGGTCTTCAACAGCCTAAGAAGGTTCCGCTGGAAGCTTAACCCGACCAAATGCGTATTCGGGGTTCCAGCCGGACAGTTACTCGGATTCATCATCAGCAAGCGAGGGATCGAGGCTAATCCCGAGAAGATCGACGCAATTCTCAGGATGTAGCACCCCAAGTTGCAGAAAAAGGTGCAGAAGCTCACCGGGTGCGTGGCCACGCTGAGCCGATTCATCTCACGACTGGGCGAGCGCGGCATGCCTTTCTACAAGCTCCTGAAGAAGGTGGACAGGTTTCAGTGGATGCCAGAAGCTCAGGAAGTGCTTGAGGCCCTCAAGCGGTTCTTGACGAATCCTCCAATGCTGAAGTCATCAAACCGAACCACAGCAGATTCCCCTGCCGAGGATCTGCAGTTGTATCTCTCTTGTACAACTCATGTGGTCAGCTCAGCATTGGTGGTCGAGAGGGTGGAGGAAGGGCACATTCAGCCGACTAAACACCTGGTCTACTTCATCAGTGAGGTGCTCAGCCCATCCAAGATCAGGTATCCTCAGGTTCAGAAATTACTATATGCGGTCCTCATCACAGCTCGAAAGCTTCGCCATTATTTCGAGGAGCACAAGGTGGTGGTGGTAACTTCATTCCCCATCGGTGAGATCCTGTGGAACAAAGAAGCTACGGGGAGAATCGCTAAGTGGGCGTGCGAGCTGGGAGCACATGACATCGAATTCCGCCCACGCACCGCTATCAAGACCCAAGCTCTAACTGATCTCATCGCCGAGTGGACGGAGAATCAGGTACCTGACAACCCAGAACCTCTGGAATTCTGGAAGATGTATTTTGATGGGTCACTGAAGATAGATGGCGTCGAGGTAGGCGTTGTCTTGACCTCCCCGAAAGGCGAAAAGCTTAAGTATGTACTTCAGATTCTCTTCTCAGTCTCCAACAATGCGGCAGAATACGAAGCCATGTTACACGGTCTACGCATCGCGATTTCACTCTGCATTAGGCGTCTCATGGTCTACGGGGATTCCCTAATGGCGATCAGTCAAGTCAACAAGTACTGGGATTGCACCACGGAAGTCATGGACAAATACTGCGCTGAAGTTCGGAAACTGGAAGACAAATTTGACGGCCTTGAATTTCATCATGTGGAGCGCAATGGCAACACCGACGCGGACTTATTGTCCAAGCTCGGGTCGTCTCGGGCTAAAATTCCCCTAGGAGTATTCGTCCAGGAGTTGTCTCGTCCATCCATTGATCGCGACTTAGAACCCCCAGAGCAGCACGTTCTGAGCTTAGAGGATGCTCCGGCTGACTGGCAAGTCCCAATCATCAAGTACATCAGAGATAGGGATGAGCCTGACAACAAAGCAGAAGCCGAGCGACTCGTTCAGCATGCAGCCAGCTACACATTGATCGGCAACGACTTGTTTAAGCGCTGCGCAGCCGGAGTTTTGTTAAAATGCATTGACGAGTCTCGGGGTAGAAGTCTACTAATGGAGATTCATGCTGGGCAGTGCAGTAATCACGCCGTGTCCAAGACATTGGTTGGGAAGGCATTCAGGGCCAGGGTTTACTGGCCGACAGCTAAGCAAGACACTGCAGAGATCGTCAAGCGGTGCGAGGCATGTCAATTCTTCGTGAATCAACATCACCTGCCGGCTCAACAACTGCAGAATATTCCTGTCTCATGGCCCTTTGCATGCTGGGGGCTCGACATGATCGGCCCACTCAAGAAGGCTCAAGGTGGTTACACTCATGTCTTGGTAGCTATCGACAAGTTCACCAAGTGGATCGAGGTCAAGCCTATCGCATCTTTAACTTTAGCAAAAGTAGTGGACTTCATTCAAGAGATCATATTACGCTTCGGAATTCCGAACAGCATCATTACAGATCTGGATTCAATTTCACAGACTCGGAATTCTTTGATTTCTGCAGCGAGAAGTCTATACTCATCAAGTATGTCTCAGTGTCGCACCCTCGTGCTAATGGCCAAGTTGAGCGAGCTAACGGGATGATTCTGGACGCTTTGAAGAAGAGAGTCTTCGATAAGGATGAGAAATTAGCAGGCAAGTGGATCAGAGAACTCCCATACATTGTCTGGAGCCTCAGAACGCAGCCAAGTAAAGCCCTCAATGGAAACGCCCCCTTTTTCATGGTATATGGCTCAGAGGCAGTGTTACCTGCTGACTTGGCTCACGGGGCATCGAGGTTGGCATTCAAAGATATCGCAGAAGCAGAAACTACACGGCTTGAGGAGATCGATCTATTGGAAGAAGAGCGGCTTAACTCAGTGATTCAGTCGGCACGATATCAGCAGACTCTATGCCGTTATCATGAGCGTAATATGCACCCTCGCGCTTTTCTCGTCGGAGATCTGGTCCTCCGGAGGGTCCTCAAGGGGGTTGGGTGCCACAAGCTGTCCCCCCCTTGGGAGGGGCCTTACATCATTACAAAAGTCACTCGGCCAAGATCCTATCGCTTATCTGAGATGGATGGCACTCCGGTCGGGAATTCGTGGAACATCGAGCATCTGCGCAAGTTCTACTCTTAGGCATCATGCGACCTCGGAAGTTATGTACTCTAGTCTGCACTCATGCTTAGTCCTGATTTCAAGTGGGCTCGTCCTCTGTCATGTTCCGTCGGATGTACTCAGATAATAAATGAATGCATGATCTCTATGCACTATTTCTCATAACATGAACGCATATGGCCTCTGGTGAATCGTGTCTTTATACTCCGATAATCAGGCAATTGGTCATGAGTCCTGACCCGACTCATGGTTGGTGTTACATGCCTACTCCTACTCAAGCTAGGGTGCAGTCTGACCCTAATCACGGGGCAATCAACCTAGGTCATTGACCGACAGCTTGTGTTACATGCCTACGCTTACTCAGAAAAGGGTGCAATCGGACCCTCCTTATGGGGCAATCAGCCTAGGTCATTGATCGACAGCTGGTGTTACATGCCTACGCTTACATAGAATAGGGTGCAATCCGACCCTCCTTACGGGGCAATCAGCTTAGTTCGTTGACCAACAACTGGTGTTACATGCCTTCGCATTTTCATAAATAGGGTGCAATCCGACCCTGGCCATTGGGCAATTGGCTTAGGTCGTGGACCTACAGTCAGTGTTACATGCCCTTAAGTGCTCGGAACAGATAGACACAATCGGGCCTGGCGTTTTGCGTCCTTTGATAAGTTCTCGGTTCAATTGATTAAACCGTGAAATCGTTTGTGCGTTTTTGATTTCGAGCAAGAACGCATGCCAAGGACTAATTCAAGAGCTCGGTTCTTTTTCCTTTTACAGAATCGTATATAAGGACGAGTAATCATTAACGATTTCACGTCATCTAAGAATTCTGACATTGTTGCCCTACAGACTAACATTCATAATAGGTACAATTAAACAAGGAAGAGTTCAAATTTACAGTTCGAATTCTGAGATTAGTTTCTCTGCTATGGATTGAATCTCTGAAGCATATTGATCAATGGTCGCATCGCTCGAATTAGCTCCAACTTTCGCTGTCAGCTCGGCTAAGTTTAGCTCTAGCCGAGTTATCTTTAGCATCAACAGCACATGTTGGAGGACTGATTTCAGTCGCCTTCGAAGATGTCTCTTGGTATCATCAGCTAGGGTCGCTACCCGATCTGATAGCGGTTTTGATGAGCAAACCTCTGGGGCGTATGTGTTCAGCATGGTGGTCAGCGCAGTTGTCGCAGATTTCAGCAGCTCATTGTTCTTTTCGTAGACCGCCTTCAGTTTGTCACAGTTCTTCTTGACGACTTCATAGTTTCGCATGGAAAGCTCTAAGTCATGTTGTTGTCTCTCCGACAGAAGCTGGGATTCCTTGAGAGCTTGCCTTGTTGATTTCAGCACCTTGTCCAGATCTCTGTTTTTGCATTGGATTTCAACCCGGATTTTGTCAGCTTCCATTAGCTCGGCTGTTTTCTGCTCAAGCTCTGTCTGAGTCAATTGGTGGCTCGTCTGAAGTACCATCAAAGCATTGGACGTATTCTGGAATGACCTTTCAAATCCATCTCATGACTCTCAAAGCTCCTGGATCTCTCTTTTCAGCCGCAGTGCCTCATCCTGTGGACTGGTTCTACTTATAGGCCTCTGTAAGTAAAGAATATGCTAACTGGGTTTTCTGACGAGTTACCTTATGCTGCTTTCGCTCCAGTTCAAGTTTGCGCTGCAGATTCCTAGCGTTGTCTCGAGCTTTGTCATGCTCAAGCACAGCATTACGGCATGCAGCATCACGCTGAGATAAGGCATTTTCCAGACCAGCGATCTTCTTAGCCGCAGCTGCATGTCAGGGTAGGAGTCCGTCACGATATGTCGGATGCCAGGTTACATGGGTGTACAAAATAGCAGGCACTTACCAGCGCTCTCAGCAGCATGGTTGGTTTCTGACTCGGCCAGTTGTTGGTGTAGCATGTTCACATCGCCCCTAATCACTGGAGTGAGCCGTTCACGCCATCGTGCAGCTTGGTCAAGCTAGTCCTGCAGTAACAGATTCAGCACATTAGTGATATTAATATTGACTTCAAAAATCAATTGCAATCAGAATAGCGAGTTACCTTAAAAGCTGCGAATGGTCTGGTTCCAGATAGGCCTTCAGCAAGTTGTAGATGTGGGGTCACCAGGTCGAGTGAAGGGGCTTCCTCAATCATGACAGTGTCATCCGCTGACTTAGGAGTTTCATCCTGAGGGCTTGTCGCTAGCAGAATGATTTCTGGAATATCTCTGGTGTTGGTTGTCTCGTCACCAGTAATTGCATCATTTTAATGCTGAGAGCATTGTTCACCCATGGTAGGCTCTTGGTTCCTTGAAGTGCTTCTTCCTTCAGGATTACTGAGCGCGTCGTGCCAGTTGAACAGGAGTTCCATGCCAGTGTCATCTTGGTGATCTTCCGCACTCTTCAGCTGTCCTTCAGTCGGATGCTCCGGGACCTCACGCTCCGGCACTTTAGTCGTACATTCTGAAACCTCAGGCTCGGGGGCTTCAGTTGCACTAGACCCAATATCAGGAGCTTTCGTCGCTTCAGTCTTGAGTTCGGGGGCACTGGCTTCGTTCGTCTCAAGCTCGGGCGCTTTCTTTGGGTCGGCATCGGACCCAAGAAGTAACGTACTTTGTTCCGCCGAAGGTCTGCACAACAGTTCGATGCAATCAGCACGTTGCAAACTAGATATGAAGAGAATGTTCAGTCATACCGTGATGGCGTGGAGACACTGTCACTCGGGAGAGGGAAGGACTTCATGAATTGTGCCAATTTTGGGTCAATGTCAGATAATTCCAGTTCTTCTACCGGCATATCTTGATGAGTCGGATGGGAGGTTGTGACCTCAGTTTCTTGCGCTCGTTTGGATCTCCTTTCACGGTGATGCAGTGGGTCCTCTTCCTCCTCCTCCTCCTCGTCAATTAAAGAACTCCAGTCAATACCGCTGAGGGATGAACCCGTACTATGGCCAACTGTCTCCTGCGCTCTGAATTTCTTTCTCGGTCTCTTGGATGGGGACATTGGATCAGGACTGGCAGGAGAAGTCTTCTGGTTGTTGATTTGTTCCCTAATGGTTCTCTTTCTCCGGGGAACATCGGATTGTTCTGTTGACGTCCTGGCTCGGATACGCCTTGACATCCTGGAGGCGACATCACCTTCCTTTGAGCTTGTTGCATGCTCGGGGGCTTTTCCTTCTGGGGCTGCATTTTCTTCTTCACTATCTGCATTACCATTTGGACGTGGAATGATGATGAATGTCGCAGCTTTATTATTATCTCTTCCTTGTGTCGCTGCAACCACGGCCTCCTGCTCTTCAGCAGTTAACTGGGATTGTCGCTTCAACATCTTGTCTGCATTATGTTGAGGAGGGTCGGACAGAAACTTCGTAATATTACTCTGCAAAGATAAAGTCAGAAATCTATTCAGTATTGAATACATTATCAAGAACACACCAGTGAATTGGTTGGCGAACTACCATACTTACAGTGGGCATGGGGTGCCATGCAGAATAAGGCTGTGGGGACCCTTCGTTGTACACGTCACCTCTCAGCATCAGGCTAACTCGGGCCTTGATTTCTTCTGCAGATATGGGTCGACTGATCTCTCGAGTGGGATCGCTTGCCCCAACATACAGGTAGGCTGGATATACTCAATCCTTCATCGGTTGAATGCTTCGGAAGATGAAATCTATAACTATGGCATGAGCAGTCAAACCGCTATCTTTCAAACCTGAGATGTCATTAAGGAGAATTTCTACCTCTGCCATTTCTTCTGTGGTGGGTGCCTCTTCCCAACTGTTAACCTTGGAGTTCGGCTGATGTCCTGATCGAGCTGGCAGGGATTTGGCGTGGTTGGTCATGTAGAACCACTCGGAGTGCCATCCTCTGTTGCTGTCCTTGAGAGGGATATCTATGTACACTGATTTGCATCCTCTACGCAGTTCTAGGCTAGCTCCTCCAACTACCTGCAGCACTTTGTCTCAGGTGCCGGGCTTGCAGTGGTACAGATACTTCCAAAGACCAAAATGGGGAGCAATCCCAAGAAAAGCTTCGCACAAGTGAATAAAGATTGAAATTTGGAGAATTGAATTGGGATTCAAGTGGGACAGATCGATGCAATAGAAGTTCAGTAAACCGTGGGCAAAAGAATAGAGGGGCAATCCTAAGCCGCGGACAAAGAAAGGGGCAAAAACTAAGGACTCATGGGTATCTTCTGTGGGGACTTTTTCACCTTCGCAATCTCTCCACCCACCAACTCCTTGGGCGGAAGAACTCCCATCCTTACAAGGTGATTTAGGTGAGATTTAGAAATGGATGACATACGGAATGCCAGAAACGGCGACGGGATTGGCCGGTTTTCGTCGTAAGAAAGTCCTTCTCTGGTGTTTCCATGTTCGCTGATCGTCCTCTTATTCGGAGCCATAGGCGCGAAGGATTCTGGCACTTGGTTGTAAGTTTTGGGACAAGGATTTTGAATCTGGTGACGATGGCGGTGGAGTAAATGCAGTTGTTGAGAATGCGGATTCGAGTGGGAGGAACCGTTAGGGTATTGGTCTTCTTTAATACTCGACGGCGTTAAATGGAGGGGTTCTGTTTTCTCTAAGGAAGTTCACGCCGTCAACATCCTGTCAGTCGGCGCGAAGTCAGTCGGAGTGGATTTTCTATGGACCACATGGCATTCAGCCGAGCGTCATTCAGTCGGATAAATTGACTCGATTATTAGTGATTTGTCAATACTTAGTGGCAGTTATATTCTAGATGCATCGTTTGGCTCGGGGGCTCGCAGCTTTCATTCGATGGCACAGATTTCAATGCGTAGACTGTTTCTAAGCAGTATGGAAGGGATTGTTCATAGAAAGAGTAGATTTCACTTTGCAAGGACAGATTCATGAGCAAGCTGAAACTGAAAATCATTCATTAAGAAAGGCGAGATTCATTACAAAGATGGAACTACAGATGCATGAGATTCTTCTACGGTACTACATTGATAATTAAACTAAAGTCCTAGCCTAAGAGCCGACACAGCGGTGCTTCTTGGGGGGCAAAGCAGCATCCTCGTCGCTGTTGCTGCCATCGTCGTCGTTGTCGTCATCATCTCCGTCGTCGTCATCGTCATCGTCATCGTCGTCGTCGTCGTCATCCTCCTTCTCGTTGCTGTCCTCATCACCAGGGCCGCCGAGGCCGGGGTGGTTCAGACCCCGGAGCATTGCCTTCTCTTTCCAGTTGTACTGGTCGGAGTCAGCGTCGGAGTCTTTGCTCGCCTCTTCCGGTGGTGCCTTCCCTTTGACGTCGTCGCTGTCGTTGAAGGGCTCAGCGTTGCTGGGAGGGTCTTCTTCGCTGAGACCGCCGGTGAAGATCTCGTCCTCCGAGTCGGAGAATTCAGGGCGGTTCTTACGAGGGCCGGCCTTGGGGTTCGTGAGAACAAGGGGTTTGGAGCAGTGGAATCTTATGCGTGTGTAAGGCAATGGAAGTATGATTGATGGATGGATTCTAGCTTCAGTTATATAGCAGGAGAGGTGCTGCTTCGGTTTCTGCAAGTCCGTGTATAATGGTGGCGCTTGGTATTCGGATGGACACGTGTTGGTGATCCATAGACGAGACGAATCAAGAGGGTTGGATCCATCAACGGTTGGGTTTTCAAGGGAAAAGCGTATGCGGTAAAGAAAGGAATGGCTCTTCATTGTACTGGTAGTTTCCCGGAATACACCCAATGGGTGGGGAATTTTTTCTGTAAGTTCTTTTCTGATTAAGACAAAAGACTGAAAACTTCAGTCGGGCGATGTTGGGTCGGGAGAGCTCTTTGGACCTTCAAGATGATTGTTACTCAAGTCAACTTGAAGCTCAGGGGCTACACCCAATGGGTGCACCTAGTCAGTGCAACCAATGATTCGGGGAGACAGAAGATCTAAAGATGGATTTGTCAAGAGCAATTGGTTTTTTCTAGATCTTTAAGCTGATTGATGCTCAAGTCAGCCTAAAGATCGGGGGCTACACCCAATGGGTGTGCATAGTCGGAGCAACCATTGAAGAGATATGAAAGTTGACTCGGTGAGGCGCTTCACTTGGAGCTCTAGTTGGTTGTGGAAGTCTCGAGTCAATTGACCTCCGAATTGACTCGAGCCTCGGGGGCTTGTGGGGGATAGATATCCGCTGGCTCCTCATGGCGTGGATCCAAGACATGGGCCAACAGTGGGCCTGAGTCGGGTGAGCAGCTGATTTCATGGGCCGGGCGCCTAACTCAGGCCCAAATACGGTCGTGATGGCTTGGAGTTCAAGGCAGCAACGACGTGATCCGGAGAGCAAACAAGGAAGCTTGGCTCGGTCTTAGGTTCTGAGATTTGAGGAGATCGAAGAAGATACGATGGAAACTTAGATTCTGTTTGATCTCATGTAATCTAAACCGACTAGTAGATGTAGATGGAACTCAACTTGTAACCAAAGTCTCCGTCGAACTATGTAAGACAGATGAGGGACCCCTACGCAGAACATCTCAACCCATCGCAATCCAGCCTGAACCATCATTGTAACCTCGAGAACTTGCAGCAATACAACCAACCACAAACAGGACGTAGGGTTTTACGCTTCTCGCGGCCCGAACATGTATAAACCTATGTGTCTTCATCGCTTTTTCGGCGAACCATCGAGCTACGTTGATCCCGCCGAGCCACAAAAGCTCCATGTGGCCCGTCCCGTGGTGCACTGCCGGTACTAAACCCCGATAGTACTCACCTGTGTATCTCATGATTTTGAGGGTATCTAGTCGAACGAAAGGTATGTACATGAAGTATGTGATAAAACTAGACCATCTATGGTGGTATATACGCGAAGTATGCGAGTATACCGAAGATACATGGACATATCTCATTATATGTACTAATATAAATATATTATCATAATAAATTAAAATCAGAGGCTGTTTTGTAATTTTTTCGCGTGGTAACCTTTGATATATCTTAAAATAAGTACGTGAACATACTCAAACTGATAAAGAGATATGCAAATATACCTTTATTGGTCTATTAAAGGTGAGTGTACCTATATGCGCATGTAGATAAAACTTTTATATTTCTCCTCCATTATATATATATACTGCTCCCTTGTCTAGCTTTTATATTTGAATGGTCATAAGCTGGCGCTATCTACCATCAAATATATAATTGTCCCCTTGAAGAGTTTATTGGAGAATCGGTCTTTGTTACCGGTTGGGAACCCGCAAAGGTAGTGGATATAGGACCGGTACTATACTTCAGTTCATTAATACTGGTTGTATAGCTTGGTACTAAAAAATAGAGTATCAAATAATCACTAATAAATCTTTATCTAAATTAAATTATCAGTGTTTCATATTATAATAAACTCGTAAATAATATGTTAATTATATCTGAATTACCGCTTCTACCATTACTAAATATGAACTAAAATGGATAAACCTACATCTAAAATATTAACACACACGAGTTATTCTGAAAAATAAATAAATAATGAAAACTACACCTATACATCATTAAAGTTATCTATAGCCTTTAATACATCTGGCTCTTAATCTCTAACCCATATGGTCAGGTTCCAAGCCAGATATTTGAACCGACAATCTCATCATATAATAATCATGCTTATATATGGGGTCTCCTCTTATTATAAAATAGTGTTGCAGTGATATTTAAGGAGGGGGTCACCTTAATTACCCCCCAACAACTATATGCACCTCTGTCCCTATATATATGAGAGCATGGGTTGATGTATACGAGTGCTAGCTAGACTCTTCAACTCAATCTCGAAGATCGACCAGCATCAGAGATATTTATGTACTCCCATATGAGCTTGACGTGGATAAGTTACTATAGTAAAATTAGGAGTTGGAGGCATCAGGATCACTAATAATGCTTCGAGATTAGTAGTGCCCGAGATATTTGGAGAGCGCGGAGGTGTTTGTATTTCTCGTGTTTGAAGTGGTAATGGTGTGCGACTTGCTTAGCAGCGAACAGCAACGACTCCGTAACTTTAAAACAAACGTAAGTGACCAATCTGCCCTTGGAGACAACATCAACAAAAGATCACAGCGCCATCTGAATAAGCAGGGCTGCTCCACCAATGCAGATTTTTCCTATAACTATGTTGTCTGGTAACCTGATATAGTACTCAGAAAGCAGATGTGTCGAAAGAATAGGTTCCAAACATTCTCACACAAAAAAAAAACATAGGCTAAAACTATGTATTCAAATCATATCAGATAAATGTGGGTTGGTTTTGTCTGGGACTCTGGGGTTAGTTTTGTAAGTGGATTGGCCTCGGACTATTGAGGTGGACAGGTGGTTGGATTTAAAAAGGACCGAAGAGACGGAAAAATTATGTTTTGGGCTGGTTTTTGGCCCATTGGCAGGGCTATCAGGCACCGATTTCCTCTTATAATCGTCTTGTCGGTAATAATAAGCGAGAATCCCGCCAAACGCTTTGATTATTTTTTATTCTCTGAGAAACGACAAGCTATGGGTTGAACTAGATAAGCGAAAAGCGAGAATCAAGAAAATCCCCATGATACAAAGAATCTAAGCGAGGCTGGAAGAACCGAAAACAAACAGGCCCTTAGTTGGCTCAGAGGCTAACAAGGAGGCATTATATTTTTTATTTTCTTCTCTGAAATAATTGTCCTTGGAAAATGTAAAAATGTTTACTACTTGCTCCAATTAAGATGGAGACATATAAATAGAGCCAAGTGAATTGGTGGAATTAGAAGAAAACAATTTATTCTGTTTTTTTTAGTGTGGCGGCACATCTTTAAAAAATCTTAACTCTTATATATTATCCTGGATAAAGACAACATATGCATGAAAATTGTGCAGATTGAAAATCTACAACCTTGAATTTCACCACTTGCAAGATTCTTTTTCAAATGTTAAAGTGGTAAACAAAAAAAATTGTGGATCCCGTTGAGCTCTTCAAATTTTGAAGTACTATATAAAGTTTTATCGTCATTTGTGATAATATGTCAAAGTTATGATTTTTAAAGATCCATGACGCTAGTGATATTTAAAGGGATAAAATGCACCGATGTCCCTTAACTTGTCTTCGAGTATTACTTAGGCTCGTCACATTTGAAAGTGCAGTTTTAGGTCCATAAACTTTTTAAACTATATCATATAGGTTCATACTTCACCTAACACTAACAAAACAGTTACATATAAAATCATTAACAAGTCCAAAAATTATAAAATCATATTTGATAGCTCTGTCTTGATGAGATCTATAGAGTGGAACTGACATTGACCACTTCGCCCCTATTTAAGTTGTAAATCAAATTTAACTGCTACATTTTATTTTCATTTACTTTGATCCCAAAATATAAAGCATTATCCATGAAATTTATATATATATATATATATATACAGGCTAAAATACAAGCAGTGTGACTTTTGTGACATTTATTAAGTAGTACAACAAGACATACATTTATTTTCATTCAAAAGACCATAATTCATGGAGACATCATTTCTTAATGAAATAGCAACCACTAACCATGATAAATTTATATATGTATCCATAGAGCATAACATGGACGTAGTATTTTTACAAGGTTTTAGATGTACCAAACAATATATGAGAAAGAGTAACTAAAAATTTATTTAACATAAATAGGGGTAACGTGATCATTTTCATGTCAAGTCAATTCCATTGTGTAGATTTCAACAATACAAAGACAACATAATGGATATGTAATTTTTGTTAATGTTAGGTGCGGTATAGAACTGTATGATCCACTTTTCAAAATTTATGGACCCAAAACTTCACTTTCTTTTTTTTCGAACGACGTAGGAGAGCTACGTGTTATTTCATTAAGCAAGGAGAAAAAATTACAAGTGGGGGCCGAGGCCACCACACACTTACAGACTCACAGACACAGACATGCCACACCCTGAAAAAAAAACAACCTAAAATCACAAGGGATGGTGGGTCGCTCAAGAACCCAGCCCCACCAACCTCACACAAAGCAATCTAAGGACTGAATTACCAGCGAGACCCTCAAACACACAATTGTTCCTGTGTTTCCAAATCTCCCAGGCTACCAAAATGATCAAGGAATTAAGGCCCTTCTTGGCCTCCTTAGGATGACAGCCCCAGACCACCAGCCTGAGAAACTCTTTCCATCGGGCTGCAGGATAAGAGTTTGCATCCCCAGGTTAGTGAACACTATGACCCAAATTTCACAAGAGAAGACACATGAGATAAGGAGATGCTGCATGGTCTCCTGCTCCTGGTCACAAAGAGGACAGATATTGGGGTGTGGGAGCCCTCGCTTAGCCAAGCGATCCGAAGGCCAGCATCTATTCTTTAACACCAGCCAGATGAAGAATTTGTACCGGAGGGATGCCCAGCTCTTCCAGATCCTTTTCCAGGGTCCAAATCTAATGGCACCCAAGAAAAAAGCCCGATAAGCAGATTGACAAGAATACTGCCCGGAATGAGTAAACCTCCAAAGGAATTGATCAGGGACCCCTGGCTGCAGAATTACCTCATCAATCGACTCCCAAATTCTCAGATATTTGACCAGAACTTGGACAGTAAGAGCCACACGGATGTCTGCAACCCATCTACGATTGGTTAGGGCTTGAGAAACTGTACACCGCTTCCTCACTTTCTTGGATACTGCCAACACAAGGTTGGGAGCCAACTCAGCCACAGAATTTCCGTGCAGCCACCGATCAGTCCAAAAAAGAACATCCTCCCCATCACCTACGTTAATTTGAATGGCTGCAGCAAAAAAGGCTTGAGCAGATCTTGGAACATGGACAGGGAGGCCCTCCCAAGGACGAGCTGAATCAGTTTTTTGGAGCCAAAGCCAGCGAATGTGCAGAGCCCATCCCAAGAGTTCAAGATTAAGAATCCCGAGACCACCATACTGTAGGGGGCGCTGAACCTTCTCCCATGAGACAGGGCAGTTACCACCATTCTCCTTTTCTTTACCAGACCACAGAAATCCTCTCCGATGTTTATCAGTACCTTTGATCACCCATTTTGGCAGGTCAAGGGCAGTCATTAGATGAATGGGAATTGCTGAAAAAACAGTCTTGACTACCACCAGACGCCTTGCACGGTTGAGGAGACAAGCCTTCCATTTGGGGAGACAATCAGCCACCTAAATTCCTTGTCATGATAAATTTAATCCGCATAAACCATGCAAGATTTGTGAAGACAATTATGTGCCCCTGTGTGAGACTACTGAACGCAACAGTAACGCACAGCATACTGATCATAAACCGAGTCGACATCATGAGTTGTTCAATGTAGTCGACCGAGAGTCGTTGCAGGTAGAGGATCGCAGTATCGTCCCTCCAACGTCTACCAGGAAGAAGAGCAGCAGCACGAACAAATGATCCCGCGAACGGCGCCCACCAGGAGGAAGTGATGAACAAGCCAATGCTGATGTCGATTTCACGAATGAGCCAATGCCGATGTCGCGATCAAGCCGATGCCGATCCCACGAACAAACCGATCAAGCAGTCGCGCTGTGCGCTCCACAAAAACCTGATCGGCTGCTTATCCCGAGCAGGATCTTTACAGCGACGATGGTTCCGGAGGCCAGCTTACTCTATGTCGTGCGCGCAATAAACAAAGCCGGGAATACTCGAAAGCAACGCAATTGTGGAGAAGCAAGAGAAACTACAGGAGTTGTTCCTTTTACATATATATAGAAACAAAGAATGAGGAGATTAAGAGTTGTCGTAAGTTTTGCCATAAAACCGGCCATTAAAATGACCATTTCCAGTAATTTATCAGCCATAAAATAGCTGTTACTGTTGGCCATTCATGTGCCATTCATGATCGGACATAATTGACAAACTTAAAGCCTCAAAAGGAATAACTCCCATTAGCTCTCAGCATTTAAAGTGTGCTTTGAAATTTTATAGTTAGAATAAAAAGGCCCCTGCTCCAAGTATTCTAACAATCCCCACCAAATTCCACGGCATACGTGAAATGTTGTAATTCCACTATTGTTTTATATACCAATGTTTCGATGGAGACTGTTAAGTTGAGCAGAGGTTACACTTCTTCACAACTGATCAATGGACTATGCCTTGAATTGATAGTTTTGTGCGAAATAAGTTTCACCAAAGCCCTTTGATGGTACTAGGTTGCCAAAAGCATTTCCTCTGGTTGGAGCATATAAGTCAAATTCTAAGGCCTTTCATGAGTATATATAGATCACCCAAATCTCATAAATTGTGACCAGTAGTTGAACTCATATAGGTGTGTTCTTTAAAAAATATTCTATAGAACAATATCTTTGCTACAATAAGCGACTTGGAACACATTAAGGTTAAAAACCATCCTACTTTACAGGAAAGGAAAAACGTGCATCTGACATGGACCTTTTTAAGGGTCTTTCCTCAGAGTCTATCACCAGCTTGTTTCACCGTTCTAATTCACGGGATCTCCGATCACAAAGAATAGGTTACCACTGTGATAGACTTCATTTGGGTCTCATGTCCATCTCACTCGATGCACTATCTATCACTTTACGTGATAGTCCCTTAGTGAACTGATCTGCCAGATCATTAGACGTGTGGATATAATCCACCGCTATCACTCCGGAGGTTTTCAATTATCTGGTAGACTTCAAACGCCTCCTTATATGCCTTGATGACTTCAGGTTATCTTTAGAACTGTTCACTTTAGTTATGGCATTATGATTATCACAGTTTATAGAAATATCCGGTACAAATTTTTCAACCACCGGTAAATCCATAAGGAGTTCCCGAAGCCACTCGGCTTCAACAGAGACGGTGTCCAATGCTGTGAGTTCTGCTTCCATTGTTGACCTCATTAAGATGGTCCGCTTGCAAGAAACAGCGCCACCTCCAAGTAAGAAGACATATCCACTTGTGGTGTATAGCTTATCAGCACCAGATATCCAATTTGCATCACAATTGTCCTCTAGCACCCTCGGGTACCCGGTATAATGAATGTCATAACTCATGATTCATGTTAGATAGCACAAAACTCTCTCAAGAGCACGCCAATGATCATCTCCTGGATTTGACACAAACCGGCTAAGCTTGTTCACAGCAAACGAGATATCAGGCTTTGTAGCGCAAGCTAAATACATGAGCGAACCAATTATTTTTGAATATCTCAATTGATCTCTAGCTATTCTCTGATTTTTCGTCAACAGCACACTGGGTCATAACGCGTAGGAACAGGCTTACAGTCACTAAATCCAAAACCGACTTATTACATGTTCCACATAATAGGATTGCACAAGTGTAACCTCATCATTGTCTTCTCTCAATAGCTTAACGTTAAGAATAACATCAGTTTCTCCCAAATCTTTCATCTGAAAATGATTTGACAAAAAGTCCTTCACTTCCTTGATCACATCAAAGTTAGTGCCAAAGATCAGTACGTCGTCCATATACATATACAAAATTACTCCTTTGCCCCCACCATACCGATAATACACACATTTATCAGTTTCATTCACAACAAAGCCAGCGGATGTCAAAGTTTTGTCAAACTTTTCATGCTACTGCTTAGGTGTTTGTTTCAGGCCATACAGAGATTTCAATAATTTACACAAGACGCCTTCTTGACCGTTTGCTACAAACCCAGCTAGCTGATCCATATAGATCTCCTCATCTAACTCTCCATTTAGGAAAGCTGTCTTAACGTCCATCTGATGAACGAGAAGACCATGTAAGGCTGCCAGGGAAAATAACACTCGAATTGTGGTCAGTTGAGCAACAGGTGAATAAATGTCAAAGAAATTTTCACCTTCCTTTTGGGAATAGCCCTTAATCACAAGCCTCGCCTTATACTGCTCAATGGTACCATCAGGCCTAAGCTTTTTCTTGAACACCCATTTGCACCCTATAGGTTTACACCCATAAGGATGTTCAACAACCTTCCAAGTTCCATTAGACATAATAGAATCCATCTCACTCTTTGCTGCCTTTTTCGAGAGATCAACATCAAGAGAGAAATATGCCTCTTCAATGGTTCTTGGTGTATCATTCACAAGGTACAAAATGTAGTCATCACCAGTCATTTGTCTCTTACTCTTTCGAATTACTATATTGTCATCCTCATTAGCATTTTGCACACGAGGTTCCTCAAAATGTTCTATCATAATAAAATGCTCATGGGGTATTTCAGATTGACGACTAGACGTACTAGGTGCACTTTTCATTGGAAATTCATTCTAAAAATTGTAGCATCTCTGGACTTTAGTATAGTACCAACCAGCATGTCAGGTACTCCAGTGTTTATTATTAAGAACCTATATCCAGCACTATAAAAAGCATAACCTAAGAAAACACAATCGACAGTTTTAGGTCTAAGTTTGCGCTTCTTGTTTATTGGCACACTCACTTTGGCCTAACAACCCCAAGTGCGCAAATAAGAGAGATTTAATCTTTTCTTTTTCCATTTCTCGAACGGTGTAAGTTCTTTGTTCTTTGTGGGAGCAGTCAAAATATCCTTACCCCACCATTCCTTAGATAGTCCCACTGTTTCTAACATGGCATTAACCAAATCAGTTAGAGCGCGGTTCTTTCTTTCGGCAATCCCATTGGATTGTGGTGAGTATGGCAGCGTCCTCTCACGAATAATCTCATGTTCCTCGTAAAACTCAAAAAACTCATTAGAAAAATATTCTCCACCACGATCGGACCTTAACCGTTTAATTTTCCTTTCAAGTTGGTTCTCAACTTCATCTTTGTAGGTCTTAAAATAATGCAACGCCTCATCTTTTATTTATAACAGATACATGTAGCAAAATCTAGTAGAATCATCAATAAGACTAATAAAGTATTTTTTGCTGCCTTTAGTCAACTCGTCGTTCATCTCGCACAAATCAGAATGAACAAGTTCTAGTGGTGCCAAATTCCTCGTCTCGGCAGCCGTGTGACTTGTGAGGCTTACGAGTTTGCTTCGATTACACGCACACATGACACTAAGAGCTTTTGACTAAATTAAATTTTGGAATTAAATTCAGATTTGCTAGCCGTGAAAGACAACCAAAATTAACATGACAAAGCCATGAATGCTAAATATTTGACTCATTCAAAATAACCACATTGTTCGCAGCATTCATACACACATCATCATGCAAGGATAAGCGGAACAAGCCTCCGCAATCATAACATTTACCAACAAATGTGCCATACTTAGACAGTATACATTTATTCGACTCAAAGACAAGTTTATAGCTATCTCAACACAATTGAGAGCCGCTAACTAGATTCTTCTTTATAGGGACATGCTACACGTTCTTCAACAGCACTGTCTTTCTCGAAGTAAACTTTAGAATGACTGTACCAACACAACACGCGCATGCGGTCTGGGCACTCGCTTGCCCAATGTTCATTGTTCCCGCAAACAAAACAACCATCATCTTTGTTCTTTTTCTTCTTGAATGTGGTTGTTTGCTTAGGCTTTGAGAGATTCTTCTACCCGTTCTTCTTTTTCCTTTTATTATGGGGTGCATTGAAATTTTCCTTCTGTACCATATTGGCACTAGAGGACTCAATTCCTTTTTCACGTGAGTCTTTTGCTCTCGCCTTCTCCTCAACATTTAGAATCCCAATCAGTTCAGGCACGCTAAATTGTTGCCTCTTGTGTTTTAGAAAAGTAGCAAAATACCTCCAAGAAGGTGGCAGCTTGGCGATAATACCACATGCCACAAACTTGTTAGGCAACTCACACAGAAATTGTTTGAGTTCCTTAGCCAATGCTTGAATTTCATGAGCTTGTTCAACTACATAAGGGTTATCAACCATTGTGCAGTCGTATAGCTGCTCCATGATGTACAGCTCACTACCAGTATCATCAGAAACACCAAACTTTTCCTCAAGTGCAGCCCATGAACGTTATGTAAGAATCCGTACTTGTCAGTCAAAGCACCAATTACGATGCCTCGAAACAAGTTTTCGGCAACCGCGAACTCTCTCTCCTGCTCAAGAGTGAATTGTTCGGATTTCCCTACGCGGCGTGAAAATAGTGCATAGCCATCAACCACAGGATCATCTTACTACACCACCTCTTATAGATCATTCCATCAAAAGGTTCACTTGGCTTCAACGCAGCAGCAAAACCACTAACAGAAAATTGCCTAACATCAGATTTTTGGATTGTTAAGAATTTAGACATTCATGTTAAATTTAATCTACATAAACCATGCAAGATTTGTGACGACAATTATGTACTCGTGTGTGAGACTCCTTAACGCAACGGTAACGCACAACAAACTGATCACAAACCGAATTATGAACGAGAAAGGTATATGATTATACCCCGTGGAGGGGCCATGCTCAAGGCACTGGTTGCTCCATTCCCATGAGTTGACATCATGAGTTGTTTGATGTAGTTGATCGAGAGTCGTTGTAGGTAGAGGATAGCAGTGATGTCCCTCGAACGTCCACTAGGAAGAAGAGAGCAGCAGCACGAATGAACGATCCCGTGAATGGCACCCACCAGGAGGAAGCGACGAACAAGCCGATGTCGATTCCACGAAGGTGCCGATGCCAATCCCACGAAGGAGCCGATGCCGATGCCAATCCATGAACAAACCGATGAAGCAGTCGCGTTGTGCACTCCCTAAAAACCTGATCGGCCGCTTATCCCGAGCAGGATCTCTACCGCGACGATGGTTCTGGAGGCCCGCTTACTCTGTGTCTTGTGCGTGCAAGAAATAAAGTTGGGTATACTCGAAAGCAACGCAATTATGGAGAAGCAAGAGAAACTATAGGATTTGTTCCTTTTACATATATAGAAACAAAGAACGAGGAGATTAAGAGACGTCGTAAGTTTTGCCATAAGACCGGCTAATAAAATGACCGTTACTAGTAATTTATCAGCCATCAAAGAGCTGTTACTAGTAGCCATTCATGTGCCATTCATGACCAGACATAATTGACAAACTTAATAGCCTCAAAAGGAATAACTCCCATTAGCTCTCAGCATTTAACGTGTGCTTTGGAATTTTATAATTAGAATAAAAGGGCCCCTGCACCAAATATTCTAACATTTAATGGACCTATCTGCATCCCAAGAAAAATTAATGAGCCTTCGGTGCATTTTACTCTTTAAAGTATTAAAAATTCCTTAGCTTTTTCATATGATCCCATACAAAAGGAAAAATATTGTAGCACTTGGTGAGATCTACAATTTTCATAGTTTTATGGATTTTATGTGTGATGATGAGATCTTGGCATGAATCTTTTGGTTTACTAATGCTGCCATTTCAATTGGAGGCATTTAGCAAGTCTTTGAATTAGAGACATCAGGAGATATGGAATCATTCCATCCTTATTTTTAGATAGGATTATCTCATCTGGTGTTTGATTGGTAGGGATAGATCCATTCCTGGTTTGTTTTTTATTTGCTTGGCGGCATCAGGTTAGAGGGCAGGACACTATTGGTATGGGACCCACCTATCAGCTACAGTCAGTACCACAACACATATTCTTCCCCTCGTCATATACCTCACAATGTCACGAGTCACGACCCCTCCGCCTCTTGCCGCCGTCACAGCCTCCGTCTCGCTCCGCGGCCATCCTCTACTTCATACCATTGCCGCTAGGCGCCACCACCACTATGCCTCGTGTTGTCGCACCGTCGTGGCCCTCAATCTTGCTCCTTGACCCCCTTTGCCTCACACTATTAATTTCCCCTCCTGCAGCAACCGCCGCTTCACACCGCCGCACCTCCACCTCGCTCCACCGGCCCCTGTACCATCCTCAACCTCTCATTCGCCGCCCATCTGCCTAGCATTGTTGCCCCTCTCCACTTCGCATGGTCACACCCCCGCTGCCCTTCACCTCGCAACACCGCACCTATTCCTGGCCCGTCGCCGGCCACCACACCTCCACCACCCCTCAGCATTACGAAGTCGGATGCGGGACGGTGTCCACCAGGGATGGCCCCCATCCACTCGAGCCGGGTGGACGGAGCTGTCACGCATCTAAGGAGAGAGGGATGGTCCACGCACCATATGTCTCCAAACAAACAATAGAAGGGAAAAAACATTTCATCCTCATCTACAAACATGCTTAAATAATCACGCTATATCGTTGGGTGGTGGCAGCATATCTTTGTAATTTTTTATGAGTGGGGAAAAAAAGAACAAAAAGAATTCAATCAGGGAGAGCGCTTTGAGACCCGCAGGAGGTGGTGCGAGTGCGACCAAGTCGAGCGCCTGCGATTTTTCTTGCGCTACTGCCGTGTTTCCTTTCCTCCTTCGTTCCCACTCTCTGCCCATCAAACAGGCAAACACCTCTTGGCGTACGTTGGCGACCGTACGTGTGACTCGAGCAGTTGTTGGAGATCCACCACTACTCTTTCATCTCTCTCTCGGTCTCTCTCGGTCTCAACCGGACGCCGGCCGGTGCCGCGCACCCAATCCAATCCGCCATGGACGTGGAGTACGACGTGATCGTGCTCGGGACGGGGCTCAAGGAGTGCATCCTCAGCGGCCTCCTCTCCGTCGACCGCCTCAAGGTAGCATCCATCCATCATGCATCTCCGACCATCCTCGATCTGCCCGTCGCCCCTGCCGATCCAAGATCGAGATGTGGATCGGAAGAACATTAATTCACCGAAATCCAAATTCTCGTGTAAAGAATATGTCCTACCGTATAAACAAACCTTTCAGATTAAACAGCACAGAAAATCATTCGATCGAGGAACGTTCCTCCATCATGGTGCCACGTTTGGTCCTCTGTCCATTGATCCTGTATGTCTGCTGCAATAATTGATTAGTAGATTAGAATCAACAAACAAACATGAGATTTGATTCCGCGTAAAATTGTTGCCCCGTGTCCTCACTCCTGATGACGACGAACTCTGCATGCCATTTTCATCAGGTGTTGCACATGGACAGGAATGACTACTACGGTGGAGACTCTACATCGCTCAATCTCAATCAGGTGACTGACAGCATAATTAGTGCGCGCATGTCAACTCTACATGTTTACCGATCAAATAATTCAACTGTCCCAAACTACTCTAGTTGTAAATAGTCAATCAAACTGCAATTTGCAGCTCTGGAAAAGGTTCAAGGGCGAAGAAACTCCCCCTGCACACATAGGAGCCAGCAGAGACTACAATGTCGATATGGTTCCAAAGGTCTCATCTTTTTCCATCTTACTATTTTTTTTAATTGACCTCGTACTGTCAAATCCGCTAGTAGCACCGTTTAATTTACCCTGTATTGGTCGAGTTCTTTTCATGTAACGTCAAACATGTCCTTGTTGGTTTTGCATTATAAAAATGAAAGTGGGGGCACTTCTAGGTTAATGAGTGAAATATGAAAACATAAATACTCTGCAAGATTCACTATAAAGCTGTATTGTATAACAACATTCTAACTAGTTCGTGATGGACTTTGCTTTATAGTTAAAGTTTGTGTTTTTTACTTCTATATAGGCAAGGTTAAGCAAAACCTTATAATTATAGGAGTATTATGGCAACAAGGGGGCACTTTAATGAATAAAAATAGACGCATGCGTACGTAGTTTACAAGTTCGTTCTATATATATAAAAAAAGACAATGTCCCGACTTATAATTCTATTCTGGCTAGTTTATGATGGCCAATGGTGCTTTGGTCCGTGTACTCATTCATACTGGTGTGACCAAGTACCTATCCTTCAAAGCTGTGGATGGAAGCTATGTTTTCAACAAGGGAAAGGTTGAATCCTCCATCATTAACGTGCACTCAGCACTCCATTTTACTGAAATTGTCATTGTTTACCAAATGTCGTTTACCCATTTTGTTGGGCTCTAGATTCACAAGGTTCCTTCTACTGACATGGAAGCCCTCAAGTCTCCTCTGATGGGATTGTTTGAGAAGCGAAGAGCAGGAAAATTCTTCCTTTATGTCCAAGATTATAAGGGAAATGACCCAACCACTCATAAGGGTTATGACCTTACAAAACTAACTACTAAAGAACTTATCTCGTGAGTACTCATTTTACCTTCTTCCTAATACATGCCAACTTTTAAAGACTAAAGTTCAGTTCAATATTCGTTTACACACACATGCATGTCTGTTCTGTATTCCTTTGTTGTACTTCTAGAGATTACATGTCTACATTTTGGGTTCCTTTTCTGATCCTATCTTCAGATTATTGTATGATTCGTCTGATTTCAGGGATTGAATCCTAGTGCCAATTCTAGCTTCAGAAATGATTCATTTTATTGAGATTCACTGTTCTATATTTCTTTTTCAGAAAATACGGTTTGGATGATAACACAATAGACTTCATTGGTCATGCAGTGGCTCTTCATAGAGATGATAGCTACCTTTCAGAACCTGCCATTGACACTGTAAAGCGGATGAAGGCACGTCTTATTTCTAATTACAAATTTTTCATCAGTGCTATATACTCGTCAAAATAAGATCAGTGTTCGCATACAGATTTCACAATTGAACAGATCAACTTAGGGGACTACTTATGCTAACCCTTTGTTTTGATGTTTTCTTCTTGACCAATTGTAGGCTGATATTAAAAAAACATTATACTGAACCCTAGGTTCAGTTTACCTAAAAGTTTGACTAGAGAAATGAGCATACGAGACTTTTAAGACGGAAAATATAAAATAATCATAGTTATTTCTTAACATCATATTATTTCCATTCTTGTAGTAAGGAGAGGTAGGGGTCGGCCAAAGCCATAGGAGAAGGCAGTAATAAAATACAGCCACAGAGTTATGATCCAATAATTTATGTTATGGAACAATGACCTAGTCTATTGATCCTCTTTTACGATTACGAGGATTACTATCACAGTAAAAAATAACTTTTATCCTCTTAATCGATGGTGATTGTTGGTATTATCATATTACGTGGGTTAGTTTGTCTTGTTACTTTTCTTTGAATCGTTTCTTGCCTAACACATGTTTAAAATTGTAGCTTTATGCAGAATCAGTGTCTCGTTTTCAAGGAGGATCACCATATATTTATCCGTTGTATGGATTAGGAGAGCTGCCGCAGGTCGATACGAAGTACTTTGTCCATCTAATTTTAGCATTTATATGTATCGTAAATATGTGACTTCTCTTCTTTCGATTTATTCCATTCAGGGTTTTGCACGACTGAGTGCTGTCTATGGGGGCACCTACATGCTGAATAAGCCAGAGTGCAAGGTATGAGTGAGTGTGGGCGTGTGTGTGTTATAACCACAGTAGTGGCATTTCCCTCAGTGTTCTACAATGAATATTGCACAGTAATGGCTGTCAAAGAAGAGGCTAAGCTTTCACTTATGTCATATAATGAATCCAAAGAGTATCGGTTCATGTTAAAATATTATATGTTCCTTTGGAGTCAACAATCCGTTTATACAGAAGCACCAGCCAACGTAAACGTGGTCCTAGTCATGTTTCCCAAGTTTTACGAGAAAGCATTGTAGTTTGACTACTTGTGTACATGTGCTGGTACTAAACAATAGTTTCTGGGCAGAGTAGATCTATATCTCGCTACATCAATTCTGATAACTTCAAGCAAAGCTCCACAATTATTGCTTGCTATTTTTCTCATCACGCCACTTATATACACTCTTCACCTTCCACATTTCTAATTATTGACTATGAACAGTAGACTGAGTTTGTAATATGTAACTTAATTACAATCTGACATACATTAATGATTCAGGTCGAATTTGATGATGGAGGTAAGGTTTGTGGTGTTACATCGGAAGGGGAGACTGCTAAATGCAAGAAACTTGTATGTGATCCTTCCTACCTACCTAACAAGGTAAAAAGAACCTTCTTTTTTTCTACTTTATCTCCATTGTGGTTTACTTTTCGTAAGGCTTCTTAAACAAGGAGGCCAATTATTAAGGATGACAGAAAAACAAATGACTTATTAATATTATCACATTAAAAACCATGTGTATATGATAATACTATAACCCAGGTAATAAAACTTAACAGTTGTTAGAATCATAAAATTGCAGAACAAATTTGCAAATGATGCTGATTCTATACTTTGTTGCCAGGTCAAAAAAGTTGGAAAAGTTTTCCGGGCAATTGCTATTATGAGTCATCCCATTCCAAATACAGCTGAATCCCACTCAGTACAGATTATAATACCACAGAAGCAGCTTGGACGTAAATCAGACATGCAAGTATTTCTTGTGTTGCCTCCCAAATTCGATCCATTAATTTGTTGAGTTCACAACTTTCATTCATCTTTTATTTTTTTTCCAATGTATCAAAGAATGTATATGTATGCAGGTATGTTTTTTGTTGCTCCTATTCTCATAATGTTGCGTCAAAGGGGAAGTTCATTGCATTTGTGTCAGCGCAAGCGGAGAGTGACAATCCAGAGACGGAACTCAAGCCTGGGATCGATCTTCTTGGGCCAGTGGATGAGATATTTATTGACATATATGACAGATACGAACCTGCTAATGACTCAGCCTTGGACAATTGTTACATCTCAACAGTAAGAATTTGTAAAAATACAAAGCATGTTTCTTTCAAAATTAAGAAAATTTTAATTTTAAAATGTATTTTCATATTCCCTAACGTGTTTTAACCCCCTTTTTCAGAGTTATGATGCCACAACACACTTTGAATCTACTGTTATGGATGTACTTTCCCTTTATACAAAGATCACCGGAAAGGTACGAACTTTCCTCTGCTTAACCTTTACTCACTGCACTAAGCACTAAATGTCTTTAGGCCAAAAACAATTAAAAGGTATAATTATTCCACATTTTTATTTTTACTGATATCTTATTCTTCTGATAGTATTTCTCTAGCGCCTTGTTCTAATACCCAAGCACCTTTTTTCCAGATGGTTGATCTTAGTGTCGATCTAAGCGCTGCTAGTGCTTCTGAAGATGATATGTGATACTTATCAGGCTGTTATGTGGTCCTATGTAGCAAATTACTCAATTCAGCATTGCCTTGCAGTTCTTATTATACTCTTTTTCAAAAACTATGCTCATTTTTGTGAAAAAATTGTATACTGTATATTCCAAGGTTAATTTTTTTCCTGAGATGTTAGTACTGCATGTTCAGTGATATATTCATGTAGTGACCCAATTTATGCATAATGAACGTCACCTTGCAAAATTTCAGTTTTAGGTCCTACAAAGTTTAAATTTCAAGCAACGCTGATTTTTGAACCTTGAGCAAACACTTTTCAGTTTTGATATTTTGGCCAAACTTGTTTTAGACAAAAGTACGTTAAAACTTAGAAAAGAAAAGATCTTTGTTACCTTGCTGCACTGCTTGGGCCGATTTGTCCTCACCTCGGCCCAACTCCTCGCGCCACCGCAGCTTGCTCCAACCCACACCTCCCACCCAATGGGCAATCAGCTGTCACAAGTTGGCCCCATGCCATTTCAGCGATAGTGCCACCCCAATCGTTACGTGAGCATGGGCCCCCACTCTCACGTGCCTCCTTGTGGGTCCCGCCTCCTGCGAAGAGTCCTATAGTACCACACTACCACCCCACCACAATGTTGCCAACGCACAAGCACCCTACTAAGTTGCCGGTTTGCCACCCTTCACCCAGTACAACACAGCCTACCTCAGCCACTCCATTACAACTAGAGTCAATTTCCTTATTGTCACTGGAAATATACGTTATTCCCTCAGTGCCATCAAAATTTTGCAGTTTCATTTATTGCCACCGAAAAAATTTTCCACTTCCTTAGTTGCCACTCCTGTCAATTATCAAGCTAGTGTCACTGACAGCCTGGGCCACAATTCCCCTTCCGTTATCCCCATGACCCTCTCCTGGGGACCGAGATTCTTGCTCGCCGCCGGCCTGCCCAGCTGCCCCGAAGCCGCGGCCTGCCTCTGCGTGTTGTCCGTGCCTAGCACGCAGCTTCGTTGGGGTTCTGGACAGGACGGCGGGGAGACGACGGAGGGCCTAGACCTGTGTGCGCTTCCTAGCCTCACGCAGCCGCGTGCGCGCCGCAGCCGTCGCATGAGCGCCGTCCACCGCCTCATGTGTGCCCATCCGCAAGCGAGTGACGCCACCACCGTACACGGGGACGAAAGATTTCTCAGTGACACGAGCGGCGAAGCAAAGCACGTACACACTGCTCACGGGCGCCGGTGAGCTGACGCGGACCAGGAGCGCGCCATCGCCGGCCAAGGCACAGACCCGCCACCGCGCTCCGCTGTTGTGCGCCCAGCCACCGCGCCACGCTGTTGCGCGCCCCGCGATCCCTACAACACGACCTGTTGGCGCGCCCAGCCTCCATCGCGGTCACCGTGCCCCTCGCCGCCCAGGGAAGAGCTGAGGATGACGAGCAGCAGCAGTACGAACACCAGTAGCAGCAGTAGGCTCTCGATGGTCGGGCTGGTGGGCTGAAAACAGCGTGGACGCGCATCGGGGTGAAGATCCCAGCTGTGGGTGCCGCCAAGGAGCTGAAGCCCGGGCAGGCCTACTTCCTGATCCCCGCGCACTCTTCTGCGGGTGGTGGCAAGGGAGGCGCAGTAGTCGCCAATCCCCTCCCATTCGAGCTCCTCCAAACGCACGCCGGTAGGTTATAGATCAAGTTCGGCTACGAGTTCTTGCTCCTGGGCCACGCGACGACGCGCCTCGCTCCCGCACGCTAGGCACGCGACGATGAGTTCCGAGCGCGCGGAAGCACGGCGGCCGGTGCGGGTGGGAGCTCTATGTTTCGTGCTCTCTGGCATCGTGCGCGCGGGCAGAGGCATGGGCGTGGGCATAGGGATAGCAGAGGGGAGTTATGGGCCCAAGCTGTCAGTGACACGAGCTTGACGGATAGTTGATGGGAGTGGCAACTAAGGAAATGAAAAAAAATTTCGATGGCAGTGAAAGGAACTATAAAATTTTGATGGCACTGAGGGAATAGCATAAATTTCCAGTGGCAATAAGGGAATTGACTCTTACAACTACCCAATGCCACTATAGTTGTAAGGACCGTGTCGAGATATCTGACCCAAGAAAGGTAGAGACCATGTTGAGTATCCAACCCAAGAGGGAGGGGTGAACTGGGTCACTAATCGCTCTTCTAAAATCTAGATCTATCTAGTGCATAAGATAAACCTATCATCTCCTATGTATGCTAGTTAAGTCTAAGGTTCATCTATGCATTCTCTAACTTACTCAAAAGACTTGAAACCTAGTGCCAAACCTAATCAAACTAACTAGGAAAACTAAAGGCACGCAAGAAAGTAAATGCGGAAACATAAACGCGGTAAGTAAAGAGAGTAAGGAAGGTAGATGCAAACTATCGAGGAGACATGAAGATTTAACACGGTTCACCACTAAAGGCTACATCCACGGACTCGCCACTAGAGGCAAATCCGAGCCGGCCATCCAAGACTTTCTGATCACCATCTTGTGCTCGCCACCAAATGGCTCATGGCAGGCAATGGCTAAGTGCCACCAAGGCTTAGCCACCGTCATTGTCTCTCTTAGTCACAAGGCACCAAATTCTTCACTATGGAGTTTGTAGGGTCTCCTCATCCTCACAAAAGATGTCACTGCTGCTCCACACCAAGAAGGAGAGTCTACAAATGAGTACAATATGGATTGACTGCAGCCAAGGCCCCTCTAATAGCTCATGCAGGAACTATACTCAAGAAGAGCTCGCAAGCGCACTATCTATAAGCTCTATCCTAGTTTGGATTAAGCACTAAGCACACTTATGGTGGTTGTAGTGGATGATATGCTTGGAATACTCCTCCACACTTCTTGTGGTCTTCAGTAACCAACAAACTCGAAATGGCTAGGTGGGGTGGCTTATATAGCCCCCAAACACGAACTAGCCATTAGTCCAAATGTTGCCATAAAGTGCCTAGACCGTATTGTCCGATTCATTCACTTTGGAATACTTCAGACCATAGAGTCTGTTATACTTGCGAACTAGCCGTACAACAAAGGTCTGTTGTATAGGACGGTCTCACAAACCGAACAATCGGGTCCACTGAACTCATCCACTTTCTTAAAAGTCCACACCTTCGGGAAACTTAGTCCGATGTATAGTATGGTTTCACAAACTGTACCATAATCCTCGGCTGCTGCAATCGTTACACCCTTGGCCAATTTTGTCCAACCCATAGGATTATCTTCTAGACTGTACTATCCGGTCCGTTCATTTCTTAGGGGTTCAGACCGTCCAATCTTCACAACTTGCCTGCCTTCCAAATCTTTACTCCAACTAGAATGGTTTGATGTTTACTAAAAGCACACAAGAAAGTAATTGCGGAAACGTAACAGCAACAAGTAAAGAGAGTAAAGGCAAAGGATGCAAAACTCCTGAGGAGACATGGAGATTTAACGTAGTTCACCACTTAGGGCTACGTCCACAGACTCGCCATCAAAGGCAAATAAGCTGGGCACTAAAACTCTCCCGATCACGGTCCTACACTAGCCACCAAAGCTCCCATCAAGTAACCATTAAGTTTCACCAAGCCACTAAGGCAAAGCCACAGCCTCATTGGTCACAAGACACCAGTTCTTCACTACGGAGTTTGAAGGGTCTTCTAGTCCTTGCACAAAGTGTCACCACCACTTCACACTAAGAAAAAGGGTCTAGCAATGAGTATAATGTGGCTTGACTGTAGCCAAGTCTTCTCAATAGCCCACGTAGGAGCTACACTCAAATAGAGCTCACAATCTCACTCTCTCAAAGCTCTTATCTACCTTGATTAAACACTAATCACGTTTACAGTGGTTGGAGTGATGATGTGCTTGAAATACTCCTTTACACTTGTTGTAGTCTTCAACCGCTCCTGCACAGTTTAAATGCCCCGGGTGGGTGGCTTATATAGCCCCTAAACTTGAACTAGCCGTGAGCTAAAAAGCTGCCCGAAAATGTAGGGACCGGACGTTTCGACCAGCACTTTTTGAAGTCCTAAGTTGGGTGGACGATTGCAGCATTGGTGGGCTCGTTGCTTTGGTTGTCTATCTTTTAGTGGCAATCGTTTGATTATGAAGTTTAAGTTTCAGAAGTAAGATTTAAAATAAAGCTTCATGTCATAACATGACTTTGATAGCGAACTTATATATGTTGTATAATTATTTGGCTTGAATTGGTTTGTAATAAATAAACTTATGTACGCATTAAATGGCTTATATGTTACCAGTGCGGCTCTTTCAAGAATTTATTACACATGATTTGAGAATAGAATTAGTGCCCAATAACTTCATTGTGTCATACTCCCTCCCGCATCAAAATCTACTCCCTCCATGTAGAACTGAAGAGGTTCTAACCCTCTTTTTATCCATCCACATTTATATGGATGTTTATTAATTTAGACATATATTGAACGCTCTTTTTAGTAATTTGGGATGGAGGTGTAGACGTTTTGGATAGCGACATGTCACCAATACACTACTTTGACCATAAATTAATAATAATATACATATTCAAAAATTTTAAGTGCACAATATTTTGAAAGTCTAGCAGTACCATTCTCAAACAAAGAGTCAAAGATGTTTGAAGGTATTGATTGCCAAAGCTAAAATACGTTGACGGCACCATGTGGTATTTTTGGAGTATATAAAATGGGCGTAGCCCAGCAACAAGTTCCAGCATTCCAGGCCGGCAGGCCACCTTCACCCCACGGCCAGGCCCAGCCCCATGGGCCACAGCCCACAGCCCACAGCTCTCTCGATCCCCTCTGCTCCTCGCCGCGCGAGCTGACCCACGCGATGACGCGACCCCAAGCTCCTGCGGGCGGGCGGCGCGCCTCCGCATCTCCACGACCCCGAGGCGAGGCCCTACCCGGCCCCGGCGACCAGGCAGGCACGCGGCGCGGCCGACGCACAGTCCCGGCAGGCGCAGCCGCCGGTCGCCCCCTCGGCCCCCGCCCCCAGCCCCGCGGCGACCAGGCAGGCAGGCCACCGACGCCGGACGGCTAGTGCAGCCGTGCAAAGGTGCAAGCGTGCTAGATGCTCCCAATCCCGTCCCAGCTCCCTGACTCTCTCCATTCCTGTACTGTGATGTACTATTTGTATCATCGTATACAATTGATTTGATGGAATATGTATTTAGGTCCTAGATTAATTTCTTAGAGTTAATTTCATTGCATATATTAGGGTGTAGGAGACTAAAATTACGATAGAAGTGAGTAACTGAGTACGACTATAAGCACATCGCACACGTTCAACGTTTTCAGGTTTGGGAAATCTGTATTCGGCTAGTACCCAAATTTTGGCTATGCTACATTGCAAATTGCCCCTATTATATGTAATGTCTCCAAATGATGTTGAATGGTTTAAGGCACTGGCAGAGCTAAGAAACTGCTACAGCCTTGGCAAGTGAAAAGTCTAATTTCACTTTCTAAATCATAGCTAATTAGCTTCCCTATTCCATTTCTATTGCAACCAACTTTGCTATCAGGATTGCTTATGGGCTGCTACCGCTGAGCCCGGATAGTTCACCTGGGTCACCTGGCAGTGGCTCCGCCACTGGTTTAAGGAGTGGCGACTTGATTCCTGCTGTTACATGTTCACTGCAAAGGCATAAAGCAAATATCCACAAAGGATATGTTGAGTCGCATAGAAGAAATCAAACAGAAATGGGAATACAATTCGTTAAAACATCCCATACTTCGCAACTATGTCTTTCAGCCGGTTTGATACAATGCCATCTTGTCAAACAGGCTAGCTTGAGTTCCCACCAAAGCTATGTGAAGCCAGTTAGAACCTTGCTTTTGAGAAGTAGCAGCTCAGCTCCACCCTGAAACGAACTGATTCTTATGTTTCTTTTAGCAAGTAGCCCAAATATGTGTTTGTGTTACGAATACATTGAATCTTTGGCAACTAAAAATGCTTGACTAGGCTTTTTCTGTTTTCTTCATGTCTGGCTGACACTAAACACATTGCTAGCAAGATAAAAGATAGAAATAAAGGATATTTGTAGTTGGGAGATGAAAAGTGCCTTACAATCAACTCTTAGGCTGTCCTTTTTTTATCGTTGGATGCTCATCATGTTGTAATGCCTGCTGTTAGTCTACTGGAACAAAGATGCCTATTTTTTAAATTGTGGTTGGCACTGTAAACTATTGGCTCACTGCATTTATATAGGTTTAGTTTATGGTGTGTAAGTGTGTTAGATTCCTTTGCTCAGTGCCATTTTTTTCCTCTGTAACCCGTCTAGTCTTACATCATGCAATGCTCAATTTTTTGGATTTCAGTTTTCCAACACAATGGATGAACAAGGGACAAAGCACAGAATTTTGATGGTGTCTGACTTTTTCTTCCCAAACTTTGGTGGGGTGGAAAGCCATATCTACTACCTATCACAATGCCTGCTTAAGCTTGGCCATAAGGTCGTATTGTCCTCTTGAACTATATAGCTCTCTTTTTTCTTATCCATTCTTTAGGATGTTGGATACTCAAACAAATGCCTTTTATTCATCTGATAAGCTAATGATTATGCTCTCTGTTCTTCCACTTTCATCATTTTTTTTTATTCTTATCTGCATTATCCTAGACATTTTGGGATCCTGCGCATATGCTGAGATGCTGCCAAACTGGATGACATGAACATGTGTAGGAGATATTCCTAATACACACTTATTTAGGTGGACTGTAAAAGCATTAACTTGGAGCTGCTAACTTTTAAGCAAAGTATTGAAACAATTTTTTATGTGTTTGCCTAGGTTGTCGTCATGACACATGCATATGGAAACCGATCTGGGGTACGATATGTCACAAATGGTTTAAAGGTCTATTATGTACCATGGAGGCCATTTCTGATGCAGAATACACTGCCTACATTGTTCTTGACGTTTCCAATTGTAAGGACAATTATTATTCGGGAGAAGATTTCTGTTGTACACGGACATCAAGCTTTTTCAACACTGTGTCACAAAGCATTGATGCATGCTAGGACGATGGGGTACAAAGTTGTCTTCACAGATCACTCACTTTACGGTTTTGCCGATGCTGGAAGCATTCACATGAATAAGGTGCTGCAGTTTACTCTTGCAGATATTGATCAGGCAATATGTGTCTCTCATACAAGCAAAGAGAACACTGTCTTGAGGTCTGGTATCTCTCCAGAGAAGGTTTTCATGGTTCCCAATGCAGTTGATACTGCAATGTTTACTCCCTCATCAAAGCGCTTAAGTTGTGATGAAATAGTTATTGTTGTGATAAGTAGATTAGTATACCGAAAAGGTGCAGACCTTCTTGTGGAAGTCATTCCAGAAGTGTGTCGTCTATTTCCAAAGGTGAGTTTTAGCTACATGCCACAACACTTTTCCATGTCAAATAACTCTGTTGAACTGTGTCTCTACAGACCAACGGACAAGCGTTTTCTTTATGTAGCATATACTCCCTCTATCCTTGAATGTAAGAGAGAGAAGAGACTTTAGGACAGATTAGTGGTGATTACGAATGACGCATGTATCCCTGGATTAAATGGTGGGAGGTGTGTTAGATTAAACGTAAATGGCACCTAGCTCACTATTTTGTCAAGTATTAAATGGCAGACTCATCCCACCCATCTCCATACAATAGCCTATTTCCCTTATAATATAGGACCAATTTTTAACGCTTTGTTCCCTTATATTCTAGGACAGAGGGAGTAACAGTATTGATCACTTGATATTTTGATGCATGCAAAAGACAAGTATATAACAGTACAGTTTTATTAGACAGTAGAGTTCTGCTGTTTCCATAGTCATATAGAAGCATTATTTTCTTGTTGTGTATACTGTTTTGGATTTAGTAAATTTTTAGTTGTATTTTGTCAATTCTTGACTCTATGGACCTGCCAGGTTCGCTTTATTGTTGGTGGTGATGGTCCAAAACGCGTGCGACTTGAAGAAATGAGGGAGAAGTTCTCCCTTCAGGATAGAGTTGAGATGTTGGGAGCGGTACCTCATGCTCAGGTGCGATCAGTGCTGATATCTGGACATATATTTTTAAACAGGTAAAATATTTTCTTAAATTGTCAATATTTCCTGTTAAAATCCTGTTCTAGTTTCCACGCTGTGTTTGTTCCTCTCTTCTTGATGGGCAGAGATCATAAGCCATTTTTAATTTGGGATACCTTTACTGCACCTGCAATTGAATTTTGTCATTTATACCAGATTATTAACATGATCTTGTGAATATGTGGTCCATGAACACAACTAAGAATAGGACTTAATGCACAGCTTTGTCCATGGACATACTGTGAAGTTCTTTTCTGAATTCTAAATATGTTCTAGAGGAATATCTAATCTTTTGCCACTCGTACGAGGTGAGTGTCAAATAATTAAATGCCCCTGTTCTAGATGCATCAGAAGTTAACTGAAGTACGGGTTTTTTTTTCCTCATCTCATATTTCGTACCCTCATTGTCAATTGGATAGAGAAATTCGATGATTGGCAAGTTAATTTCTCATGATACAAATGCGAAGGGTGTGTTTGTTTTATGCATAACACCATAATAACGTTGAATCTTAGCCTTTGTTATTTTTTAGTTCACTTACAGAGGCATTTTGCATAGCTATTCTGGAAGCAGCAAGCTGTGGACTGCTGACAGTAAGCACTAGAGTCGGTGGCGTCCCTGAGGTATGTAATTATGACCTTAAGTTTCTCTTCTTCAGAAAATCCTAACCTTGGTTAGATGATTTTCGAGTTTCATGCAATTCATTGTATCTTTTTTTAGGTTCTTCCAGATGACATGATAGTACTTGCAGAACCAGCTCCAGGAGATATGGTAAGAGCTGTCAAGAAAGCTATCGACATGTTACCTGGTGTAGACCCCCAAGTTATGCATCTTCGGGTGAGCCTGAGTTCTCAACACACCACACTTTGCTTGAACTCATCATTGGACGCTGTGTAACTATTGTTTACATTTTGCATTAGCTTCTATTTAGTTGGAGATCTGTATGCAAGTTCCTTGACCTTGATTGTTTTTCCTGTTTTGCATCTTAGATGAAAAAACTTTATAGCTGGGATGATGTGGCCAAAAGAACAGAGATTGTTTATGATCGCACAATGCAGTCTCAAACAACAAATTTACTAGATCGCCTTCCCCGGTGAGTAAACACAATATGTTGATAACTCATCTTGTTTCTTCAATAGATTTTGTCAGTAGAACAATGTATATCTGTTCTTTCCATGTATGATTGAATGTAGCGAAAAATTATTAGTTTCTAGTTATCTACTGTTCTTGTGCTAAATCTGTTTATACATTATGTATGCCAGATAATATTTAGACCCTTGCCCATCTTCGCACTGGCATCCAAGTTGGAATATATTCGTTCATTTGGTGCCCCTTTGATGATGTAGGTACCTTACATGTGGATCTTGGGCTGGAAAACTCTTTTGCCTGGTTATGATCATCAACTACCTTCTATGGCGCCTTCTAGAGTTCCAGCAGGTAATTTTGTATCCATGTTTTTGCCCCCCCCCCCCCCCTCCTCTATTTTCCATTAGAGGTTTCATCAAATCCTTATAAGCGTTTTTTCCCTCAGCCTGCTGAAGATATCGAGGAAGTCCCTGATATAGGGCCGCTACATGCTTATTTAGATTCCAGAGATGATTTATCTCAAGCTCAAGAGTAGCAGTTTTAGAATTTTGCCAGTTTCCAAACTGCAGGGATTGCAGCCATGGTACCTTCTGGTTGTCACCATTCATTCTGATCCATGTACAGGGTGTACCTTTATGACTTGTACAGAAATTTCCTTTGAAGTTTCCTGTCTCTAGTGGTAAGCCGGTAACTAAAAAAGAGGACAATTTCTTGTTATGTTGGTTAAAGCTATGGTCTGAGCGCCTGTCTTTGCCAACTCCACCTTCCTTTTTCTTTTGGCGAAGTGAGTGGATGGTGTACGTGTTAAGTGCTAGAGATCTCTGAGTGCTATTCTCTTTTCGCTTTTCTGATGTATGGTGTGTGTGGTCAGCACGATTTTGTGCAAAATCAGATGTGCCAAACGCTTGCTTCCTACAATCCCAGCCTGATGCCTGAGCAAAATGGGGGTAAATTTCTTTTCTGCCGTTGCAATTTTGTTCAATCCCTTGTTGCCAGTGTCGGTGACAAGGTGGCCTTTGCGTCGTTCAAACATCGATGACAGAATTTTACAGGCAAATAAGGAATTTCCCTGCAGCCGCGTGGGAAAAAAGAGCAACCAGACTTTGGAAGTTCAAAATTAGAAGTCAAATTTCCTAAATCTTGAAAAAAAGAGAAATGCTAAACATCAACCAGTTGTTTTAAAGCAACCAAAACTCAAATTTGGAGAACCAATCTAAGAACACCACATAGCCCTTCTTCCCCAACTTCAGACGGTTGAGTTAGGATTCGGGGTGGGGGCTACCTGTGTCATCTTTGGCTTTAAAGGGGGTGTTGGGGAGGTGGCGGCTTGACGGTGGCGGTAGATCGAGGCGGGCGAGGCGGTTGGGCTAGTGTTGGTGGCGGGGGCGAACGAGGCGGACGGAGGCAGCAGCCCACCTAGTTAGCAGCGATGGCGGAGGTGGGGTGGTGGCGAAGGCAGCGGGGACGCCACCAGAGCCAGGTGGAGGAGGCTCGTGGGGGCGAGCGAGGCAGAAGGAAACGCAACCTACTTGGTTAGCGGCGGTGGCGGAGGTGGGGCGGTGTCAGAGGCGATAGGGACGCCGCCGGAGCTAGGTGGACGAGGCTCGCGGGCGCACTTGGTGCGGACAGAGCCAACGGGAGGAAGAAGACGTGTCGCGGGCTCGCGGCGTCGGGTGGACGGGGAAAGTGATCAGGTGGAGAGAGAGGTGGGATCTAAGCCATTGGATGTTGATCCGACGACTGAGAAAATCGAGTGATGGGAAACTCAAAACAACCGGTTCTCGGTAGGCAGACTAAAAAAACTTCCTAGGTAGAGGGTACGGTTCAAAAGACCATCGTGGAGATTGGCAAATGACAAATACATGTCATTATCTATAAAATCGTGACCGAGCCAAAGCATTTTTTTCGTAAAGGGAGTGTGATAAAGTACTTTGCACCTTGTGACCTGTGGGGCATTCAGTTTTTGGGGCCCATTTCTCACTCACCCAACGGTTGACATCACCAGCCAAGCTATTCTTACCGACGCGTCCATCCTATTACTTATATTTCAAACTCCACAACCGTGGGTGTATGGTGTTTTGCACCTTCCGGTGACAACATAGACGAAACCGAATGAGTGCATCATTAGTCCAAACAAACGAGATTATTTGAATTTGCTATCTTTTTTTTTTTTTGGTTTTTGCTTGCAAGATGCCCATAGTTATAAGATTTTTGTGTTTTTCCCATACCATTAATTTTCTTATTCCTTTGTTTATTACTATATATTTCTCGGTTTCAAACAGAACCCTTGGAGTAAAAAAAATTACATGAATGTTTCCTATTTTTAAATTTTAAAGTTTCTTCTCAAGAAGTATGCTCTCGTCCTAAGTAGTTTAGACTTGAGACTTTACCTTCTGTTTCAAAGTATCGGTAATCTCAAGTTTCAAACTTCAAACTGGAAAACTTTTCTTACTGGACAATCGACAAAACAAAAAATACAAATGCTTCCAATCAAACAAAAAAGAAAAAAAAAGTTCTCAGAAACAGCGAGAAGTTGTGAAGATCCTCTCCCCGCTTGCTTTCCCAAAGCAGGAAGGAACAAAACAACGGCCCTCGTTCTCCGCCCCCGCCGTCACGCTTTCCCAAGGCGACAGCGCGGCGCGCACGATCCAACGAGTCGGGCGAGCCGGCGGGCGGAGGGAAGGAATCGGAGAGCAGGGCTTGGGGGCGGACGAGCGGAGGAAGAGGGGCAGGAAGCATGGCTCGCCGGCCTGCTTCTTGGGAGCAGGGCGGCGACGAGTACGACTACCTCTTCAAGGTCGTGCTCATCGGCGACTCCGGCGTCGGCAAGTCCAACCTGCTCTCCCGCTTCACCAAGAACACCTTCGCCCTCGACTCCAAGTCCACCATCGGCGTCGAGTTCGCCACGCGCACGCTCCAGGTGCCGCGACTCTACACCTCTGCCCGCCTCTGTCTGAGTTGCTCTGCTTGACTGGTTCTTGGCTTGCAAGTCGCAACCCCGATCGATGTATGGAAACTGCTGCTTGTTAGGATTTCGAATTTGGTTAAGATATACTTATATGCGTGGTGTGATGGCGGATTGGGTTTCTTGCCTTCAGAAACTGCTTTTGGTGAAATCGCTCCCCGTTTAGTGTCCGCTGTTGGTATGGATGGTTGCCTGCAATTACTAGTGCTTCCTCAACGTTTCTCCCGGGGAAAAGTAGCCCAGGGGGCGCGTGCTCTGCTGCTGCGCACAAATTACGGATGCAGTCTAATTGGGTGGCAGTTGCTTCTTCTTTTTTACCGCTATAATGAGTTCCGCAGTAGCATGTGGAATTCGTTATTATTTTCATTTCATTATACTAAATCAGTGGTGTGGAACAGCGTTTTGGCGCCAGAGAATGGTGAATGTTGGTGTACAGTTTAAAATTTGGCTGACCGCTGTTGCTAGCCTTTTTCCTAAAAGTGTCCTGAATGCTAATTACTGTGACCTGGATAATATGAGCCTGCGGGGATTATGAGCCTGAAATTGGCCTAACAATGTTTTGTTGCTCTACTCTCCCTGGAATCATTACTACTTGCACATGTTCACTCACTTATGTCCTATGCTAATTCTGTTATCTGTGAAAGCATGATTTGCCTATTTTAGAACTGGTGGAATTGGGCTAATTTGTGCGAAGAGACTGCCAGATCATTCCTCTTTTGGCTTCACAAATTTTTCTCTTGTACGGATTGAATTTTGTCGAGTTCAATTAGTCAGCTCCAGTGCAAAATAAATGAGTTTGTTCTGCTACCTTTAGTTCTTTAATTGGGGACGCCTGCACAACTATGTCCTTGATGTAACCTGTAAAGTTGTAGGGTAGTTGTTGTCTTGTTGATCCAGAGAGCTAAAGCATTTTTTTCATTTTGTATACCAATTTACATGCTACGTATGACACAGTCTTGCTAATTTGTACATGGGGTCTTGGTAAATTATTATTGTTCAATTTGGTGCCGATGAAATTTAATATGGATGTGCCAGTTTAATCCTCCTTATGTACAAGTTAAAACTTGATTTTTTTTCTGGGGTGCACATGTTCTTGTTTCTGCATCATTTGTCATGCTCATGAGAATGTTTTCTAGTACTAATTTTCTTTCATGCTATGAAAATCACGCCTAAGCTGCAGCTAAAAAAGAAGAGAAGCCATCTATCTTTGATTGACTCACATTATATGCTGGTCAGCCTCATTTGTTCTGTATGGTATCTGTCCCAAGTGCTATCAGTACCTAAGATACGCCACTTTACTGAGAGATCAAAGTGGCAGTGAACCAGAAGCCCCTGTCATAGCTAGAAGCAGAATGATATGTCCTGCCCGACATATAATTGTCTAAAGTGTCATAAGTCTTTCTTATGGTCTCAAGCAATTTGAGCTAGCCTAATACGTGGACGCAGTAATATAAAAAGCTGATGGATCCAATTCAGTTCTGGTAGATCATTTGGAAGGAAAGGAACGCGAAGATTTTCAACTCAGAGGAAAGTAATATCTTTCAATTGGTCTCGCTGATAGTAGAGAGTTTTAATCAAACCTTGATGTCCGGGTGTTAGCTCTCGTTTAGTTTTCCTGTTCCTTTTTTCTGTTTAGTTTGAGTCAGACTCCCTTTAAGAGGAATGTGTCTTTTTTTTTTTACTTCTTGTTGTACCTTTCAACTTTGTATTACTTTCTTCTCACTTAATTGATTTGGCAGAACTCCTGCCTTTCAATAAAATTGGATCCAAGAACAGGGAGATTATTCCAACAGTAATAGTTGAAGAAAAGTATTGGGGGAAAGGTTGTAGTTGTCCCAGCTCAATTGGATAAGTATTGAACTTTTGGTTACAGGTGACTGGCAGCTGTTTCCTTCAGGCCATAATAGTTGATGGCGTGAAATGAATGATGAATTAAATGGGGTGGTTACTGACTGATGTGTACTTCTTGTGATCTGAATTACTCCTTTGTTTGACTCATGCAAATACAACATGCTTAATCTTCTGACCTAGTTTGCCCTTATTGACTACTCAGTACTCACCCATCTCTCCAGCATCACCGTAAGCAATAAAAAGGATGGATTTGGTGGAAAAATGTTGCCTCGAAAATCCCAAATGACATTCATTCGCAGACAACAATCAACTTGCTGCAAACCATGAAACCATGACTGTACATTGCAATTGTTTATAATGTGTGCCTTGGGGATTGGGTCTGTTTTTTTTCATTTCATAATAGTTGTCAAATATTCTTGCTTGCACATCCTAGAGGAATGCATAAACACTTGTTCTGGTTCCTAACTCCCTGACCTTGAGGGAACTTCTTTTAATTGTCAACATGGATTGTTATAGCTAATGAAGAAAAAAAATGCTTGTGTGATTGGATAATTTGAGCAAAGGTTAGGTGTGATACTGGACATGAAAGATCTTGTTGCATGTTTAGATGGATTGAATTAGTATTCAGATCGATGAAACATGGACAAACAACTAGCTTACAACGGAAAGAAATGTTTGTGTGATTGGTTAGTGTGTTCAAACTTCAAAGGTCAGCTAGTGTTTCTGGACATGAAAGTTCTTGCATGTTTAGATGGATTGGATTAGTTGTCAGATCAACAAAACATGCAAAAACAAACTAGTTTACAATGGATCAATGTAAGAACTTTTCCAGACTATGAAGTTCTATAAGACCTTACCACAATTTCGCAGATTGCCATGACTAAAAATACTCTGCTTGGCTGTGACGATAATATAAGTCTGCATTTTAGTAAAGTTTGTTGGACACTGCTTGCACTTATTTTTATGCTGTATTAGGATCTTCAACTAGTGATGATACATAAATCAGGGGCCGCCAGATATGACATTGAATGAAGATCTACCATAATCTTAGTATGTAATAGCTTAGTATGTAACATGAATGCAACTGCTTACGCTTCTTATAGTATCTTCAGCTACGAATGGGAAGAAAGCCTGAGATTTAGATGTAGGGCTAGTTTAGCTGGGCTAAATCCCAGTCTGATCCACATGGATGGGTCAGGATTGAACTAACTTCCAGGCCCATCCATGTGAGCTAGGCCAGGATTTGATCGAGCCATGGAAGCTCACTATGTAACAGTAAGAAGCAAATAATCTGAAAAAGGTTACCGTTAATTTTACCATTCAGCTAAATTGATCACGATTTCACCTATATGCAATGCATGTTGCATTTACTTATGAATAATCCTTGCCTTTTATTAACACAATACTACTTTTTCTACTGCTACAGAAGAAGTAAGTTAGAAAACATGATTTACTTCTCTGATTTCAGGTGGAGAATAAGACCATAAAAGCTCAAATATGGGACACCGCTGGGCAGGAGCGGTATCGAGCAATTACAAGTGCTTACTACCGTGGAGCTGTAGGGGCATTGCTAGTCTATGATGTCACTAAAGCAATGACATTTGAGAATGTGAAGAGGTGGCTAAAGGAGCTCCGAGATCATGCTGACTCCAACATCGTTGTCATGCTCATTGGCAACAAGATCGACCTTAGACACCTCCGTTCTGTCGCAGTTGAGGATGCTGCAAGTTTTGCAGAGAGTGAAGGCTTGTTCTTCATCGAAACCTCTGCACTTGACGCAACAAATGTCGACAAGGCTTTTCAGACTGTGCTAGCTGAGATCTACCGAATTATTAGCAAGAAGCCCCTGTCATCTGAGGAGTCGGGATCCGGGTCTGGTAATATCAGAGAGGGACAATCCATTCAAGTCTCAGCTGCAAATTCTAGCACTCTTACGTCACGGTGCTGCTCTTAGAGATGTCCACCAGTAATCAAGTATCATGTAAACACCAATTCTTCAAGAGTTCCTTGTTTGAGTTTTATATTTGTCAAAATTATTTTACTCCTTGTGTGAACAATAAGTGTAGATTTTAACACTGGCAGACCTGAGATGCTGACTACTCGACGTCCATAGTCATGTTACATAAAAGACTGCTGTGGGAGGACAGGTTTATCGCTCTCTAGCTGCGAAGAAAAACTCTGTATCACCCCTAGCAAAGCTCCTTGTCCTTACCAAGTAGAAGGGTATGTATTTTTGTAACCTGCGGTTGTAATTTTTGTTGGGTTAACTATTTTACTTGTATTGTTGACCCATTAAAAATCAACATCACTTCATATACACAAGACAACAGTTGCTGGTGGTTGGTGCATCTTATGTTGCAAATGAATTATTGTCTTAAGATAGAAACATATTGAAGAATTGTCTGGTTTCGAAGGACCTGATGTATATTTTTGGGAGGCAGGATACATGAATTCCAAGTTTTCACGTTGGTTATATGTTAAGGTTTCATGGAGGTATTGGCAAGGGTATGGACCAATTGGGAATTGGAATAGTACTCTACTAATCCAAACTTTTTTTATGCTGAGAATCAAAACAAAACAAGTTGCACGCTATGCCTATGCTGACTATGTGTTGTTGGAGAACCGTGTGCACTTCTTGGTGAGTGCAAAGGCCTGTAGTTACGCCTATGACTGGGGAGGCTGACATGCCTAGTGGCAACCAATAACTCCTAAGCCTACGTTCCATTGCTTTTGCCCTTAGCATGTGTGCCAGCATGATTTAGAATTATTCCTATAGTATGTCTTATATTCTCCATTTGGAATATATTTTCTCTAGTTCTTACATTTGTTTAATCTCATCAACCATTCACATGGAAATTTCTCCTAGGAAAGGGACATCCATAGTGTCTTGTAGGTGACGAAAGTTTTAGGTCCATTTGGTTTGGAGTTGAAGCGGGACGGGTGCGTCCTGGCTCTTATGGAAATATTCCACCTGTTCCCCAACCAAGCACAACAAAAGTGGGATCACCCTATCATGTCTCATCTCGTCCCACCAACCCAATACTACCTAAATAATGAAGCCATACAAAGCATTATTGTAGAAAAGTCCATTTTTAGCGACTAAAACTCTTCTATTTGTCTAGTTTTAATCATAAACTACTTAGATTATTTGGGACATCAACAATCATTACAAATGTCCAATAAATATAATTAAAAAATTGAATTCCGACCCAAGTTAGATTACAACTCAATTCAGGATGTCAATAGTCATCGAAGATATTGAATCACTTTCTATTCATAGATGACGTGGTTAACATTGGATTTTTTTAATGTTCTAGAGTCTTTTATTTTATTTCGTTAAGTCTTTAGAATTTATTTCTTGGGCATTGGTTGTTTGTTGTTCATTGTGTCCCCAAAATATCTCCACGATTTTCCCTAATTGTTTAGGTGTTTGAATATTTGTTATTTACATTCGAAATAACCAAAACTAGACTTGACTCAAAATTGGACATTGTCAACAAATTAATGTGCCATGTTTAGGTAATTCTAGATTAATAGTTAAAATTAGATAAACCAAAGAGTTGATGAGCTAAATTTGAAAAATTTTCCCAGTATAATTTTCCTACGAATAGGAACACGTCATTTGGCCACTAACACAAATACTACGTCTTGTTGGCTGTCTTTTCTATATCCCTTGCTAAAATTTCTAGAAGAATAAATTCGGTATAAAGTCTTTGATTCCTCAGGTACAAATGACGCATGTATGGGTTTATGCAAAATGTGTATAATGAACAACCCAGCAGACAGGTCGAGTCTTATATAAGCTAGAACAGGTAATCACATTTACATTATACTACAGATCTCATTAAGGCGCCACACACGCTAAAATAGTAAGTGTAGCCAAGAGCAAACCAGAAGCCAACATCTTTCTGGCTCCATTAATATGCATGCCTTGATTGCACACTTGGATACAACTTTCCGTTGCGCCTCTGGTGCTCACTTCTATATATACAGGGTAGTGTATAGTCTGCGTATGACGAGGTAAACTTAAGAGTGTTCAAAGTACGGGAACGAAGGGGCGCCACATATGTCATACAGTAGTCGCCAGTAGGATTGGAACTAGGAACCTAGGCTTCGGAGACGTCAGGAGCATTCGACTCGGCTCAAGTTACGGCTGCTCGCAGCAGCTCCTGATACACTAGATGCTAGCTGAGAGGGATGACCGAACAGGCGGCAACCAGAGGCTGCTTTGCAAGCGCAGTTTAGCGGATCCGATACTCCGAGCAGCCTACAAAGTTCCCCCGAGCCTAGCCTGTGGTGAAGGTGTCCAAGAAAATGGGAAGGGCAAGCCAATGTGCGCACAAAAGGGGTCATTGAGGGCGACAAGTCCAACCAACTTCTTCCCCATGTGCTCCGACTCCCTAGTTCCCTAGTCTCACATGGTCTATTGATTGATTCTAAGGGAAGACAGGGTATGGGCTTGCTAAAAACAGGGCCGTTTTTTGGGCACTACCGACGATTTCGACAGAGAAGAGCCAAGGAACATATGCATGCAATAACCGTTGCTGCTTCTGTTGCTTTTCCTGTAAATTGGAAGTGATGTGTGAAAAAAAGTGTCAATATGTTGTTGCTTTGGTAGGTAACTAGGTATGGTGAGCCTTCTTTGCGCAACTCCATGCAGAAATTTTGATAGCATTGCTGCGGGTGCCCTTGTGCATAATATATTTGATCACAAATACGTGATCCACTTTTGGTGTCATTGGTTCCTTAAAGCCCATTTGGCATGGCTTTCTTTTGTGGTTTTGGATCCGGCTTCTTATGGTTCTAGGTAAAGCTTTACCAAACATTTTTTTAAGAAACGGCTTCAAAGAGAAGTCATAGAGAGGAAGATACTGTTTTTACATTTGACAAGAGAAACCACTAAAACATGGCTTGTACATCTTCTTTGTCTTCTAGATTAAAGCTATTTCTAAGAAGCCCAACCAAAGGAGGCCTACTTGGCCATCGGCCTAGCCGGTGGCTGCATATAGAAGCATACGAGAGCTAGGACCTAGGGATGTAGGCCCATGTCACGAGGCTCAAGTGTTAGACTTACACAATGAATGTGCACACTTAGTAATACAGCACCACTAGTACATAAATAGTTTTGCCATAGAACAACCAGGACACATGCAAGGCCTAGATACAAGATGAACACCTATTCTAAAACATTTTTGCAGCCCAGATATCCCATTGTTTGAAGGGTACACTGTGAGACGATGAGTTAGGAAGCGTTGAACCTCCATAGAGGCCGCGTGTACGTGTTTATATGAGCTGGGAACAGCTCCCAGTGTGGCAGTACAGATGAGATCGTATCCCTGGTTGGTTAGGCGATATCTACGTACAAGGACTTGAGGAATAATCTACGGAAGACTACAACAACCTAGCACCTGCCCAACCATAGGATAGATCCTAACAGATTATGTATATCTTCACACTCCCCCTCAATCATAACTTATCTAAGTTAATGTTGTGACAGAAAACTCGAAGTTTTGATGCTGTCAATGCCTTGGTTAGTCCATCGGCATTCTGATCATGAGTTGATATGATCTGAATATCCAGTAGTTTTTGTGCCACTCTTTCATGAACAAAGTGATAATCAACTTCAATATGCTTGGTTCTGGCATGAAAAACCGGATTAGCAGACAAGTAGGTAGCACCAAGATTATCACACCATAACCTTGCTGACTTTGGACTGCTTATACCAAGTTCTCTGAGCAGAGTTTGTACCCAAATAATCTCTGCAGTCGCATTGGCCATGGCTTTATATTCTGCTTCAGTGCTGGACCTTGAAACTGTGGCTTGTTTTCTTGCACTCCAAGAGACAAGATTGGATCCCAGAAATATGCAGAAACCACTGGTAGACCGACGGTCATCAATTGATCCTGCCCAATCAGCATCCGAAAAGGCGCTGACAAGCATAGATTGTGACTTCTGTATTTTTAGTCCAAAACCAAGCGTCCCCTTTACATACCTGAGAACTCTTTTTACTGCAGTCCAGTGTTCAGTTGTAGCATGAAGGAATTGACAAATCTTATTAACTAGAAAAGAAAGATCTGGCCGAGTTAACATTAAGTACTGGAGAGCTCCCACAACGCTCCTGAATCGTGTAGCATCTTCTGTGCCTAGCGGTGTGCCAGACTCAATGGACAATTTTTCTGAAGCAGCTAGTGGAGTATTCAGAGGCTTACACCCGGTCATGCCAACCCTCTTTACAATATCAGAAGCATATTTCTCTTGGGACATAAAAATCCCATCTTTAATTCTTTTAACTTCGATGCCAAGGAAATAATTTAACTCTCCCAAATCCTTCAAGGCGAAATCATCCCGTAAATTATGTAACAGTACTTGTTCAGCTTTTGACGAAGAACTAGCCACTATGATATCATCAACATATATTAGTAAGAAAATAGTTACTCCATTTTTATTGTACAATAAAAGAGACGTATCAGCCTGTGAGGCGCAAAAACCAAGCTCTTTCAACTTTGAACTCAACCTTGAATACGGGGCTCTAGGTGCCTGCTTTAACCCATACAATGCTTTATCCAATTTGCAAATAAATTGAGAGGGAGATTGTTTCTCATACCTAGGAGGTTGTCTCATATATACTTCTTCCTCCAGAACACCATGTAGAAACGCATTCTGTACATCCAACTGTTGTAAGCAACACCCCTTTGCTACTGCAATAGATAGGATGATTCTGATAGTAGTTGGTTTTACAACTGGACTAAAAGTGTCCTCATAATCAATCCCATACCTTTGTTTAAAACCTTTTGCAACCAATCTAGCCTTTATATTGTCTACGCTCCCATCAGCCTTTCTTTTAATCTTGTATACCCATTTACAATCTATAACATTTTTGTTACCTGACATTGGTACTAAGTGCCATGTCTTATTTTTCATTAATGCATTATATTCCTCATCCATAGCATTTTTCCATATTTTATCATTTAGAGCCTCTTGTAAGGTACTGGGTTCACTAGAATCAGCAAGATAAGCATACTTTACCGTGCCATCAGTATAAGCCTTGGGCTTGCGAATCCTATGTTGCAACCTGGTGGGAGGAGCATCTGTTTGTGCTGGAGCGCCAGACGTAGAAGATGCTGGGACAGAGGCAGCGGCTTGTGTTACTGGCATGGTCGGAGCTGTTGGTGCTGGTGGTGACAGGTCCAGAACAGATGGCGTGGTCGATGCATGGGATTGGTTGAGTGATTCTGCAGATTGGACATGCTGCCCCTGATCCGAGGATGCTTCTGTTCCTCCAGAAACGTTCTCCAACAACTCAGGAACAACAGCAGCCTGATGTTCTCTGGAATTGGTGCCTGCTCCTTCTACGCCATTGGTTGCTGAATGCTGCATAAAGGGATGAGTTCTGCTACGAAGATCTTCACTGTTAGATCCTGAATTATTTCTAGAATCACATGGAGTATTAATCAAATGATCTAGTGATTGCCCCCTTGATCTATACTCGATGGATTCACAAGATTAGAAGGGAGTAAAAGGATTTGAGAGCGTAGAAGTGCACCGGCATTTGGATGAAGAGTAGAAAACGGAAAAACTTCATCAAAGATAACATCCCTTGAGATATATATGCGACCGGTGTTAATATCAAGGCATTTATATCCTTTGTGCATAGCGCTATAGCCAAGAAAGGCACATTTTTTAGACCGATATTGGAGCATTCGATCATTATACGGATGCAAGTTTGGTCCGCACGCACACCCAAAGACCCAAAGAGTAGAATAACCGGCTGTTTGGTTAAATAGACGTTCAAGTGGTGTGGCAAAGTCTAGAATTTTGCTGGGCATAACAGTTGGCGCCAGACTTTAGCCGACCCAGGTTAATGGGCCTAGATCAGTTTAGAGCTAAAAGTTGGGCTATCCAAGGATGAGATAGCGTGTATTTTGCCTTTTGGGCCAAGCGCCCATGTATCTTCGGAAAGATAGTTTCTTTGATAGAGAGTCCGATCGGGACTCCAGTTTAGTTAAGATTTGGAGTTGAATTAGGAAAGGATAGACTTGCTGTCCAAGTCTACGGACTATAAATATGTACCCGTACCTATAAAATAAAGAGAGACTACTCACGTTCGTCAACAGCGGTTGTCTCCACATCCTCTCGGCGCATCGCCACTCCTAAGCAATTAGGGCTTCAAGGTATATCGTCATGCTGCTCTATTGACGTCTTTCGTAGATGTTGATAGGGCATTACGGCGTTTTGCCTATGGTAGATCTTGTACTAAGCATTGTTGTTGACAAGATCTGCTAGTTATCATGTGCATCAACCTGATCTACTTATTCTCTGAGCTTCACAACATAGATCGGATCGTGCACAATTTACCATCATGCTATCCTTTGATATTATCATCTTTTGCAATATATGCTGCGTCAAGCCACTGCCATATTTTGTTAGATTTGCATGATACAAGAGACTTATTTAGGTTGATGTTGGTATCCCATACTTTCTTGCATCTCGATCGGTTCCTAGCTAGAGATAATACTCTGTTTATTTATTACGCTAGTTTCTATTAAAGAGCCGATCTGGGTAAGCAGATCACTTTATTTCGGTGCATCTTCTATACATCGCCTAAGCAGCGTCGGATCGGCTCATGGAGTATCGATGGAGGTTTGCCGATGCCAAGACCCAACGCGGGAGAGCCGATCCCAGCGATCCGGCTAGTATTTAATGTTTACCCTGTTTTGTTTGTTCATGCAGAGAGAACAGGAGCCGACCACCGTCACCACCACCACCTTCCTGGCTGTAAGGTCAAGCCAGGTGGCATACCCAACCACCACCGTAGCCAGCAGTCGGCGAACCGTTTAGTCGACTGGGAGCCGCAGCAAGGAGGAGCGACCTCTACGTCCACATACACCTCCCGGCTCGCATTGTGTTGACCCGTTGGTACACTGCCCACCGGTTTCCCATGGCAACACATTTTTGGCACGCCCGGTGGGACACGATCGTCATGGCTGGAGGCAAGAAAGCTGAAAAAGATGACGAAGTCACACCCATCGACAGGGTGGAAGACCTGCCTGAGAATCACCAGAAGCATTATGCCTCGATCATCGAGGATCTCAAGAAAAAGGTGCTTGCCATGTACGGACGCACTCGTCACGACGCCATCAAGGTCCAAGGAGTTCTCAAGTCGCTCCTGGACAAGGTCGACCTCATGACTCCGTCACAGCAGCGCACTGAAGCACTCCTGCGAAGAGATCCAAAGGATCACGGCTCACGCCCTCATACGGCAGTCGGAGGCGACCATAAACCGCATGGACAACATTGTGGTCAAGACTGTCAGAGCTGCCTTGGCCGGTGAACCACTGCATACCACCGGCCCTGAGCTGAACGGCCATGTTGGAGAAGCCATGTTCTACTCCAGGCCGCTCACCCCCATTCATATTGAGGTTCAGGGGGATAACGTCGCCGAATTCGTCATGCACCCTCCACGTGACGGCATTCCCCTGGAGCCTCGTGCTTATTCTATGCCACCACTGGTCATTCCTGAGGGATACTTCTGCCAGCTCAGGTACCGACAGCTGGAAGAAGGGGAGCGGCCTCCCCACCCCTACCCCAATCCGGTAGTTGTCAACAAGCGACCAGCTCAAGCGCAAGGTACACCGGAGGCTCAACCACACCAAAGGCCGACAAAATCGGACGATCAGGAGATGATTGAGTGGTAGCGTGCCTACGGGACTGGGCCGATCCAACTCGATCAGGCCAGATATACTCCTGCAGGCGATCTCAATAGTGTTGTGCAGGAGATCTTGAAGAATCAATACAGGATGGCGCCCAAATGGGGGGCAATTACTTATGCTAAACCTTACCTGGAGGTGTACGATCTCCTGGAGCCCCCTCCGAGATTCAAGATCCCGGATTTCACCAAGTTCAGCGGCAACGATGGTGCCAGTACCATTGAGCACGTCAGTCGGTATTTGGCACAGCTAGGCGTTGCCTCTCGAGCCGAACACATGAAGATTCGGCTCTTCTCCTTGTCGCTCACTAGGCCAGCGTTTGGGTGGTACACCACATTGGCCGCGGGATCAATTACTACTTGGAAGCAGCTGGAAGAAAAGTTCCATGCCTAGTTCTTCTCTGATTCTGACGAGGCAACTCTGACCGACCTAGCTAGCATCTACCAGTATCCAGGAGAATCTGTCCAGCAATACATCCAGCGGTTCCACGAGTTGAGGAACAGGTGTTACTCTCTCCACCTACCGGAGAGGTCATTGGCAGAACTGGCTTTCAAGGACATGAACAAGGCCGTTAAAGCAGTTTATGGGCAGACTGATTTCGAGTCCGTCGGCCACTTGGTGTCCAAAGTTTCGGCCTATGAATGAAGTCATCGCGAGATCCTCCAGGAGAAGCACAAGAGGAACATCGACTACATTCAAGCCAATGAAGATGACGCATTGGATGACACAGATACATACCTCGTCCAATGGTCGAGGAAGAGCCAACTGCTACAGTGTCAGTGGGTAAAGCAGCCTGAACCGATTCCTGGCTTCGACTTCGACGTGTCCAAGACTGAGCAGATCTTTGACCTACTGCTCAAAGAGAAGCACTTGGTACCACTGGCCGGGCATCAAATACCCTCGGCCGAAGAAATACGTGGCTGCAAGTACTGCAAATGGCACAACAAGCTCAATGGTCATAATACCAATGATTGCAGGGTCTTGAGGACCGAAATCCAGAGGGCCATCGAGCAGGGAAGGCTGGTTTTTGCCCGTCCTCCAATGAAGATCGATACAAAGCCTTTCTTGGTCAACTCGGTACATGCAGTCCTGCCACCATGGGAATGGGAAGATTCGCCGATCGGCACAGCTGAATCGGCTTTCGGGGCTCGAGTACAGGGGGCGATCGTCGCGGGGAGAGTCCTTCGCCGTGGCACGGAAGAGCCCGGCCCTAGGCCATCCATCTCAATCAACATGGTCTGGGCCACTGCAGAAGAGTAGGGGAAGGCCAAGGCTGACCCAGCGCGATGACCTACCTCTTGAGTTTAGGGCTGAAGAGCACACTTCGGCTAGAACAATCGAAGAAATCGAAGATTCCGCCCAAACTCTGGGGCGTTGATGGGATTGTACTCACGGCATCACCAGCGTAACGAGGAGCGCCAGTCACAAGGAAGAAGCGTACTACTGCGAGCAACGCCGGCGTCGTGAGGAGCATCATCGGGAGTACCCACGCTCGCCCAAGCGTGACGCACGACTGATAGGAGAGCCCGCGGGATCAGCGAGGAGCGCCTCAACCTCGCCAACCACAGGGAGCACTGGAGCTGCCCGTACTTCTACTACTGCTGGAGCCAAGGTATGAGCAGGGCTCCCAACCCCTGATGAATGCCTAGAGTGTTCTACCCGTAGGACCCGGCACGACAGGCCATCGGTGTTCGAGCGCTTGAGGCGTGCGCCCTCACCGCCTCACCGCCTTGTGCCTTTGCCGCAGGCATGAACGCATCCCCTCTCCACCGCCACGATGGCTCGAGTCCTCGTCGAAGAAGTGACAAGCATCCCCAGTTCCAAGGCGGGCGCCACCTCTTCCGCAGCAGTGCAGACCGCCGATCCAGGAGGCCAATGATAGTCGACGTCACGAGGAATGCCACATGCCAAGGTGGTGTCCAGAGGGCCTATCCAGGTCACCAAAGCGCAGGGTTCAACGTTTGCGTTGTTTGGAACAAGCCGAAGAGGAGTACCTTCGGCAGCTGAAAAAGTTTGGTGGCATCTTCGACATTCCAAGCTTGCGTCCAGAGCGCAACTTCATGTGGAAGCGCAAATTGCAGTCTGAGGTGGCTGAAGCGCTAGCCAAACCAGCTGAGGCCAGCTCATCAAAGGTGAACAAAAAAGACGACGCCTTGGACATGGGTAGCGACAGTCAATCGGACCATGGGGACGACTTTGAAGGGGAAGTTAATGCAGTTCTAAAGAAGGCCGCCGCGGATGTCAATATGGTCTTCCACTTGCCAAATGATTTCTGACACCCCCTAGTGAGGAGCAAATGGCCGGGTCTATGGCCCAGCTCAGCCTTGGCCCCGCAGCTGCTATTTTTGAGAAGCCGATTGACAAAAAATATCGGCACCTTAAGCCATTACACGTAAAAGGGTTCGTCAATGGCAAGCCCATCAGCAGGATGCTCGTTGATATAGGTGCGACCGTTAACATCATGCCATATTCCTTGTGTCGCAAGCTTGGCAAGTCTACAGAGGATCTTGTTGATACCAACGTCACGCTGAAAAATTTCAAAGGGAACCCGTCGAAGGTCAAAGGAGTTCTCAATGCTGAGCTAACAGTTGGCAGCAAGACCATGAACACTTCATTCTTCGTCATCGACGATCACAGGCCCTTTCTCTATCCTGCTTGGCCGAGATTGGATCCATGCCAACTGCTGCATCCCATCTTCCATGCACCAATGCCTGATTCAGTGGAATGGCGACGAGATCGAAGTGGTCCCTGCTGATGAGTCTTGTGACGTCACAATGTCCGAGGCACAATTTTGGAAGAAAAAAGAAGCAGAGTGCCTCTCAGGTCGGCAAAATTCGGACTGGAGCTTTGTCGACCTAGCAAAAAACGGGATCATGTCGGTTCGTGCAACCGGCAACCAACCTTAGATGATGAAATAGCTAGTGTATCCGCCGATCCCTCTGATCGGCTCACTGGTTGATGTAAACTTTCTACGGGTTCACGACCCATAGTGGCCGATTTGCGTGATCGGCCCCAAAAAATTTGTAATCATATTTTGTGTAAGACTTCTACATTGGCTGATCTGTGTGATCAGCTCCAAAACATTAATTTAATACATGTCTCTTCCAATAAGGATGTTCTTTCTTGCGATCATCAACCCCTGATGAAGAAAGATCAGAAGCTACGCGCTCTCATCCCTCTCCAGCATCATCAGGATCCACTTAGGAATTCGCGGAAGAGGGCAAGCTCGGTTTTGGTTTCACCCCATCCGACGAGCTTGAACAAGTCGACATCGGCTCAGGGGATTGACCAAGGCTGACGTGGATCAGAAAAAAGCTCGACCCGGAGTTCAAAGCCAAGTTGATCGAGCGGCTCAGGGAGTTCCCAGATTGCTTTGCCTAGGGAGTACCATGAGATGCCTGGTCTTGATCAGGTCTATTGTTGAACATCGGCTGCCGATCAAGCCCGGTTTTCGACCATTTGCTCAACATCCCAGGAAATTCGACGTGAAAATCATTGATACAGTCAGAGAAGAGATAGAGAAGATGATTCGCGCTGAGTTTATCCACCCTTGCTGATATGCCACTTGGATATCTAGCATTGTTCCTGTTTGGAAGAAAAACGGTAAACTCAGGATATGCATCGACTTCAGGGATCTAAACAGAGCTACCCCAAAGGACGAATACCCGATGCCCATTGCAGAGTCACTCATCGATGCTGCAAGCTGGTCATAAGATGATGAGCTTCCTTGATGGCAATGCCGGGTATAATCAAATCTTTATGGCTGAAGAAGATGTATACAAGACAGCTTTTCGTTGCCCACAAGGTTTGTTCGAGTTTGTGGTCATGACCTTCGGCTTACGCAATGCCGGAGCAACTTACCTAACGGGCCATGAACTACATCTTCCATGATCTCATCGGCCGTCTCGTGGTAGTATACATTGATGATGTGGTGGTCAAGTCAGTGTTGCAGGAGGCATGAGGATGAATCCTGATAAATGTGCGTTCGGCATCATTGCCTGACAATTCCTTGGGTTCATGATCCATGAACGAGGTATAAGATCGGCTCGAAGAGTAAGGATGCCATTGAGACAATGACACCACCAATGACCAAAAAGGAGCTTCAGCAGTTGATCGGCAAGATTAACTACATCAGGAGGTTCATCCCTAACCTTTCAGCAAAACTTGAAGCGTTTATGCCTTTGGTCAAGACACAGCGTAGCAGCGAGTTCGTGTGGGGCCCTGATCAACAACTCGCATTCGACAACCTAAAAATGTACCCAACGGCACCACCAATGATGGCCCCACCTCAACTCGACCTCCCATTCATTGTCTACCTTTCAGCGGATGAAGTTTCCATTAGCTCTGTGCTGATTCAAGAAGTCGACGGCAAGGAGATTGTCGTCTACTATCTCAGCCGACGATTACTCGACGCGGAGATCAAGTATTCTAAGATGGAACGCTTATGTTTATGCTTATATTTTACATGCACCAAACTGCGGCATTACCTACTCAACGCCGAGGTGCTGATCGTCTGTAAAGCCAATGTCATCAAGCATATGTTGTCAGCACCGATCCTCAAAGGGAGGCTCAGCAAATGGATGTTCGCTTTGTCAGAATTTGACGTCAAGTTCCGACCAGTGAAAGTTGTCAAAGGCCAGGCGTTAGCCGATCTTATTACAGAGCGATCGGCTCCACGGTCCCATTTCATCGGCATATCATCTTGGGCTTTGTTCTTCGACGGGTCTGCGTGCGACACTGGTTGTGGCATTGGGCTCTTCATCATCTCCCCTCTGGGGGCAAAATGTGAGTTCGCCTTTCGCCTCAAGGAGCGTCGTTCCAACAACCAGACGGAGTATGAAGATTTGTGCAAAGGTCTTGAGCTGTTACTGGACGCAGGCACCGAAGCAGTCAAAGTTTTTGGTGATTCAAAAGTCTCCATTAACCAGTCAACGGAGGACTTCAATTGTGCAAGTGATTTGCTGTATGCATATCTCCTCCGTTGTCAAGAGTTGATGGCAAAGTTCTGTTATGTTCAGCTCAAGTGGATACCAAGGGACGACAATGCTGAAGCTAACAAACTCGCGCAAATAGCTTCTGGCTATGCAGAGCAAGTCGAGGACGTCTGTGTCGACACATTGCAACTAACGCTAGCCGATTGGAGAGCCGATCTCCTCAATTACTTGAGAGATCCGGCTCAGAGGGCAGATAAGAAGACAAGACAGCGAGCTCTGAAGCATGTGCTCATTGGTGAAGAACTTTATTTCAGAACCATTGAAGGCTTGTTGTTAAAATGCCTAGGCCCGACAGAAGCGCTCAAAATCATGCACGATGTACACGAAGGGACTTGCGGTACTCATCAATCAGATCACAAGATAAAGTGGTTGATCAGAAGGTCTGGCTATTATTGGCTGACTATGTTGGAGGATTGTTTCAAATATTATAAAGGTTGCCAGGAGTGTCAAAGATTTGGGGCCGTACAGATAGCACCGGCTGGACCATTAAATCCTATTATCAAGCCGTGGTCATTCAAAGGCTGGGGCATGGACATGATTGGACAAATCAACCCTCCAACTAGCAAGGGCCACAAATGGATTTTGGCCGCAACCGATTATTTCACCAAATGGGTGGAGGCTGTACTGATGAAAAATGTCATGGCCAAGGATGCGATAAATTTTGTCAAAGAACACATCATTCATCGGTTTGGGACACCACAGACCATCACCACAGACCAGGGGTCTGTCTTTTTGGCAGAAGAATTCAAAAAATTTGCTAAAGAGATGGGCATCACCTTGATACAATCTTCACTGTATTATGCTCAGGCTAATGGTCAGGCCGAGGCGTCAAACAAAAGTCTCATCAAGCTGATCAAGCGAAAAATTGACGAATATCCCAAGCAATGGCATGATCGGCTGGCTGAGGCATTGTGGGCACATCGAATGTCATGTGATGGGGCTACCAAATGCACTACCTATCAATTGGTCTACGGCTAGGATGCCGTTATACCTTGGGAGATCAACATCGGCTCTCGACAGGTTTAGTTTCAAAATGACCTGACAGCCAATGAATATTCAGCGCTCATGAACATCAACACGGATGATCTGACGGAACTTCAGCTCTGGGCTCTTGAAATGATCAAGGACAACAAGGCCAAGGTGGCACCAATGTCGGCGCGGCGGGTACCGGGAGCACCGGCGCCATGCTCTCCAAGTTGGAGAGGACGTGCTCCACCGGGGAAGGAGGCCCCGAGGGCCCTGCAATGGAAGGGGAGGAAGGATGCTCCGGGATGTTTCTACCCCTAGAAGACATGGCGAAGAACATGGGGTCTCTCGGCTTTCTTTGGCTCAAGAAGGAAGAAGAGGCAGTTGACGATGTGAAGAAAACAGGGGAACCCCTGTACCTGTTAAGTACTAGATTTGAGGAGGATGAAGAGGCGCTACACGGTTACCAAGGCGCCGAACGGTCATCATGGACCGCGTGTCGTTCCAAGTCCGATGGGACGGGGTGGTCAGCGCCAGTTTCTCATTTGGTAACGTGGCGTTTCAGATTCGACGTGACATATCGGCAGGGAATCCATCCTCATTTGGTTTTGAAATAAAATCTTTATTTGCCAAAACCAGGGGGGTATGTGTTGGCGCCAGAATTTAGACGACCCAGGTTAATGGGCCTAGATTGGTTTAGAGCTAAAAGTTGGGCTATCCCAGGAAGAGATAGCGTGTATTTTGCTTTTTGGGCCAAGCGTCCCTGTATCTTAGGAAAGATAGTTTCTTTGGTAGAGAGTCCGATGGGGACTCCAGTTTAGTTAAATTTTGGAGTTGAATTAGGAAAGGATAGACTTGCCATCCAAGTCTATGGACTATAAATATGTACCCATACCTATGAAATAAAGAGAGACTACTCACGTTCGTCAACAGCGGTTGTCTCCACATCCTCTCGGCGCATCGCCACCCCTAAGCAATTAGGGCTTCAAGGTATATCGTCATGCTGCTCTATTGACTTCTTTCGTAGATGTTGATAGGGCATTACGGCGTTTTGCCTATGGTAGATCTTGTACTAAGCGTTGTTGTTGGCAAGATCTGCTAGTTATCATGTGCATCAACCCGATCTACTTATTCTCTGAGCTTCACAACATAGATCGGATCGTGCACAATTTACCATCATGCTATCCTTTGATGTTATCATCTTTTGCAATATATGCTGTGTCAAGCCACTGCCATATTTTGTTAGATTTGCATGATACAAGAGGCTTATTTAGGTTGATGTTGGTATCCCCATCTCTATCGGTTCCTAGCTAGAGATAATACTCTGTTTATTTATTATGCTAGTTTCTATTAAAGAGCCGATCTGGGAAAGCAGATCACTTTATTTCTGGGCATCTTTTATACATCACCTAAGTAGCGTAAGATCGGCTTGTGGAGTATCGATGGAGGTTTGCCGATGCCAAGACCCGTCGCGGGAGAGCCGATCCGAGCGATCCGACTAGTATTTAACGTTTACCCTGTTTTGTTTGTTCATGCAGAGAGAACAGGAGCCGACCACCGTCACCACCACCACCTTCTTGGCTGTAAGGTCAAGCCAGGTGGCACACCCAACCACCACCGTAGCCAGCAGTCGGCTAACCGTTTAGCCGACTGGGAGCCGCAGCAAGGAGGAGTGACCTCTACGTCCACATACACCTCCCAGCTCGCATTGTGTTGACCCGTTGGTACACTCCCCACCGGTTTCCCGCGGCAACAACCATTTATAAGATAAACAGCTGTAAGGAAAGCCTCATCCCAAAATTTAAGGGGCATAGAAGCATGATCAAGGATAAAGAGGCCTACTTGAACAATATGATGAGGTTTTGTTTTGGTAGAACCATTTTGTTGGTGCGCATGAGGGCAAGACACATGGTGGGATATCTCGATTTTGGTGAAGAAAGAGTTAAGTTTTTCATACTCTCCTCCCCAATCAGTTTGCATACATAGAATTTTTACGATCAAATGTCGTTCAACCAAGGTCTGAATTTCCTAGAATTTCTGAAAGACCTCAGACTTGTGCTTAATCAAGAAAAGTCATGTAAATTTACGAAAATATCGATAAAGCTGACATAATATTTTTCTACCCACAGAATCTGGTGCAGGTCCCCATACATCGGAGAACACTAATTGTAAAGGTGCAGAAGACACCGTTGACGATCTTGGGGTGCTGCAGGGTTTGAGGAGGAGCTCGCCATGGATGTGTTTTTGGAGGTTAGGCTCTGATACCATGTGAGACGATGAGTTAGGAAGCGTTGAACCTCCTTAGAGGCCTCGTGTACGTGTTTATATGAGCTGGGAACAGCCCCCAGCATGGCAGTATAGATGAGATCGTATCCTTGGTTGGCTAGGCGATATCTACGTACAAGGACTTGAGGAATAATCTATGAAAGACTACAACAATCTAGCACCTGTCCAACCACAGGATAGATCCTAACAGATTACATATATCTTCACATACACATCATTGGGCCTGAGCCATCATTGACGTTTAGAGCAATGTTGTTTTCAGATGGAACATGCTCATCAACACTAATGCTTAAGTATCCATCTATGCAAGGTACAACAAGCAGTAACAATCTTTACTTGGATTTTAGAGGGATGAAATGGTTCGTTACACAAAATCATGAATTTATGTTTCAATGTCCCCAAGCCCTCTCTACTGTCACCCTAAAACATGAGTGCCTTAGATTGAAAAGCTCCTTATGGTCCCATGATCGATTAGCTGCAACTACCTAAGGTGGTATCTCTCGATGACCTCCATGCATCCAATAGTTCAACCCAGTTTGGGATATGTGCAGTTTTGATGCTCGAACTTGCAAATTCTCTTTAACACTAGTTTTGACACTTGAACTAGGAAATGATTTGGTGGCCCCATGTTTTGGGGCTTGAACCAAATATCGTCTTTGGAGTAGTGGTTTTGAGGCCCACCAAGCCTTGCCTAACCTCAAGTCCACTCAGACAGGGCCATGGATCCAAATGCACGCTCTGGGCCACCTACCACCTACTCAAGTAGTAATATAAAGGCACACTATCAAAGAAAAGGACATTTCGTAGTGGACTGTCATTGTGATGGACATGCGACACTCTGTACTAAATGATACTACCTACTACATCTCAAAGTATAATAGATGTATGTATTTTCAAAAGTCAAACTTCATAATGTTTGATTACCAATTAGTCCTACAATTTTAGAACCGTGCTACTCATGTAGTTCCATACGTACAAAGCCGGTGGCCCCTAAGTCTGTAACGAACGCCTTAATAAGTGGATCAAGGCCGGTGGCCAAAGCTCACTACATTCTGTGTGTAGCATCGGCTTATTAAGGCGTTCTCATGTGTGTGCGTTCGTGCGTCAAGCTCGCCGGTGTTCATTGTGTTCGTGTGTTCTCGTTCAGAGCCGTGATTCTTGATCGGCTCCAATAGGGGGCAATGAGCTATAGGCCTACGACGGATCTCGGTAGAGTGGGTGACCAAATCGGGGAGCAGCCATGGCCAACCATGGAGTGGCCTTGAGTGTCCACCACTAGAGAGAGTGGAGGAGAAAGTGTCGCCAATCAGCTCGTCTGAGGGAAGGGGGAGGGGGGACCGGGAGGTCGTGACGGGCGAGGCGACAAGAGTTTTTGTCTTCCTCCACTGCGCTTGAACGCTTAGAGTCAAGCAAGCAGAGTTTGCTCAAATACTCGCTGAAAATATATAGGACCTCTTAATAAAAATTGTAGTAAGTGGCTGCCTTACATGACGTGAATACTTTGAGAGTTATGATGGAGGTACTGCAATAATAGAACAATTTGCTAAAGTGCAACATTTTATATCTTATTCATGTGGTAGTTTTGTCCACCCAATAAACGATGAATCAAATTGCGAATGTAAAAGATTTTCAAATTAAAGTGGCAATAGCTGCAATGTGTGGTTTGGGAGTGACTGGCAGGCATGCTAGCCAAAATGGCGCACCTAAAAAGGACCTCAGGCTATCTTCAATGGGGTTCCTCATCCCTATTTTTCAAATCTCACTACATTCTGTGTGTCACGTTATGTACAGTGCAGAAACAGTGTTAGATTCCTCAAAATGAGTAACACCATTGGAGATAGCCTCACGTCCAGAATTCTTATACCAGAGCTGTAGTGTATGGTAGATGGAGCGTCGCGCACCACAAATGGTTGGGAAAAGCTGATTTTGACTTCACTGCTACATTTGGCGAGCTCAGGCTTGAGGTTGACGACGATGATTCGGGTCTTGTATCATCAGGGAGCTCTCTACTCGGTTATGTTGACATCCCAAGACAGTGGCCTGTTCTTTGGGATTTCTTCATCGCAGTTGCTACCCATGACGACCCAGATGGCCAGATCCACCAAACGAGCAGCTGGTTCTGAAGGGCGCTCTCCTAACACCGTCTTTGCACTTGCTGCTGAACCGTATGCAGTCCTGACTTGTGGCAACCTGATTCCTAATGGCTCCCAAGGCTACACAGTCCATTCTTGCTTTTGAGTTTTGCCCCCAGCATGTGTGCTAGAGCATGCATTCCTAGTGTCTTATGTATCCTCAGATTTGGCGCGTGCGCGCGCACACACAAATATTGTTTCTCTGGTTCGTCCTATATATTCATTTAGCCTCATCAACCACGGACATCAGAACAAAAAGAGAATTACTATATACAACCAATAAGAGCACACAAGAAGCCGCCACCAACTCTTGGACTCCATTGTTAATTACATAGGAGTACTTACTTTGACACCTCCTCTTCAGGTTCACTGCGTGCTATATATGCATACTGTGTATATTGCTTGCTTGCATATGAATGAGGTAAAGCTGGGATAGTGAAGGATGGAATGGTGTGCTACACATGTAAATTTGTGCTGTGAGCTAAAGTCAGTAGTAGTAAAGCTTGGGAGACGTCAGGAGTAGGGTAATAAAATTCTACGCACTCCGGGTGCAAGCCAGCACCCCACGGATTGAAGCCATGTCGCCACCACCCTAGGCTTTATCTAGAGCGAGAAGCCAGCGAGCCGGTAAAACGGAAAAAATAGATCGAGCCTGGAGCCTAGTCCATGGCATCGGGGCGACGATTTCCCAGCCTGCTGGAGCGGAGGTACCGGTGGTGGTCCGCTGCTGCAGTGGGGGCGGCAACTGCCCCCGTCCTGGCAGGGCAGCGTGGCGATGGACATGCAGGGAATATGCAGAGTAAATCTCATATGAAATTTAGTCTTGTGTAATGATAATTGAATTCAATTAGCTTATCCATGCTCGAACTGATGTGAATTCTGAAAATAAAAGGGAGGTTTCTGTTCAACCATAGTAGATCTCGATTTCCTTCTATATTAAATTATTTCCAGCAGTTAGCTAGTCAAAAAAAAAAAAATCCAACTACTTCTACAAAGAATCGTTATAGAAATGGTGCATTGTGAACTATATATATGCATTCTTTCAATAATAGTTTTAGTATATCTAATCTATTTTTCTCTATCTAATCGTGTAACTCTAGACAAATTGAAGTTTTTGGATGTATTGTTGCAAATTTCTCCTCTTAATTAATTTTCCATGTATGCCTATTACGGTTTTTCACTGATTACACACTTTGATTCCTCTTCCCGGTGTGTCTTCATGCTAACTCCTATATATGCAGTGTAGTAGTTTGCATGGGGGTAAAGCGAGAGTGATCTATGGAACTGGGGTGCATCAGTGCATCAAACATATATGTATACTGCAAGGGTAGTCACAAGGGTCGGGAGACCTCAGGACTAGTCGACTTGGACTATAAACTCCCAGCAACTCTGGGAGAGCCATGGTTGTTCCACACACATGGAAAGCGTGCACAAGCTTCAGCGAAAGACTGGATGTAGTGTATGGGAAGCTTCTAGGTCCTCCACGGCTGGGAAAGGCTGATTTGACTCCACAGTCACATTTGCCGAGCTTTCTAATCCTGCGGTAGTGTATGAACAGGGAGCTCTCTACTCTGTTATCTTGACCTGTACTTTGGGATTTCTTCATTGCAGTTGCGACCCATGAACCAGATTGCCAGAACCACCAAACAAGCAGCTGGTTCTGAAGGGCGCTCTATAACACCGTGTTTGCACTTGCTGCTGAACCATATGCAGCCATGACTTGTGGCAACAACCTGATTCCTAATAGCCCCCAAGCCTACACAGTCCATTATATTGCTTTTGCCCTCAGCATGTGTGCTAGCATCCATTCCTAGTATCTTATATATCCTTAGTTTTTGGCACATACTCCTATATAGTTTGTCTGGTTGGTCCTATTTATTTAAGCTCACCAATGACGGACATAACAAAAAAGAGGAGTACTGTAACAAATAAAAGCACACAAGAAGCCACCAGAGTTGGACTCCATTGTTAATTACATGGGGAGGGGGGGGGGAGTACTTTGACACCTCCTTTTCAGGTTCACTGCGTGCTATATATGCATATTGATTGTGTATACGGCTTGCATATGACTGAGGTAAAGCTGCAATAGTGAGGAATGGGATGGTGCACTACACATATATATTTGTGCTGCTAGCTAAAGTCACTAGTGAGGTTTGGGAGACGTCAGGAGTAGGTGAATAAAATTGTGTGCACTCGTGGTGCAAGCCAGCACCTTATGGATGGAAGCCATGTCGCCACCCAAGCGTGCCGCCCTGGACTTTTGCTAGAGCGAGAAACAAGCGAGGCGGCAAAACCAAAAAATAAAAAAAATAGATCAAGCCTGGAGCCTAGTCCACGGCAACGGGTCGTCGATTCCCCGGCCTGCTGGGGCGGAGGTACCAGTGGTCTTCTGCTGCTGTGGCTAGGGTGGGCAAAAAACCCGATACCCATTATCCAAACCCGAATTACCCGAACCCGCATCCGATCTACCTGAACCCGAATTACCCAATCACTATTTCGGATAGTAACTCTAGAAACCCGAATTTAGTTTGGGTAATTCGGGTAACAAGTGCCGGTACCCGAATTACCCAATCTTATCATTTGTCATTTATGTATTTTGTGATTTATTTATGGAAGTGAATTTATATATGCATTATCTTGTGTGTTTGATGTGTCTTATATGTCTATGTGGATGTGCATAGTAGTTACTTCTATTTTCATCATTCCAAATTTCATATCTGACATTATTTTTTATTGAATCTACTTATACATTTCATTGGTACGAGGATGATGGGGTAATTTGAGATTACCCGAACCTGAACCCGAAATATCGGGTATCCGAAATTTCGGGTAGAAGATAAGTTTGGATACATTTCAGGTAACGTTTTTAAAAACCTAAAATTTGCAAAACCTGAATTACCCGACCCAATTTAATCGGGTAACCCAAACGCCCACCCCTGGCTGTGGCGGGGGCAGCGACTCCCCTCGGCCAGCCAGGGTGGCATGGCGATGGACATGGAGGAGGTCCGCATGAGCAGAGAACTAGGCCTGCACCTCGCCTAGCCCCCTACGATCACTGCAAGACAACATGCATATAAAGGCATTTTGTCAGTGCCGATTTTACGATGATACCTCAATTACTCAGTTCTTGAAGGCATTTCCAAAAAAAAAAGCCCGCAATAATGTGTATGTGTAGGCGTTTTGGAGGAAACGCTTCAATAACCGCAAGCAAGAAGGCGTTCGTGGAAAACGCCTCTGAGACTGTCACTTATACCCATAATGCCCTATCGGCTATCCTAATCCCTCTTGCCTGCTCTCTCTCTCTCCCGGATTCCGTGATAACACTCGTGGCCTAGGCAAGGGAGAAGAGAAAAAAAAAAAAGGACCTCGAAGGGGTGACAATAGGATTCGCTGCTGCCGTTGCTCCCATTGCTGCCCTCCTCCTCAGCCATCTATGCGCCGCCGCCTAGATCCTCCACTGCCGCCGAGCTCCACTAGGCCACTGTTGGGACACTTGCCGCAATTTCCGAGGAAAATGCCTTGATGTCGAGCACTGAGCAGTGGTGACTGGGTGCGAGGATGTGGACATGGATCACAATGCTGTGAACAGAAGTGGCACAGGCGGTCAACGGCAAGGTATAATATCCTCTCCATGGTGACCATGCCTTTTCTCGTTGACTACCTTACCACTGCCGTACCCTATAAGGACCCTACCCCTCCTGGTCCACCCCGTGCATCAACTCTAGATCTAAATGAGTTCTCATGCTTTGTCTCTCTTGGGATTGCAATAACTTTGCTATGGTGCATTTGCTTCACGCTGTTGGTGCACATAAGTAGCTGCAACTGTATGGGTGACTTGTATTGGTGTGCGTGGTTTGCCTAATTTTATTCAGTTCATTATTATGCACACATGATGTTTGCCAGATTGTCAGGGTGGAAGGTTCCTGCTGTTCAATTATACCTGAAATCTAATTGCCCATGTCATACACATATATTTAGTGTTAAATCTCATATATATGAAATTTATTCTTGTATAATATAATCGAATTCATTTAGGTTATGCGTGCTTGAACTGATCTGAATTCGAAAAATAGAAGGGAGATTTCTGTTCAACCACAGTAGAACACGATTTCATTCTTTACTCAGAGTATTTCAAACAGTTAGCCAGTCAAAAAAATCCTACTACTTCTACTAAGAATCTTTAAACACATGATCCACTGAATTTATTCAGCATGATTCAAAGAGACTACAACGATGCTTCATTTTATTTTTGAGAGATCGTAAATGTTATGGTACACCGAAATAACTATAAACTGTCCATTCTGTCAAATCAATTGAGGTATTATTTGCTAGAAGGTAATACCAAAATAATAAACAACTAAATCAGTATAATCACCGATAACGAACTATACCTCAAAATATACATAAAGAAATCTGAACCATAATAAATATCAATAATTTATTTTGCTAAATCAATGCGACAGCCTATTAATATGGCAGTATATTTTGTAACGAATGAGATCCAGGATCGACACGTCACCTATGAGTACTTGGCAGGTGATTATGGACAGAAACGAAGGATCTCGATTGCCATCCACTAACGTGATATTTTAACTCAAAACTAATTCTTTTTACTGGCTGAACGTGGCAGCCCTTGTACACGCACGAGTGAACGTACTCAGTGGAAGTTGGGTCATGTGGCCCCGCCCGATGAGAGTTGCTGCTGCCCTTCTTCCTCTCATTCGGTGACGATTTACCGTCTTCCCCGGTTCCCCCACGCCTCTGTGTAGTTTGCATACGGATGAGGTAAAGTGAGTGATCTTTGGAAAGGGGCGCGTTGCACGTGTGTATATATATATATATATTGTAAGGCTAGTCATAAGGTTTGGGAGACGTTAGGACTAGTCGACTTGGGACTAAAACCCCCCAGCAACTCCTGGAGAGCCATGGCTGTTCACACACATGGAAAGCGTGCACAAGCTTCAGTGAAAGATACGCAACAGGATGTGGAGTTTGGCCTGTTGGACAAACACAAGAGATGCGCATAGGGCACATGGCACACATAGAGTAGGCCTGTTTCGGTAGGCTGACCAGCTCCCTAGCCAGGACAATGTAGAGAAGTGTCCTATTGTTTACTTGTCTGGAGTTCTCAACATCATCGAAGCTAGGCTTACATTTGAAAGGGGCTTCGTCCCGGCTATGCAAGGGAACCAGTGGATGCCCTGCGTGTTGCTGCGGTACTTTAGTTGATTTGAAACACTTTAGAGTGATTTGAGATTAATGTTAAGAACATGTACACGTGCCAAATCGTTTCCGAAGAGAACCACTAATACCTAAAAGGACAAAGCTACTACTATGGTTTTGAATTAAAAACCATAGATACGCTTTAGCTGCATTCGTCTTCTCATCAAAGATTCATATCCTCATATTATGAATGAATACTGATTAAAAATAAAAGTAGATACGGGCATCGATGTGCGCAAGAAGGTAAATTTGAAGCATGTCTTAATAAGGTTTGATGAATTAGTAATGTTGATAATCTCGGCCTCAGTGAGTACTTTCTTTCCTTTTGCCGAGAGCTTCCATCTTGATAATTAAGGTGCTCCCTAGAAATTGCATAATCTGAAACAAAGTCAAGAATAATTGTCACCTCAATACCGAAGAGCTCCCTATTTGGCCTAGCTAGCAAGGACAATCTCCGAGCTCGCACACATAAAAAACCGGTTTGCAGGTATAGAATACATTACGAATACTACTTATAGTATATCACAAACTGCTGGATTAAATTGGTAAATAAGAGCACAACAAAACAATTTAGAGGGCGCAGCCGCACAGACTGTTGTTCAAGCATTATAGTGAAAGGTTCCCATGATCCATGACTACCAAATGTATTCACACGTATGTACCATGACATTGTCTATATACAAAACGTTTATTACATAATGGCCAGAAGTCTGAGGAGCCATAAAGGAGAAAAATGAGGAAACAAAAAAGAGAGGTAATATGTTAACTTGCAAATGGCCGGCCAAGAAATTGGCGTGTGCATCGATCTGCTTTGCTGACACCAACCTTAAGCACGGGCAAAGGATCATCATCTTGTAGCCCTATGCATAATTGATCATCAGGAAGTAAATTCTCAACGCAGCAAAGCAACCAGAGGGCTAGAGGCTAGTGTATGAATGAAGTATCTCGAAATGCATGAATGAAGAATACTGCGGGTTACACCAAACCTTAGGGGAGGAGCGACATGGCAGGGGAATGCAATTCATTGGGTAAGTGAACTTTCTCTGATGTGGTTTCGGATGGGTGCAAGAGGATATATATACATATTTATGAGCCTTAATTAGTATGCTCTACAACAAAGTTACATGGAAAAACGTGAGCCGACTGGCCGACCGAACTGGTGATGAAATATTTTCGGGCTCTCGCCTGTTCAACTCCACCACGGTAACTGAAACCAGGGCTTGAGATGCAGATGTGATGAATAGATGATAAGTACTTTGATGGACAAATCTAAATGGATGCTAATGATCTAATAGCTAGACAGTTTCTTCTCGGCTTTGTTGGTGGGGCTACATCAGTGGAAGAATGGTTGAAGAATGAAGTGCTACGGCTGTTTGTGTGCCATCCGAGAAGGCTAAGCCTGGTAACGAAGTGGTTGAATGGAATGATGGGCTGATCAACCGAAAAGTCTCCATTAAACTCTGCTGATCAACTGAAGGGTCTCCATTAAGCTCTGCTGATCAACCGAACAATCTCCATTAAGTTGTTTGTGTGCTGATGCTTTGTATTTCTAAGCATGTAATTTAATTATTTTAATGAGTACTGATGTGGCGCTGTGGAGGCAGATTTATACCTTAGTGGCCTCCATCTACATAGATATACTAGGTCATACCCCGCGCGTTGCTGCGGAAATATTACCCCAACTGGCTAAAGATTTTTTGACGTGTTATTAGTTATGTTATGTTGTATATGTTACCATGGGATGCAGAGATATTTCAAGGCTAAGGCTATTTGTACCATACATGTTTTTTCACAATCAGATTATTACACTATATGTTTGTTTATATCAACTACCCAATATTTAATACAATATTCAACAATTTTTATCTTACTATTACTAATTGGAGGTTTCTTTTGGAACATCCACGGTAATCTCACGAAACGCACCAGAAAAAAGATGAATCCTATAAATTCTCACAAAAATCAGAAACATCCTACCATCAATTGGTAGATTGGAATACTAATAGTCATGAGATCTATTTTCTAAGTAATTACCCACCTCTTCCATTATGAAAGGTTTTGAGTTCAACTGTCAACAAAAGCAATTTTTTTCTTTTTTGGGTAGATTTTTTCCACTTTCAAATTTACTCTCAGTTTTTTTTTCAATTTTTTTTCCATTTACAAATTAACACTACTAAATGAGCCTATAACTTTTTTGCATAAAAATGTTAGAAACATTTCTATGAAACAGATATTTTGTGCCTAATCTTGCTATTACTAATTGGAGACTCCTTTTGGGATCTCACAAGATACACTAAATAAAAAATAAAATCATAAAAATTCTCACAATAATTAGAAACATCCTATCATCGATTGCAGATTGAAATCTTAACAACTATTAGGTCTGTTTTCTATATAATTAACATCCCGTCATCCATCGTGTAGTTCTAATAATAAATCTGTTCTTTAGGAAAAAGATAAATTCTAAAAATTCTCACAGAAAACAGAAACATCCCATCATCCGGTCGTGTAGCACTAATAATAGTAGTCATTAGATTTATTATAGTTTCTAAAAAATTAACCACCATGACATTACGAAAGATGAAATAAAAGAATCCTAAAATTTGAATAAAAATTCCACATCATTGCCATTATGATCATCCTCGACATATCTCCCATTGCCACAGTTTAAGCACTTTTTTCGTCGTTATGATCATTCTAGAAAAGCATACAGTTGTCTGGGCACACATCTATCTTCTCATAGCCCATACCGAGGGTTTTGGTCAACCTCTTGCACTGATACATGTCATTGAGCAACTTATGAGGCTATGGAAGGACATCCCCGATCAATTGCATGAGCTCATTGAAACACTTGTTTGAGAAGAAATACTTGGACTTGATGGCAATGAGCCGAGTCACAAAAGCTAGGAGGTACACTTCTGTGAGTTCGTGCAGCGGCTCTTCCGCATCTTTAAAGAGCTTGAAGAACTCCTCAATCTCCTTTATAGGAGGATCCTCAGAGTTTAGACCAAACTCCGGCTACAAAGCTTCTAGCATCTCATCCATCCTATCACCGCTCGTCGAAGCATCATCCGCTTCCCCTTCTGTTTCAACTCTAGTTTCGTTCTCACCGTGGAAGGTCCACGTTTCGTAGTTTGGCATAAAAATCATGGTTAACTAGGTCTTTGCCTAATTGTTTCCTATTCCGAAATTTTCTATTGTTATGGATGTTGCACAGACACGTGCCCCGATTGTAAGCTCTCAAAGAGAAAATATGGTTAATAAAAGCTTGTGTCTTGCTCCTCCACTCAGCTGAGTGAGCTTTACCCCCACTCTTATCCCAACCATCATACATCCGTCGGCGATCGTCACCCATACTTGAGGCTATAGGTTAAAGCAAGGTAGATGGTAAGCTTATTTTATTTCTATGTATTGCGGTCCTACATCTATAGGTAAAAATATATCCAAAACCTGCCCAACAATGGCCGACACAGCGCGGATTTATAATGAGTCTGCGGGGTTCAAATGAAATTTTGGTAGCATAAACCCGCTGTTCTCCAACTGCATGCCCAAATGTGGTGCAGTGGAGAACAACAAGGTTATGCCGCCGAAACTTCGCTCATACCCCGTGGCTCATCATAAATACCACGCTCTATCAGTTACTCTGAGACTATCCACGGACAATTCCGGACCAGCCACATCTCACGCGCGCAACGCACGTGAGACGTTGCCGGTCTGAAACGGGTGATGCATAGATTCCGTGACTTGAGGTTATTAAAGCAAGATAGACGGTAAGCAAGATAGCATGACGTATATAAAAATAGTGCATGACAAAACCCTTCTATGTTAAACCATATTATAACATAACAAAACATAATCTAACCAAAAGACTTAATGCATAGCATGACGTATAAAAATCATATGTTAAAGCATATTCTAATCATATGTTTAAGCATAGCATATAAAAATGATAAAACATGGCATAAGTGCTAACATACAACTAATCATAACTTAGTATCTAAGTAAACTTGACATTTAACCTAATCAATCAATACTTAATCACAGAATAATACTAATTGCACTTCTAATGTTAACTTTCGTGTGATTGGGGAGGAGGGGGGGGGGGTTCGGGGGTGCTAGGGGATAGGGTAGGAGCTATTTTCGCCGGCCTACAGGGTGCCACCGAAAATAACCAGCTATTTTCAACGGCTGTTATTTTCGGCGGTTTGTTGGGTCGGCGGCCACATGCAGCCGCCGAAAACTAACATATTATTTTCAGCAGCTCTCTGTAGCTGCCGAAAATTATTTGAGCCGCCAAAAGGTGTCGAGATTGTTGTAGTGAATATATATCGGTGTACTTTTAACTAAAAATATCATTGTAGACTCTAGCAAGCTCCTCGTGCTGTCGTGCGTAGTATTGTCGCTTTATCCATCTATATTTCTATCTATTGGGTTCATTGGCCCTACTAATAAATAAGATTATCAACTATTTATATTTCGCAATGGCAGTGATAGAACTTATGTGCCTTATTTTATATGCCGATGATATCATTTTTTTACTGTTGTTAGCCTCCTCTGCTTTCCCTTGTAATCTATTCATATATGTACCGATTTTTGATAGTTAAAATTATTCAGTATGCGTGTATACAGCTGTTTCATTCTATTATTCATTCTGTGCATATATCCAATGTATAAAATATATTTTCTATTATATTTGCAACTGGCAAAAGATATCTCATTGGCTCCCCTCCTCTCCTGAGATGATGCCCGGGAGGCCGTGCACCATGCATGTTTCTGCAAGTTGCATATTTCAACACCATTACTGGAGACGGAAATGTCCAAATGTCACTCTCCTTTGGCTCGTAAGAGCGCCTCCTTGAAACAGCAGCTGAATTCCTGATGCGTCACACTCTTATATTAGATTTGGAATTTCTCCTCTAGGTATAGTGCACGCCATCAGCACCACACACGAAGCTGTCTATGTAGTAGGCCACAGGTTCCATATTGCTTGCAACATGCAATCGTATTATCTCCTACATCTGTCACACACTACCTAGCAATTTAAAGGGACGGACATGGCTCCATACGTATACTATAATGCATGGTCAGATGTGTCTGTATTTATTTGTAGTTTCAATCATCATATGGCAGCTTTAACGATCTGCTTTAATTTTGTTGTGTCGTTCATGACCAAACTCTCAACAGATTCTTTCCACTACCGTTTCTTTCGTCAAAATAATTACTCCATTTGCGTACCTAAAACTATGCTCTTACGAGACTGGGCCTGATGTAAGTGGTGATGTAAGCGGCGTGAATGTGCTTTTAACTTTCAGCTGCCTACATATAAAAATACTTTTCTTTTACGAAGAAATACAATGTTCTGTCCTATATCCTCAGAATGAGAATATATATCACTAACACAAAAAGGATTTTGACGGCAGACCATAACTGGTTTCCATCATTGTTTTTTTGAACTGTCACTAGGCAAAAGTTGTTGGAAATGAGGATTTCCCACATCAGATGGTGAGTCACCTCTGGAAATAACAATTGTTTTCTATCAATAAACCATATATATAGACTGCTTAGCATGGGTTAACAATGTTACACGCAGGGATTTCATGTTGAATGACGCCATGAAACCATCAAGGACGTCTATCATCTAGGACGCCACGATGTCGTCGGTGCTCCTAAGCTTGTGTTCCCCCTCTCATCAAGGCCGACGGGAGAAGTGCTCCATTGACTGAAGATGTTGTGCTTGTTTTTCCCCCCTCTGGCTGTCACAATGATGCAATTTCGTTCAATGTCATGACTGCATATGTTCTTACTGTCTCACGGGACAGCTAACACTTGCTTCTGCACGGTGGTGTAGCAGACCGCAGGCTGACATCACGTTCCTAGTTTCAGGCCAGTTGAGGCAAAGAGGAACAAATACCACAACTGGTTTCTGGACACACATCTCCATTTCGACGAGGAAGCTTGAATGGGCAGCCTAATTCCCGATGCATCACACTCTAACATCAGTTACTCCTATAGCACACTGCAGAGCAACACGTACATCAACCGGCTCAGTGCGACTGTGTAGAGGAGTGTTTCGATGCATATTGATTGCAAGCTGAAATTGCTATGCCAATATGGAGACGCTACTAGCTGGCAATTTATAGAGACAGCTCACAACCGTGATGGTCACTTGCTGCGCTTATTAGAAGACAATTTTAGTGCTGCGGGGGTTGCTCTAACGACATTGGTATGCAGATCTTGGCCTGACTTTACTGCGGTAATATGAATATATAGTGTATTAAACAATCCTGAATTTGAGTGCACTGAGAAAGTGAGTAGACAGTGATGATGCGCACGGTGAGCATGCTTGGACGACCAAATAAATGCAAATGGAAATCAAAGCGCACACCAACTATACACAAAATAATTAATTATATATAGCAGAAATAATTTGCGTCAACAAGGTCTGTTCTTTGTCGTCAAAGTTATGGTTACTGTTGGCGCCCAGGGATAGCTGCAGCTTGCCTCGGAACGACCTCACACTCGCTCACTCGCCGGTGTCACGAGCTGGAAGATGAACAGTAGACAGACGTTGGCGACGAACGCCCAGGCCGACTCACGGCCTGTATGTTGGCTTCTTATTCACCTTGAACGAGCACAGAGTACAGAAGAGAACGCCGCTACATATAGCTTGCCGCGTGCCCAGGAGCACACCTCCATGCACCGGCTTCCTCGCCTTGCCTGTGGCCACGCACCACGTCGCATACGACGCGGCCACGATCTAAACGGCCCAGCGACCTTCACGCCACTCTTCCAATGACCTCCGTCCGCACATGATGCAGCGTCCCTGCACATGCGGCCCTGACTCGATCCGGTCTACTGCTGCGACATGGCCGCAGCTCGTCGCACGCCACGCCCCGCCGGACTACGCGCCAGCAGCTTCCCTGCCCTGCGCACATCCGCCCCTGGCGACGCACGCCATGCACACGTGCTGGGATAGACTAACACAACGCGCACACGCACGCTAATACTAACCATGTCAAGATTATTGCTAACATTTACTAGGTTAGCATGTACAGGAGATAGTGATCGATGAGGAAACCATCAATCCAACATCATCATGCGTACAAGATTAACATTACAAAAACTGGCCACACATCAATCGTCAGCAGCTTGCTCGGGCATGACACCTCTCTAACGTGATCGTGCGCCCCAGCAACAAAACATCCCACACCATGAGCTAGTTTGAGAACCCTTAGGAATGGAAGGGGATTGGGGGGGGGGGGGTGTAAACTAATTTTTCCCTTACGTACGGCTGTGAAAGACCATCTCGACAAGGGTCGCTGTCAGACCCGTCGCGTTGGCCGCCGCAGCAGCTAGAACTTCCTCCGATGGAACTCTGTTGAGTTCCCACGACGAGAAGCATGGCTTTCAGTTGTGTAGGATGGAATCTGTGTATGGATGGTCAATGGAATCGATTTCCATGTACGTGACTTTTGGCTCCAAAGGTGGCTACTCCAAATTGTACGACGGTACATCGACAGTATAGTCACCGCTCTGTCTCCGTGAGAGCACGGTCCAAGCACATGAGAAGATAAGCATGTTTCTGCTAGCACGGTTAGACTAACCGGAAGTGCCTCATATCATATCATTGTCTTTGAATGTATGTGTAAAACTATTTCTCCGGTCAATAGCCACTTTAAAGCTCATAACTAGATTAGAGAAAAAATGTTTGAAAGATAATCTTACTACTAATTGGAGACTCCTTTCGGAGCCTTCACGTTAATCCTTATGAGATGCACTAGGAAAAAAGATAAATTCTTAGAAATTTTCACAATAATTAGAAACATCCGACCATCAATCGGCAGACTGGAATATTAATAGTCATTATATCTGTTTTGTAAGTAATTACCCATCTCTGCCATTACGAAAGGTGAGTTCAACTATCAACGAAAAGCAAATTTCTTCTTTTTTTTTTGCAGACTTTTTCCATTTTCAAATCTGGCTTCAGTTTTTTGTCCGTTTTTCTCATTAAAGATGCTAGAAACCTTTCTATGAAACAGATATTTTGTGCCTAATATTATTATTACTAATTGTAGACTCCTTTTGAAGTTTCCATGTCAATCCTCACAATATGTGCTAGAAAAAAAAGGTAAAATCATATAAATTCTCATAATAAGAAACAACCGATCATCAATTGACATCGGAATCTTAACAGCTATTAGATCTATTTTCTAAATAATCACCCACCTTTGCCATTGTCAAAACAATAATAAGGGCATGTTTGGTTGTCTAGGACTAATCCAAAACTGACTAGACTAGCAACAAAAATCAACTAAATTACCAAACACCATTGACTAGATGGGTTAGGACTAGCCAAACCTGGTTAGCTCCAAAGGAGGTCCTAAACAGGTGAAAAAGTGGGGGAGTGACCCCCCTACCCCTTGTCCCCCCTCCCACTCGCCCACCTGCCCCCATCCCCTACCCCATCTCTCTCTCGCTTTGTGCTCGCGCCCGCCTTCTCTACCATCGCTTCCCTCCGCCGCCGTTCCCCGCCACCTTCTCCTTCTCCGACGGTAGATCCGGCACTTGCTCCCTCGCGCCTGCCTCCTCCTCCCCTCAGTTCCTCGTGCTCGTGGCCGCAGTCGCCAATTGCATCGCCGCCGCCACCGTTCCATGCCGCCGCCTCGTTCCCCTCCGCCAGATCCAGCTTCTGTATCGCCGGATCCGCGATGGACCGCGGCAATGGCGGCTACCCCGACTTCTTCTCCCAAGCGAACTACTCCCAATCGAACACTACTCCCCACCGCTTCACGCCCCTGCTACTGCACACGAAGATGGCTCCTGCTCGCTTTACCCCGCGGCGAATGCAAGGGCTACCCTAGATAACTTGGATCTAAACTCCCAAGCGGATCCCGGTTATGGCGAGCCCATTCTACCTGATTCGCGCCAGGGGTCCTTCATAGGGTTGCTGAACTCCGGCGGGTAGCAGGCAGCAGCGCGCTTGGCTGGGGGCATGGCGGGAGATGGGTTAAGGGTATTGAGGTCTTTTTGTCTACTAATAAATACTCTAGTCCCTGGTTTAGTCCTTGGAACCAAACAGGTGGGAAAAAGGTTTAGGACTAAACTTTTAGTCACTTCTATTTAGTCCTAAAGAACCAAACAGGCCCAACAACCCCTAAAACTACATATTAATTACCCACTCTGCCATTATGAAAGGAAATATAAAATAACTCCCTAAATTTATACCTAATTGCTCGCATTTGCTATTATGATGGATAATACCAAATAGCCACTCTAATTTATATCTAAATTATTCATCTTAGTTATTATGATTTATAGTCTAATGTAAGTAACCCCTCAAATTTTTATTAAAATTACCTACTTTTGCGGTCGTATCAAAGATTATCTAAATCAACCAAGCATATATATAAAGCAGCAAGATATGCTATTATAAAAGACTAAGAATAAAAAAAGATGTATATATGTCGTACTGTAACACACTCTAACCCGTGCGAAAGCAACGGTTGATAGACTACTGAATAATAATTATATAATTATTTTTTATAGTGCAAACTAATAGGAGAGAGCAAAGATTATACATTTTTAAATTACTGTGGATCATCAATTTATCTATAAATGATAGATATTTACGTCTATTAACATTTAACAATGACTAGCCCTGTTGTGCAATATAATACCAATGTTGGTTTGTTGCGGCATATGGCGGCTTACTTTGCTAGCTGTGCATATAGCTTGTGGAAACCAACAATTATAATGTGCAACAATGAAGGCACCTACTACCATTCACATGTTTTGGTACACGTGAATGATCACTACAAGAAATGCGAACATTTTCATCGGCCCAAAGGGACAACCGTCAAAAAAATAGTAATTTTCGTCAGCTAGAACCGATGAGAAAAATACATAATTTTCGTCGGCTTGATGGTCAAGCCGACGAAAACTTGAGTAGTTTTTGTCGGTACGATGGTGGTCGACGAAAGCTTCCACAGAGCGGGCTGTTGCTGGATTTTCTCGCACTAGTTTTCGTCGGCTAAAGCAACTACTTTCGTCGGCCCTCTCTCTACTCAGTTTGGAGACTGAATGCGATAGTGTCTTTTGTCTCTGCCTGCTTGAAATTGGTATGGGTGCTGCAGCTGCCTACTGTCCATTAAAATATATAATAGTTCATCAACTAAATGAAAATCTAGGACAATATAAGACATAAAAGGACAGCTTGATGGCTTGTCAATCCATCAAGGAGAAGAACTGGAATGATAGAGAAGAGTTCCAATCCAGATTCTCAAATAAATTCCGTGTGCTAAGATTGTTTGATTTCCTGCAGAAGGACAAGTGTTTCAATGGCTCTGTTAAGCTGCCCCACATCCCTCGCCCAAAGATGAAGGTCAGCATGCTTGGTGATGTCCAGAACAACGAGGAGGTAATACATCTACCTAACTGGCAGTTCATGTGCTTGGGAATCTACTTATGTGCTGGGGCATGCTTACAGTAGTACTTTAGTTGTGTGTTGTACTGAAAAGGCAGCAATGCTTGAATAATTCAACTATTACTGTGGCTTGTGGCAGTGAGGCCGATCATGTGCTGCACTTGAATATTTCCATTGCACTCTAATCTGTGTAAACAACTATATGTAATCATATTAAATACTGTTCTGCATATTTCCATTAGTCTTTATGTATTCATACTGGTCTGTATGTAAACAATAGAATATTTCAATTGCACTTATATGATTGGTCAGCTAGAAAAAGGAGATGTATTTGTTCACATGTTAGACTTAAGAAAATGAGATACTGATGAACTAATTCTTGATATGAATATTTTGAAATTTATTTTTTTGACGAAAAATTATAATTTTCGTCGGCCTAAAAAACCGAAGAAAATTGTTGCGCAATTTTTGTCGGCCTACAAAAACTAACTGAAAACTACTGCTCCGCGTGACAAAACACTTGGGTCACTGCAAGTTTTCATTGGCAAGTTATGGCTTATGAAAGATATTTATTTTTCGTCAAGTATATTTTGCCATCTGAAAACCGACGAAAAACATGAAAAACCGATGAAAACATCTCGTTTTGTCGGCCGAAAACTGTCTTGTTTCCTGTAGTGGATACATACTATGCCATGTATATATAGTGGGGAAATATTATGAAAAAGTGAGAAGCCTACGAACTAGATGGTTATGCTCGCCACACAACAACAAACGGAGTATATTAGATTATGTAGGCCTGGGATACATCAGGATACCAACCAGTACAACATTGCCCGGTTGTGCAGCTTGTTGGGGTGTCGTGCAGAGTATACTTCAAATTGCACACGACAAGATGAATGGTGGACCTTGAGTCCACTGCTTCCGGACCTAAAACAGAGCAGTGGGCGTCGACACCACCGAGTTACCTAGCAAACTTGTGCTTCTGTACGTTCATCTGCATCCTACTGACCTACCGTGATCACAGGAGTCGACATTGAGGAATAAAAACATCTGTCCAGGGGCAATGGGGCATACACAAGCCACATTGTATGATACACCTTGAATTGCTCTATTTGGGAAGACAAATTCGTGGAATGGTGCCAAACGAAAACTCCATCTGCCGGAGATATCAATCTATCAAATAGAACGACAATGCATGCCTTGTTTCATGGGATAGAGGAGTATTTATTTGGAGTTTCAATATAATCATCCTGTGTGCCAGCTTTAACGACCTGCTTTAATTTTGTTGTGTAGTTCACGACCTAACTCACAACAGCTTCTTTCTACTGCATTTTCTTTTGTCAAAATTACTCCATTTGCGTACCTGAACCATGCTCCTTTGAGACTGCGGGCCTGATGTAAGCTGTCTACGTATAAAAAATACTATTCTTTTATCAAGAAATAAAATGTTCTATCCTATATCATCAGAATGAGAATATATATCGCTAACACAAAAATGATTTTGACAACAGACCATAACTGGTTTCCATCGTCGTTTCTTTAGACACCACTAGTAGGCAAAAGTTGCTGGAAATGAGGATCTCCCACGTCGGCTGTTGAGTCACCTCTGGAAATCATATCATAAGGGTCGCTGCTACACTAGAGTGGAGAAAAAAAAGTGGAATGACAAAGTTTGTGGGAATAAACGATTAATTTCTATCAATAAACCATATATATAGACTGCTTAGCACAGGTCACCAATGTTACATGCTGGGATTGCATGTTGACTAATGTGAATGAGACATAGCATTGGCTGCACCCAGATTTTGGAATGATGCCATGAAACCATCATGGCCGTCTGTCCTCAGGGCCGCCACGAAGTCGTCGGTACTCCGAAGCTTGTGTCCCCCCTCTGGGTGAGACCGACGGTGCTCCATATGCTGAAGATGTTGTGCTTGTTTGCTCCCCCGCAGATCTGGCTATGTCACAAGGATGCAATTTCATCAAATGGCATGACTGCGTCTGTTCTTACTGTCTCACGGGACAGGTAACACTTGCTTCTGCGCGATCATATTGCAGACTGCAGGCTGACATCACATTCACATTTTCAGGCCAGTTGAGGCACAGTAGGACAGATGTCACAACTGGTTTCTGGACACACATCTCCGTTTGGACAAGGAAGAATGAAGCAGCAGCTTTATTCCCGATGCATCACACTCTTAGATCAACCCACTAGCTCACTGCAGAGCAACACGTACACCAGGCGGCTCAACTCGACTGTGTAGAGGAGAGTTTCCATTCATGATTATGGCAAACTGCAATTCCTATGCCAATAATGTTATTGCAGTCACTACTAGCTGGCAATTTATAGAGAGACGGCTCACACAGCGTGATGGTCACCTGCTGCGCTTATTTGCAGACAATTTTAGTGCTGCGGGGGATGCTTTAATGACATTGGTATGTAGAGCTTGGCCTGACTTTACTGCGAAAATATGAACAGAGTATATTAAACAATCCTGGATTTGAGTGCACTGAGAAAGTGAGTAGAGAGTGATGATGCGCATGGTGAGCATGCATGGACTACCAAAGGAATGCAAATCAAATCAAAGCACACAGCAACTGAGTGACTAACCTCTCTGCTGGTTTGGGCAGCGATTTTAGAAAAAAATTTATACAGCAAATAAACAAATTTTCGAAGCATACTTCTTAAACTGCTTATATATAGCAGAAGTAATTTGTCGCCACCAAGAGGTCTGTTCTTTGTCGCAGTGTTACGGTTACTAGGTTAGCATGTACATGGATAATGATCGATCAGGAAAGCATCAATCCAACATCATCATGCGAATAAGATTAACATTGAAAAACTGGCCTATTCTTATTATCGGTTACATCAAACGTCAGCGGCTTGGCTTGCTCTTGCATGACTCCTCTCAAATGTGATCTTGTACCCAGCGACAAAAATCCCACACCATGGGCTTCTTTGGAAACACTCAATCCCCTTAAAAAATGGGAGGGGTTTGAAGGAAAAATGAACTAATTTTTCCAGTAGGCTAAAATCATTTTTCACATGCTAAAATCCAGAGTTACCATGTTATGAGATACAATGTCCATGACTTGCAGAGCTTCGGGGCCTCCAACTCAACATGTCACTACTTCGAACTGATGGACTTATGAGCATGTGATGATATGATTGCTAAAGTTGCCATTGACTGGGCCACCCTTGGATAGAGACCACCTTTTCCTTCCAGGTGCGAGTAACACTTACGCTTAGAGAGAAGAAATTAAAGCTAAAAAACCCCCTCATCAGTGTAGATGTGCTCTCGGGTGTTATGGTTGAGCTCGTGATGTAAGCTCTGCTTGTTCGCAAATGATAAACCAATCGTACATCCCGTGATCAGGACATGTCACTCATGATGTACTACTAGAGGTCTTGGCGCACGGTACTTTGACGGACAATAGGTGGAAAACGAAATTTGGTGGATGAACACACGATTCTAGATTGTGGTGTTCGTTTTCCATCCTTGCTGATTGCAAACTGCAATTCCTATGCCAATACATTTATTGGAAAAACTACTAGCTGGCAATTTATAGAGACGTCTCAGACAGGGTGATGGTCACCTGCTGCGCTTATTTGCAGACAATTTTAGTGTTACAGGGGATGCTTTAATGACATTGGTACGTAGAGCTTGGCCTGACTTTACTGCAATAATATGAACATAGTATATTAAACAATCTGTTGGTACCTGTCCTGACCAAATATCACAAATATTGATACTCTCTGTACCGCAAATCTGCGTTTCGGGATTTGTCAGCAGACACCGGACTGTCCGGCAGCATGCGCCGGACTGTCTGGTAACGCTGGATAGTCCGGCAGTGTGTGCTAGACTTTCCGGTGAGCTCTTAAAAGCTCGGGTGGACCTAGATCCAATCTCCCATGAGAGACCCCGTCGGGGAGAAGAGATCGTAGGGTTGTTCTATGATCGGCAGGCCATCTAGAATGCCTCCAAGTCGCCATCGAGACGCAAGGAGAACAACAAGAGGTTGGAAAAGTTAGGACAAAAGGATAAAAGGTAAAAACGATAAAAGTAGATTTATTGCTTCAATTGTGGTGCCTCAATCAGCCATGACCCTTTATACTTTATATTTATAGGAAGGGATAGTCTTACCCCTTTTGCGAACCAAAACACGTCCTAAACTGACCTAGAAACAATTGGAAAGTCCTTTTCGGATAAAACATGGTTCTGCCGGACTATCAAGTGCATAGGACCGGATTGTCCAGTATTCTCGGGGCAAAATCCGAGTTGCACCGGACTATCCGTCGTAAGGTACCGGATCGTCCGGTATTGCCCAGGCAAGCAATCTTCTGTAGGCCATATATTCTCCATCCGAACTCTAAATTAGGCGATCCATATATCCAATTTGATCGGCGCGATGAGGGCTACAACCTAGTGCTTTCAAACTCCTGATATGGTTTCATCTTGATGCAGTTCCAAGGCCTTCTTTGTGTTTTCAATGAAGTAGGCTCAAAACCCTCCAGCACGTTGCACATTACCTGAAGAACACAATTGTATACCAAATATACAGAGGAACTGGCATTAACACTGACCTGCCCACTTTAGTGCTCAACACATACCCCTTGCCTTTTGGCGAAGATCATGAGCGAAAATCAATCGTTTGCACCAAAAATGGCTGAGCACGATGGTTAACAAAATACATCGGCCATATATCACACTAAGGGCAATAAAAGCAATTATCGGCCATAGAACTTGACTAGATTACTGTAACGCTGAAATAATCTTCTTAGGCCTCCATACCTGCTTAGTAGCACGTGCTTCCTTCACAGACACCGTCACCTCCTTTTGCTGTTTCATTGATTCTTATTGTCACAAACGCTGAAGCCTTCTCTTTTGAGTATGAGATAAGCCTGAAGGACACCACTTCGGCTATAGGCATTCAGATCCTTGTGTGCTCTCCTTTACCTGCAAATTTGGAACGATAGGTACATCCTTGACCAAATTTTCATGAATTGGTCATTGCAATGCTTCATAATAGAGATACGAAGTAAGATATTGAAAATATGGATGCAACTACATATTAGTATAAGGAGAAGGTGGGGAATAATAAACATATGGCTAAGACCAGGATGAAGTCGCTCTAACGGATAATACGCTGCAAAGGAAGAATTACTTATGTTATTTGATTGCACATTACCCACACGTGAAGATCTTGAAGTTACATCGCTGTCTGGTTGAATCCTCTTTCTGGTAGCCTCTTACTTCTCATATTTAGCCGAGAGCTCTAAAAAACTCGGCTTTCTCTTACCCTCTGACTTAGAGCTACTTTTGGAGCTTCTGGGGCCACCGGACAATACGATAATAGTCACCGGATAGTCTGGCGAGGGGCACCGGATAGTCCGGTGTTGGTCACCAGACAGTCCAGCCCCCGCAGAACTTTCTTCTTTAGCCTTGTCTTGTCCCCCGAGCCCTGATACGTTCTACATCGGTTTGTGTTGATTGTTCTTAGGGGCTCTGAGTTTACAGTACCAATGACAAAGTTCTTTCCCTTACCTGATTCGGCTTGATGGGGCCGAATTAAAATCTTCATATCCTGCAAATCAATGGTATTAATCGAAAATGGTTCCCGATCAATATGCATCCCTAGGAAAGACAAGTGTTTTTCATCGATCGTCGTTTGTATGTGCCGACGAAAAACATTGCAATCATTCGTCGCATGAGAAAATGAATTATGTCATTTACAATAAGCCCGCTTCTTCAACTCATCAAGCAGCGGCATAGCATGTGACAATTTAATCTTTATGGCTTTCAACAACTCATCAAATATCTTATCGCATTTAGTTGGATCGAAACTTAATTTACGCTCCTCTTGCCAGATTTTAGAAATCGGCTTGAGAGAATCACAAGTAGTGGATTTATCTGTAGAGTTTCATACAAATGCAGCAGCATAAACATCCTTGTCCTCGTCATCCGAATTGCTAGAATCAAAACCCAGCACATAAACAGGACGATGTGACTTCTTATCTTTAATCCGGCATGCATTAGTCCAAACTTTCTGCAATACTTTGTTAACATCACTAAAATCATGCTCTTCTAGCTTTTTCTTATGAAAATCAAGTAAACAATCACAAGCTAGATTAGCCAAATCCTTATCATTAATGGTTAGATCAAAGCATCGGTTTCTAATATATCTAAACCTCCGAATATATTCGGAGACATATTCATTAGGTTTTTGCTTAACCGATGTAAAGTGTGACAATCGCAACTCAGTTTCACTAGTAAAGAAATAATCATGAAATTTCTTCTCTAACTCTTGCAAAGTATGAATTGAGTTGGGAGGCAATGAAGTAAACCAAGTAAACGCAGCACCAGAAAGAGACAGAGGAAATAATCTTAGTCTTAAAACACCACTACTACTAGCCTCACCGTATTGTATAATAAATTGGCCTACATGCTCCAATGTGGTCCTATTGTCTGTACCGGTGAATTTTACAAAATCAAAAATCTTATACCCTGAAAGATATGGAATGTGCTCATAGTTATCCGTGTATGGCTTTTGTTAGGTTCTACCTTTACTTTTTGGTTCTAAGCCAAAAGACTCCCTCATAACTCTCACAAATACGGCTTTAAAATTGTATCTTTCTACCTCATTAGCCAAAGAATGCTGCATTGGCTCACAAAAAGAAATTCTATTGGTAGCTGGCGGTGTGGTGGTATAAGATGGATGTGACATATAGCTCAACACGACATATGAACTTTGTAAAGCTGAATAAAACCAAAAGTACCAACAGGTAGAGTGTATGCAACAATAGGATAGGATGTGGTATTGAAGTACTACCATGAGTAGTCGGAATCCTACCACTATCCGAATTTTTAATAATTTTTTGACTTTGCATATGATGTATTGGTGTAGCAGAAAGATAGACTCTAGTTATAAGCACATTAGACAAATCAAGAACCATGCTAGTAGTAGCACCTTGATCGGTAGTAACATTGGAAGTAGATGCATTCAAATTATTGCCGACAGGTAGACTAAGCTTAGCATCTATACGTTTTTCAACGATTTCCAAAATATTACTAGCCATATCATCAAACATATTATTTATACTAACAGCAACGGCACCATCAATAAAACTTGCAATTCTTGTATCTAAATTTGAAGGAATAATTGCACTAGATGTTGCATCATGTGTTCCATCATCGAGAGGTGGATAATTATATGCCATGAGCTAAGTGATCACTCCATGTCAGCTTTTCTTCTCGTAACAAGAAAGAAGTTTCTGCAACTCTTCTTCCTCGCGCTGCTTTGTGCGCTTATGATCTTCCTCAGCCTGCAACTTCAACCACTCTTCGAATCGGCGCCGAACATTTTTCAAGAATCTCCTCAAATGTGGGCTTGATAATGTTGTCGGCGGTAACTTCGGATGGTTCCGCAATACTAGCCATTGAAGCTGATTGTTTTGGATCTGTAGCTTCTTTCCCCAGCAGAGTCGTCAAAAATATGTTGTCACCAATCCTGGTTAAATATCACAAATGTTGAAGTTCTCTATGCCGCGAACCTATGCTTGGGGATTGGTCAGCAGACGCCGGACTGTCCGGCAGCGTGCGCCGGACCGTCCGGTAACGCCGAATAGTCCTGGCAGCGTGTGCTGGATTTTCCGGTGAGCTCCTAGGAGCTTAGGTAGACCAAGATCCAATCTCCTGTGAGGGACCCGTTGGGAAGAAGAGATCGTAGGGTTGCTCTAGGATCGGTAGGTCACCTAGAACGCCTCCAAGTCGCCATCGAGACGCAGGGAGTACAGCGAGAGAGGTTGGAAAAGTTAGGGCAAAGGGATAAAAGTAGATTTATTGGTTCGATTGTGGTACCTCAATCGGCCGTGTCCCTTTATATTTACAGAGAGGGATGATCTTGCCCTTTTTACGAGCCAAAACACATCCTAAACCGACTTAGAAACAATTAGAAAGCCTTTTTCGGATAAAACATGGTTCTATCGGACTATCCGGTGTATAGGACCAGACTGTCCAGTATTCTTGGGGTAAAATTCGAGTTGCACCGGACTATCTGGCGTAAGCTACCGGACAGTCCGGTATTGCCCTAGGGAGGCGATCTTCCGGAGGCCGTATATTCTCTATCCGGACTCCGAATTAGGCGATCCATATATTCGATTTGATCGGCGCGATGAGGGCTACAACCTGGTGCATTCAAACTCCTGATTTGGCTTCATCTTGATGCATTTCCAAAGGCCTTCTTTGTGTCTTCAATGAAATAGGCTCAAAACCCTTCAACACGTTGCACATTACCTGAAGAAAACAATTCTATACCAAAGATGTAGAGAAACTTCCATTAACACTAACGTGCTCACTTTGGTGCTCAACACAATCCTGAATATAATTTGAGTGCACTGAGAAAGTGAGTTGACAGTGATGATGTGCATGGTGAGCATGCACGGATGACCAAAGGAATGCGAATCAAATCAAAGCAAACACCAACTAAGTGACTAACCTCTCTGGTTTGCGCAGAGATTTTAGAAAAAAATTTACACACCAAATAAACAGACTTTCAAAGCATATTCCTTAAACTGCTTATAAATAGCAGAAGTAATTTGTCGCCACCAAGAGGTCTGTTCTTTGTTGTCAGTGTTACAGTTACAGGTTAACATGTACATGGGATAATGATCGATCAGGAAACCATCAATCCAACATCATCATGTCTATGAGATTAACACTGAAAAAGCAGGCCCATCTTATTATCAGTTACATCAAATGTCAGCGGCTTGGCTTGCTCGTGCATGACACCTCTCAAACGTGATCGTGCACCTAAGCAACAAAAATCCCACACCATGGCCTTGTTTAGAAACACTCAATCCCCTTAAAAATGGGAGGGTTTGAGGAAAAAATGAACTAATTTTTCCGGTAGGCTAAAATCATTTTTTCACATGCTAAAATCAGGCCATTATTCTGTGAATGCCCAGAGTTGTCATGTCATGATGTCCATGACTTGCAGAGCTTCAGGGACTCCAACTCAACATGTCACTACTTCGAACTGATGGACTTATGAGCATGTGATGAGGTGATTGCTAATGTTGCCATTGACCGGGCCACCATTGGGTAGCAGAGACCACCTTTTCCTTCCAGGCGCGAGTAACATTTACGCTAGAGAGAATAAATTAAGCCAAAAAAACCCCACATCAGTGTAGATGTGCTCTCGGGTGTTTTGGTTGAGCTCGTGATGTAAGCTCTACCTTGTTCGGAAATGATAAACCAATCATACATCCCGTGATCAGGACATGTCATACATCCCGTGATCAAGACAAGAGGTCTTGGTGCGCGGTACTTTGACGGACAATACGTGGACAACGAAATTTGGTGGATGAGCACACGATTCTAGATTGTGGTGTTCGTTTTCCACTACGTAGGTGAAAGGTTTCTATCTGTACTTCTATGTATGACACTGCAAATACTTGTGCCCATCGTCTGCATAGCTCACTCGACACACGTGGCCTCTCGCCTCTGTAACAACAAGGAACGAACAAATCACCAGCCGAGCACTGTCGTCGAGCTAGCATCACAAGGATACTTCCACGGTTGGAGGCCTCAATGCAATATCCTTGATTGTTACTTGTGCCATGGAAGGCCGAATGTCACAGGTCATGCACGGTCTCTCTTTGTTTCAAAGAGCACGCGTGAAACAACGGCTTAATTCCTGATGCATCACACTCTTAGTAATCTGGCACACGGCACTGGACAGAACTGGCTGTATGTACACCAAGAGGTTCCATTGCATGCATATGCATTGCAAGCGCTTTATCTCCCAGGCCACCGCTATTCGAGACACTAGCTAGCAATTTATAGGGACCGGCATGGGCTCATATTAATATATAATATCGTGGTCACGTACACATGCACATGTGTAGATTTTAATGCTATCTGCAGGTTTTAACGTCTGCGATTTAACTTTTTTGTCTGGGTCAGACCTAACTATGTTGCAATAATGTGAAGAACAGTACACAGAAGACACTTTAACGGCATTGAAGCATACCGTGATGCCCTTTTTTTTTGCCAGAGCCGACAATCCTACCGTAACTGATTAGAGGGTCATTTTGAAGCATCCATGTTAATTCTCACAAAACGCACCAGGAAAAAAATAAATCTAGAAATTCTCACAAAAATCAGAAACATCCAACCATCGATTGGCAAATTGGAACATTAATAGCCATTAGATCTGTTTTCTACGTAATTATCCACATCTGCCATTATGGAATGTTTTGAGTTCAAAACTCAACAAAAGCAAATTCTTCTTTTTTTGGCAAAATTTTCCCATTTTCAATTTATTTTCTAAGTAAGCCATTATGAGAGGGTTTGAGTTCAACTTCTCGATGAAAGCAAATTTCTTCTTTTTTGTGGATTTTTCTATTTTCAAATTTACTCTCAGTTTTTTATCAATTTTTTTCCATTTACAAATTTACACTACTAAATGATCCCATAACTTTTTTTCCTAAAAATGCTAGAAACCTTTATATGAAACAGATATTTTGTGCCAAATCTTGCTATTATTAATTAGAGACTCTTTTTAGCGCTTCCTTTTTAATCCTCACAAGATGCGCTAAATAAAAGATAAAATCATAGAATTTCTCATATAATCAGAAATAACATCCTATCATCAATTGTTGAAATCTTAAAGCCATTAGATATGTTATCTATGTAATTAACATCCCGTTATCCATCATGTAGCTCTAATAATAGATCTGTTTTCTAAAAAAAAAGATAAATCATAAAAATTCTCACTAAAATCAGAAACAGCCTGTCATCCATCATTTAGCTCAAATAAAAGTAGTCATTAGAACTATTATATTTTCTAAACAATTACCCACCATGTCAATATGAAAGATGAAATAAAATAATCCCCTAAATTTGTATAAAAATTGCCCATTGTGCCATTATGAAATATGAATTGAATAACCCCTTAAATTTGCATAAAATTACCCACCATGCCATTATGAAAATACGAATTAAAATAACCCCCTAAATTTGCATATCAATTACTCAACATGCCATTATAAAAGATAAATTAAAATAAGTCCTAAATTTGCATATAAATTACCCAATATGGTATCATAAAATATAAATTATAATTTCTAAATTTGCATATACATTACCCACAATGACATTACAAAAGATGAATTCAAACAATCAGCTCTAATATTATTACGGATTAAATCTATATCGCCTAAAACTCTAACCCGTGCAAGAGTACAGGTTGATGGACTAGTATGCTAAAAACAAAATGGCAAGGTCACCCCAGTTTCAGTTTGCTAATAAAAACTAGTCTTGACACATAAAAGAACTAGTCTGTATGTCAACTCATGCTCTCAGCAAATTCCAACAACTAATTAAAATTATTTGTCTTCATGTGTTGCTCTGCTCCCACTGTATGTGCACCTGCGCTCATTTGCAAATTACGTACGACCACAGGTTGGAGTCTTAGGGCTATTTGTTTCATTGTGCAGCTTGCTTATGTACTTATGTAGGGTAGTTAAAGAAAAATAAGCTGCAGACCGATACCCTCAACAATTCTAGGTTCAGAGTAGGTGCATCCTGTCTTTTCCCAAGCACATCAACCGCTCAACAAAATTTCAACTATGTGGATGTACACGTGACCAATAAACAAAATGTGTTGTCACAGCAAGATCACTCTCCAACCAACGTTGCCGAGCTCTTCCACTTGCAGTTTGGCTCCTGGGTACGATGAAATTCCCATATCTCAGATTGCAGTACGATGAAATTCGACAAAGCTAGAAGCAAAAAGACCTGCATCAGGGTAGTGTGGAGGGAACAATAGCATAGTCATCTGATGACGGCTGCAGCGTGCTCATCATGCTCACGTTGTTCTTCTAGATCGACGCAATATTGCGGCTCCAGATCAAGCTCGGTCACCATTGCACAGGCTAGAGCCTCAAGTATCGTTCTCCTCCTCATAGGCATTGTTGACCTGGCTTCCAACCTTGTGGCACAGCATGTGTGACCGCCTTCTGCCTCGCCAAGTGTACCACTGCCCGGCTCGTCTGATCCTTCGCGCTGGGGCTAGAATGCTGGATGCTGTACCCAAGCCCAAACCATCCTGGGAAGATCCACGCTGGTATGCAGATGAAGTGGACAAGAATCCATCTTAATTCATCTTTAAATTATGTGCAAATTTAGGGGATATTTAATTCATCTTTTATATTGTCATCATGGGTAATTTACATGTAACTTTAGGGGTTATAGTTTTAATTCATCTTTCATAATGGCACGGTGGGTATTTTTATTTTTAAAATATAATAAATATAATGGCTAGTTATGTTTCTGACTTTTTTGAGAATTTATATGATTTATTTTTTTCTAACGTGTCTACTGAAGATTAACATGGATGCTCCAATTAATATAGTAATATAAGCATTATAGTTTCGACATACCATGTGCATCATTAAAGCGACTACATAACATAAAAAATGTAAAAAACCAAAATCTAGATTCATATGTGACCACACACATATATATGTCAGAGAAAAAGAGTAGACAAATTCTACATTTTATTTCATATACAATAAAAGAATTCAAAAGGGAATAATTTCACGAAGAATTTTATCTCTCGCATAGGAATAACTACAATGAAAAAAAGAAATGACAAAGCATCTATGAATAAAGCGATTGATTTCTATCAATTATCCAGCTAAAACCCCAAAACATAGACCACTTAGCATGGCTCAACAATGATACATGCAGGGTTTGCAAGTTGGACATGTGAATAAGACATAATAACAGTTGCACCAATGTCGAAATGATGCCATCAAACCACCACCATCATGTGTATGAATAGACGAAGAGTTTGGCAGAGTTGCGGCACCTTGCTCTTCTGTAGATATCATCAGTCCTCGTGGCTGCCCGTCCAGTAGGACGCCACAAGGGTGCCAATGCTGCTATTCCTATGTGCGCCTTTTCGTCCAGGGCAATAGAGCTCAATAGGCTGAAAGTGTGGTCCTTGTTTTTTCTACCCCTCATTTGGCTATGTCACGAGGATGCAATTTCATTGAATGTCGAATGATTGCACATCTTCTGACTGTCTCACAAGACAGGTAACACTTGGTTCTGCTCCAGTCTCCTCGACCGCATGCTGACATCATGCTCACGTGTTCAGGCCAGTCAAGCCACAGTAGGAAAAAAACACAGTTGGTTTCTGGACATCTCTCCATTTTGATGAGGAGGCATCATGAAGCAACAGTTTAATTCCTGATGCATCACACTGTTAGATCAGTTACTTCATTAGCGCAAAGCAGTGCAGCACGCCAGGTAGCTCAGCCTCAGCGTCACTGTGTGGCTTGCAAACTGCGATTTCTATGCTAATAATGTTGCTATTGGAGACACTACTAGCTGCCAGTTTATAGAGCCGGGGAAGGGGCTCACACACCGTGATGGTCACGTGCTGCGCATATTTGCTGACAATTTTAATGCAGGGAAGGATAGAAAGGGAGCGTGACAATGACACCATGCAAAATAGGGATGGCCGTTGGAGGACTGCTGGAAACAAACTGATATAAGGGCCCATTTGAGACTATATCTATATGGAGGGCCCATTCAGTACAACATTAATTCTAAGCAATATACAAAATAGTGTGCTATAAAATTTAGCGTCAGGCTTCCAAAAACGTTATTATTGTGCAATTTCGTACAACAACAATATTAGCGTCAAGTCTATAGCGGCGTTATAGCATGCTATTTCGTACTTAGATTCTAAGCCACATTTAATATTTAAGTTTGTATGGTCAGAATGAAGAACGACTTTATTTTTTTGCCTATAATACAAGGGGAAGGCGATTTAATCAAACAGAATCTATAAATATTATTTTATCGAGCTCCAACAATTTTTAGAGCTAGAAACACCGCCGAGTGTAATTTTTGTTCTTTGATATACAAAGCTTGTTTAGTTACGACTAGCATGATGTCTTATAAGTACTTTAGGATATATTTGAATAATGATCGATTTAGTCCACTTAGATAAATATTCTCTCCATCCACAAAAGAATTAAATTCTGGTTTTCTCCTGAGTCAAACCATCGCATCATTGACCAAATTCAAATCAAAATATATTGAAATTTATGATACCAAATTAGTATCACTCGTCCATATATCCGTACTCTCGGACGGGTTAGCGTCTTATTAGAAGGACACATCTATTAAAACTTAGTTATAGAATTAGAGACGGTGATGAAACATCTCTCCTAAAATTGTTCTTGAGTGTGCACTTTTACCATGATGAGGGAACTCAGGGAGGGAGGAGCAACCTTACTTGTTGCATGATTCTAAAAAGGAGATGCAATATCTATGTTCTTCTTCATGGTTCAAAATAATTAATTAGCATACAAACAATCAAGCATGGTGGGTAATTTTTAGAAAATATAATAGATCTAATGGCTACTATTATTAGATCTACTTGATGGAAGGCTAGATATTTCTATTTTCTGTGAAAATTTCTAGAATTTATCTTTTTTTAGTGCATATGGTGAGGATTAACGTGGAGGCTCCAACTAGTAATAGTAAGATTAGATTTATGTTGAAATATATTTCATATCATAAGACGACATAAAAAAATGTTGTTACCAATTTCTATATAAACTCAGTTAAAGTTATGATGGTATGACTTAGAACAAAGTCACAATTTCATTCTTTTATAGACAGAGGGAGTAGTAAATATGCCAACAGATATAGGTTGTTTAATTTCCAAAAATAGTAGAGGACAGGCCACACATGCGGTAGGGTAGCTATGCTTCCGCGGTGACGACGCACGTTGGGATGAGTGCGCTCAGGTCTCAGACTAGAAATTAAGTAAATAACAACGGCACAGCCATCGTACAGCAGTTTCATATTGTTAAATTGTCTTCTGTCAAAATGATGTCTGTCTTGGACAGGTAATCAAACAATGATCCATGAGAACATATATGCAGGAAGCCACCATATGGTCTGGCTGCTTCTATTTTCTTTCACTGCTGCTCTGACGATGGAGGGCTTGCAGCACAGCTTCTCTCCCGCTTTTCATATGCTTACCATGGTGATACAGTAAAATAAAGACGAACAACACCACCGTACTAAAATATCGAACCTCTCGGTGTCGCACGTACGAGGGCTAATTTGATCGCACTATAGTAATGTGTCACCTTCTGTCCATGCTTACTCGGATCTGGCACTGTCATGACGTTGCAATTGATTTCGTTCAATGTTGAATGGGTGCACATCTACGCACAGTCTGGAAAAACAGGTAAGACTTGCTTGCACATTATACGGCCTCCCAACCACACGCCGACATCACGCTTAAATGCACGTTCAGGATAGTTGTCGCACAAAATGATAAACGTATGCTAGTCCGTGCACCCCTCTCTGTCCCGAAGAGGAACAATCAAATAACATCTTACTTCCCGATGCATCACACTCTTAGATCAGTCGCTCCTTTAGGGAATGGCAGGGTAATTATGTAACACGTCCAGCAGCTCAGCGGCTGAATGCGTAGTCGAGAGCTTCGATGCCAATAATGTTATCCGAGACACTAGCTACCTAGCAATTTATAGAGACGGAGAAGGGGCTCACACCGTTATTGTCGCCTCCTGTGAATATTTGCAGATAATTTAAATGCTGTGTGGGATGCTTTAATTTGCTACGTAGAGCCTGACCTGACTTTGCTGCAATAATGAACATATATTAAACAATGCTGCATTTGATTCCACTGACAAGTAGGCAGTGACGACGCGCAGGGCTAGCATACACATGGACCAAAGGAATGCAAATCAAATCAAATCAAATCACATACCAACTACACCATATTTAAATACATTAGACCTAAAATTTAGGTATAATTAAAGTTTAGATGGTTAAACAAACCATTAGCCATGGAATGTTTGCATAAAGTATGGGACAACAGTTAGTTGTCCCACTAATTACACTATAAATTCATATTAGCCTACTTTAGCTCATTTTCTTTGGACTAATGGTTAGCCTAAGAGTTAGCGAAATTTAGCATGTTCATTTGCTATCTGTTTGGGTGCAATGGACTAAACTTTAGTGGCTAATAAACTTTTTTTAGCCCTTGTATTCAAACACACAGTTAAGTAACCAACTGATTATTGTCCGTACAAGTTTACTAGCACTTATGGTATATTATATTTTTATTAGCTTTGTCCTAAGTCATGACTTGGCCAGCGATTTTTAAAAATTATTTATACACCAAATAAATACACTCTTAAAGCATAATTCATAGTTTATATACGGCGGCATTAACGTGTTCTCGCCAAGGTCTGTTCTATGTCATCAATGTTACCGGTTACTAGGTTAGCATGTACAGGGCATAGTGGCCACTACTCGAGACCTATCAGGAAACCATCAATCCACCATGTTCAGGTGCAGTACTCATCAATCCGGCCACCGAACATTGCAAAACATGGGCAAACATTAGCGGCTTGCTCCTGCATGTGCATGACCTCTCAAACGTCATCGTGGTCACCAGCAACAAATTAAATAAACATCCCGCACACCACGAGAATATTTTCACTTGCAAGGCATCCTCACTGTCTTCGTCTCTGTTGCTCGACACAAAAAGGGGAGCTGTCAGTGATGATATGCCATGTGCGGTTTAATTAGTTTTGCTTCTAAGAGCAGAAAATGGAGCAACAGTTTAATTTCTGGTGCATCACACTCTTGATTAGATACGTATGCTTGCAAACACATAGGCTTCATAGTGCTTGCAAATATATGCTCCAAATGGTCCAAACCACAAGGATGGATATTGCAAGTGACCGTAGCCCTTGGCGAACCAATCCACCAAAACCTTTCCCGCTGTTCCTGATGCATCACACTTAACTATTGTAATATTTATGGTTTTTGCATAATTGCACGATCAGTAGCAGACTAGGATGTTTATAGATGAGTGGTTCCCATTCCTTGAAAATTGAAATTGTTTTATCTCCTAGCTACTATGTCCTCTAGGCGGCCGGTCCCAGGACGCCATGAGGGCGCCGATGATCCTTTGGTTGTGTGCCTCCTTCTGCCCAGGCTGACCGTGCTCCATAGGCTGAAGGTGTGGTCCTCCTTTTCAGTTTTTCTCCTCTTCAAGCTATGTCACCAGGATGCAATTTTTTTAATGTCGAACAAGTGCACATGTAACCACTGTCTCACAAGAGAGTAACACTTGCTTGTGCACGATGGTGTCCCGGGTCACATGCTGACATCATCACACTCATGCTTTCGAACCAGTTGAGGCACGATAGGACAAATGTCACGGCTACTGCACTGTCCCCTCACGTTTCAAAGAGGAAACATGAAACAGCAGCTTAATTCCCGATGCATCACACTCTTAGATCAATAACTACTGGAGCCCGCTAGGCAACAAACCAGCAGCCGGCGCCGGCTCAGCAGCTGTGTATTAGTTGAGAGCTAACATCCATGAACATTGGTTGAAAACTGTAATACCTATGCCAATAATATTACTCAGGACAGTACCTTGCAACATATATAGAGACGAACAAGGGTTCACCCCGTGATGGTCGAATGCATATATGTGGAGACAATTTTAATGCATGCTGCATGGGATTGGGGTCCTTTAACTTTGGCGTGTGGAGCCTGACCTGACCATGCTGTCATGCTGAAATATACATATATTACACAATGCTCCATTTGATGGCACTAAAAATTCAACTGTGATGACGTTTTGCTTTTAATATAATGTCAACTGCGAAGTAGCAACAAGCAACAAAGTTAACTACCGTATTAATTGACACATAAAGTAGTTCAGATGCAACTTAGTCATTGGTACATATAAGATCATAAAATATTGTATTGTCGGAGAGAATTTTGATATAAGGAAAGAAATCAGTTTAGGGAAGACTGAAATATTTATTTTTGGAGGCAAATTTGAAGAACACTATTGTGGGCAGTCTAAACTCTAAAGCTACACCATTCTCCATCTTCGTAATTATCAGCCACAAGAGCAAAATATGATTTACACATATGGTATAGTTGAGAGAAGGCCACTTTAAGTGGGATTTCATGACAAATCAACCCGTCGATGGTTTTGGATAGTGGTTTTACCACAGTGGTGCACATGTCAGCGCCATCTTAGTGGACAAATGGCTTGGGACCTGCCTGATGGGTCCCTGTCTCTTCCTTTCTCCCACTCTAATCATGTCTGCATATGCAGCGGCTTGCCACCGTGAGCAAGACTATGCAGGGCCAGGGAGTGGGGGGCCTTGGTGTGTGCACCATCACTAGGCAAGCTAGTGGGCATGTACAGGCTGCCGCTGCCGGGTGCCCAAGCTGCCCCCTCCATAGGGAGCACAGTCAAGGCTGCCAAAAGGGGGTGAGAGAAGAGATGGGCCCCGCACCGCACCTCCACTAAGGTAGCACTGCCATGTGCGCCACTATAGCAAAAGCACCCTCTGAAAGAGCGTAGGAAGTTATTTGTCTGGTTTCGGAAAGTTTAACGTGCAAGAAATTTGGTTTTCCCTTTAAGGTTAATGGTTCTATGTTTTCTAACCCCTAGAGTCTAGGTGGTTACATAGACTTTTTCCTATGAAAATCATATAAACAAACTATTCAAAACATATTCAATAGTTAATATTTATTAAAGGAAGAGTGAATTGCATGCCAAGTCCCTGAACTTTTTCCGCGGTACCATCTGGGTCCATGAACTTTTAAAGTGCACATCTAAGTCCATAAACCTTTCTCGCGGTACCATCTAGGTCCAAAAGGAGCCAGCCGGGCAAACTCTGCCTACGTGGCCAGCCCGCTCGTGTCACCGTGGTGCCCTGTCCCCGCCCGATACGCACCCACCGCGCCGCCCTACTCCCGCTCATCGCGCACAGGGCCATGCCCCCGCCGACGCACACATGCCGCACCGCCCTACCCCCTCGCCCGTCGCGCACGCACCCACCACCGGCCACGCATGGCCCTTCTCGGCTCAGCGGTGTGGCTGCCGCTGCCGTTGGCCCCGTCTGCTCGCCGCACTGCCGCCAGCCCCGCTTGCAGCCCAAGCTCCGGCTTCGCGTGCTTCTGCTAGCCGAGCTGCGCGCCACCGCTGCACCATGCCTCCTCCGGCCGCAATAGCGCGAGCAACGCGACCACCTCAAGCTCCTCCACCAAGCGAGCTGGTTATTCGAGCATCCCGTAGCCTCGATCACCATCCTCCATGCGCGGCGCCATACACCACCGCGCCATTGTCGACCTCACCGTGGAGCCGTCCGCGGCCGGACGGAGCGCTGAGTGGCCGGGTGCGAAGGAACCGGCCATGGTAGGGCAGAGCGCCGAGCGCTAGGGAAACAGCTGCAGCGGGGCGCACCGACGACGCCCGGGACAGCGCATCAGCCCCCGCGGGGAGCGTCCGCGCCGCGGCGGTACAGAGCAGAGGTGCCACCACGGATGGAGGCATGCGCGGCGATGGTGCGGCGTGAGCGGGGACCGCGGCAGCGCGGCGGGCAGACGAGGCGGCGGCGTCGGCAGCCACACCGCCGAGCTGGGGAGGGGCGTGTGTGGCCGGCGGCGTGCGCGTGCGCTCCGGGCGGGGGCAGGGCACCGCGCGTCTCCTCCGCTCGGCTAGCGCCACGGTGGCATGCGCGGGCTGGCCATGTAGGCAGAGTTTGCCCAGCTGACCCCTTTTGGACCTAGATGGTACTGCGGGAAAAATTTATGGATCTAGTTATGCACTTTATAAAAAGTTCATGGACCCACCGCGGAAAAAGTTCAAGGATCTAGTGTGCAATTCAGTCTTAAAGGAAACTGTAGGTGTTGGACCCCTGCTGGATATATTTATTAAAAATAAAGTCACAACTTGTTACGGAATGTGTTTAGCTGCCATGTTATAATGAGGGGATGATATTTTGTTTTTGCATGATGGATATACTTGCGCGATGGATAAACATGAGAAACTCCTTTACAAAAGCTAAATTAGCAGAAGTAGTAGGAAGACGGCCATTGAAAATCAATCCATTCTTGGGAAGTCCATATAGCCCAGTAAGCACGAACAATAATCTCCATGAAGACTTGAAGCCAGAGATTTTGTTTCATCATGTCTAGCATATGGATCCACATCATCGTGTATAATAATCCCAAGGTGACTATAGAGTATTATCGCAAATTTACAACCAGGAAAGAGGTGTACCATTGTTTTTTTCTTTGTCACGGAGAGGATGTAGGGGGTATTTCTTGCAGATGAGCAGGGGTTGCTAATCGTAGCACATTTTTATGAGTGCACACCTCGTGGTGGCTGCGTCCAAGCAAAAACCGATGCCTTGGTTGGGTTGATTCTAGGATGCTCTATTCAGGTATCACATCCACATTCGGCCATCCACTAGGTATATACTACACCGACACCCTCTTGATTTCACAAAGTCGTCATGCAATCTGACCATGGTTGAGGCCGCTTTGGGAGAGGGGTGCGTCCTAGTCGCCTACAAATCAACCAAAAGGGTGTAGATACCCAATTTTTGGAAGTTTAGGGTGCACAAAATCTAGTTTTATGGTTATGTGGCTGAAGTAGACAATCATGCATACGTCATGGTCATGTAGACTGTTCTATTGCAATATTTACAATAGAAATGGAAAAACATGGCGACTTGGAGGAACTCCCAGTAGCAGGTAAGAAAACTTGAACTGACTACTCATCCAAGATGAGCAACTATAGCAGCAAGGTGCTTGGCGCCTGCGGTGCTTTGGTCCTCCTGTAATCATCAACGAAGATCCATCCATTATGCTATATCTCTATATTGTCCATACCACAAGGATTGCACGAGGCCGTAGCACTTTGGCTGTGATTGAATTGACACTTGCAGCCGGATCATGGAACCAATTCACCATAACCTTTTACATTCCTGATGCATCACACTCTTACTATTGTAAAGTTTCTGGTGTAGACGAGAGCTTATTGCATTATCTCCTAGCTACTGTATGTCACAACTAGCTAGCAAACATTCCTATTTAAAGACACAGACACGGACACGGGCTCATACTTGATAGTGTCATGGTCACATGCGCTATTTGTGCAGTAGTTTCAAATCATCCTGCCAGCTTTATTAATGAGCTGCTTTTATTTTTGCTGTGTACTGGCTGAACTAACTCTCTTGCAGTATGACGAACAGTACACTGCACACACCTAATGACACTGAAGCAGAGTGACACGTGCTGCCTACCAAGGAAGGAACATGGCACGTACGGCAACCTTACCAAAGTTTAGTTTTGCTCAACTGTCTTGTCTTGTACGTGTAAAGATTTCTGGTGGTGAGTTGAACGTATCATCACATTTTGCCGTGACGTCGAACAGGCCACGAGCTCGTGCTTTATAACATTGATGAATTGAGTAAATACTAATTTAAGGAGAATAAAACAACAGGGTCTGTCTCCTTGTCAATCAGCTGACAGTTAGCTTTTATGTCAGTCAACTGTCTCGGCTGTTGATTTTAGATCCAGAGGTGAAAAAATGTGTTGTCTGTTAGCTGTTGCACGTGACTGATGATTTGTCTTTGGGTCCATCAACTTTCTTGGCTGTTCGATTTAGATGCGGCGGTTCCAAAAAAAACTGTGTTGTCCCTTCCCTAGTCTATTCCTTCTATGCCGTCTCACAGTCCCGCAACACCTGCCTCTCCAATCGAGCCGGGGTACATTCTATCCATCAGTCTGAGCAGAGGTAATGATCAAAGTGTTAAAACACACTCTTGATATCAAACAGACGCGCAATATGAACCATGATAATAAATCATACAGAAAAAACCTAAACATGTAGGGCACGCGCAATATGAACCCTGATAATAAATCATACAGAAAAAACCTAAACATGTAGGGCACAGAAACGAAAGGACACATATGACTTCCCCCACGTCAAATGAAACCCAGCTCAACAAACTCAAAAGACACAGACACGGAAACCATACACACAGAAGTGCAGGCTGATAGAAATGCAGAGACCTGATGCCCCTATTTTACAAGTGGAATGAGTAGTGACGGAATTCTAGGACCTTGCCCTTAACCCTTAACCGCTAGATCTACATGAAACGAGTAGAATATACCTCCGGTAGCCATGGATGTAGCCAAGAAAGCGATGACCTGTGCCTGCTTGGAGTAGGCACGGTGAGGATGAAGAAGAGAGCGCCCTTGGGCTACACGTGTATGAGCCGGCGGCGTGGACGGGGACGGTGTCAATGACATAATGCCGGTGGCTGCGTCGGCACAGTGAGATGACTGGTGGTAGGCTTCTGGTCTTCAGTGCCATCCCCGAGCTCTCCTGATCGGAAGGTTAGGGCTCTCTAAATGAGATTAGCCTTGCTCATTAACACACCAACACTGGGTGAGAGGCAACCCCTTGTTATAGCTCGGGTTGGCCCTGCGACCAGGCAGTCAGTTGGGCTCCTTGCCATGTCCCCGATCAGGACATGGTCAAGGTGGTTAGCCACCACAAACGTGGTTGTTAAGCCACTTATGACTCGGTCACTTATTGGCTTGAGATCAACCAAACAAGTTGTTGGCCATTGTCTTGGCCAAATATCACAAACGTTGAAGCTCTCTGTGTCGCGAACCTGCGCTTCTAGATCAGTCAACAGACGCTAGATTGTCCGGCAGCGTGCGCCGGACTATCCGGTAATACCAGATTGTCCGGCAGCGTGTGCTAAACTATCCGATGAATCTCTGGGAGCTCGGATATGTGGCAAAATACTGAAACCACGGATGCATTACCCATAGCTTGCAAATTGCAATTGTGTTATCTCCTTGTCACAACTAGCTAGCTAGCAACTATATATTATGGTTTACTACTCTCGTTTCCAAGGGCGCGCATGAAACAACAGCTTAATTCCCGATGCATCACACACACGGGCCTGTTTGGTTGGATGCCTGTATTATTTGCGTGGCAAAAAATATTGCCTGAGAGTTGTCTGGAAATTTAATAGAATCTGACTGGCTAGCCAAGTTGTGGGATAGTGTGTTTGATTGGAAATCTGTGCCGGGGAAAGCTAACGAAGAGATAAAATTATGTTTTATAGTATAATGGAGAGATAATATGCTTATAAGAATATAAAGAATATTAGTAATATGCTTAGAGTATAAATTTTAAAAAATATGCTTCTAATCAAATAAATAAGATTAATAAATTAATAATAAAATATTTTTAAAATATTGGCTGTTGACGATAATCATGTGATTATGAATATGCATTAGAGATAAAATATGTTTTTACAATGTTGAATAAACTTCAAGCTTCATTCATTTATCCTAGAGGCAAAAAAGAAAAAAATATTGTGAAAAACAAAGGACACATAAACCTGCTGTACTAATCATTGGATTTAGCTCCCAGGCAGCACGTTCCTCAGCCAGGCGTTCGTTTTCGTGCGCCTGGTGGCAGGCAACTGTAATACTCCGTAATTTTCTAAACACTTAAGTGCATTTGCAATTTACCCTAATTTTTCTCAAAAAAATTTGATTCAAATTTAAATTTGAGGCCTTTTTAAAAATTTGGAGTTTTCCAGGGGCAAAAATGTGAAAGGGTGGTTAAAATTAAGCCCTTTCACTTTTGTATTTGGACCCCTGTCAAAATATGTCAAAATTTAGGGTTAAAAATAAAAAGGGTAAAAGTAAAAAAAAAAGAAAAAAAAAGGGGGCGAAGCCCCGCGGGCCAGCTGGCCAGCCCGCGGCCACGCGCCCGCTGGGCGAGGCCCAGCCGGGGGCGGCGGCCCGCGTGGTGGCCAGCCCCCGCGCCACCCGCGCCCCCTGTCAGGCGGCGCTGACAGGTGGGACCGCGGGGGCGGGGTCTTCTTCCCCGCGGCGCTCGCGGGGAGCGGCACTCCCCCGCTCCCGCGCCACGCCGTTTCCCCAGCCCCGCGCCGTCGCCGCCGTCTCCGCCACCGTCACCGCCACGCCACCGCGCCGGTAAGCCCGCCCCCGCCCCACTCCTTCCCTCCGCGCCACGCCGGGCGCCGGTCCGAGCTCGTCAGAGCTCGGAGCCCGCATGGCGCCGCGGCCACCGCGGCGTCGCCGACGCGGTCCCCGCGCGCGGGAGCCCCTAGGGTCCCCGCAGGCACGCGCATCGGGTGCGCCGCGACAGCGCGCACCCCGCGCCGTAGAAAATAGGTCGCCGCGGGCACCACCGCCGCTGCGAGGCTACCTCGCCGGCACGTCGCGCCGGCGGGCGCCATGCCGCGGCGGGCGGCGACCCCACCGTGTAGAGAAAAGGGGGAAGAAGGGAAAAAGGGGAGGGAAGGAGAGAGGAGCTCGCGCCGTGCCCGAGGCCACCGCCGGCGAGGCCTCCCGGCCTCCGCCGCGCCGGATGGTCGCCGGCGCTGCCGGCGCGGTGACGCGCAGAGCGCGTTGCGCTCGCGCAGCCGCGCCGCGCGCCGGGCGGCCGGGCGAGGCGGGCGAGGCAGGCAGGCTGGGCCGCTCGCCTGGCAGGCCGGCCTGCCGGGCCGCGCAGCGGCCGGGCCGAGCCGAAAGGCTTCGGCTGGGCCGCGCCTTAGCGCAGGCAGGCCGCCGGCCCACTTTGGGCCGGGCCAGGCCGAAAGGGGAACTCAGGCGATTTTTGGAGGGGGAAATTAGAACTTTTTGCTTTCTTCTTTTTGTGGGCTGGGCCGAATTTCAACAGTATTTCTGTTTTTCTTTTTCCTTTAATTTAATTTGTTATCTATTTTACTTTAATGTAATATGTTTAATTGAATTAGAAAAATTGTTTATTAATTTATATAAATAAGGTGGTTATTCCAAAAAGAAAGTAAATTAGAGTTTATATATTTTAAAAATTTTAGCCTTTATTTAAAAATGCAGAAAAATTCATAAAGTGCATTAAAAATAGAAAATTAATTCAAAAATCCATTTTAATTATTCAAAATTCATAGAAAATTCATTTAAGCTTTAATTTTTTTTTTCAAAAATATGAAAAATACCTGGTAATTCATTTAAAGCTTAGGACAATCTTTTGCATTCAAAAAAATATCTATATTTAACCCCAACTGCCCTTTTTCTTTAGAAAATGGTACATTTTATTTTTTTTCAACAGGTTGATCATCCTCATATTTTAAAACTCCTGCATGTCATCAACTTAGGCACGCTGGTCCCACCGCTCCCAGTGGAAGAGTCTTCCACTGCAACGGAAAATCCGGAAGCCGGTGCGACTGAAGCATCCTTCACACCTGCAGGAGGAGACTCCGAGTCACCGACAGAGGCCGATCCTGTGACTCAAGGCAAGCCCCGGTGCATTACCCAGTTTTCTTAAATTCTTAATTTAAATTAGAGTTATGCTTGTACATTAGAATTAGGAGTTAATTGAAACCCTAGAGCATGATGATTCATTACCCAGCATATAATCCTATGCTCAGTAGATGGCTTAGGTGGCAAAGGCATAGGAAAGGAATCTTTTACAACAAATTTTGGTTGAGAATAAGAAGATGGATAATAAATTGACAGGCATGCGGCGGGATCAGTTTCGCTTTTATATATTACATGTTATGATTAATTGCTATGGACCCTGATCCTGCCTGTGTCGCATAAGGCCGTCCGATGTGTGGCCTGGTTGGGCCAAACGCGCCTCATTCACTTACCGTCCTTAACGGGCTCCGGTAAGCCTTTCGTCCTGTTGTATCTAAGCGCGGAACTAGACGAGACCAACTGGAAGGAGGAGGTTGGGCGGGTGTCAAAGGACTGACACCCGGGTTCGGTGAGGATGGTTCCGGCTAGGTGGCACTGGATGTTGGGTTGTCGTATGTGGGGTCGGTGTACACACATATGACGAGTGTTTGGGTATCCCTCTCGAGAGGTGGAAAACCGATTCGAATCGTCTGTGGCTTGCCGGTTGTAAGCTGCCTGATCGCGACCAACATCGTAGTAAGAGAATTGATCTTGTTAATAATAAATGTTTGACAACATGTTTGTCTTGATGAATCCTGGTGGGTTAGTAGAATAGGAATAACTTAGTATGATCAGGTAATAACTAAAAGGGTGAACTAAATTCTAAAGCTAAGGAATTACTATTAGGCCTGCCGCAGTGTGAGTCGGCCTAATCACCCCGGCCTTGAGTTAGGAAGTGGGTTTTGACCCAGTGGTCGGGTAAGTCTTGCTGAGTAATTAGTACTCAGGCTTCTTGCCTATGCTTTTTCAGGTGCAGAATACACTTGGTTTGAATGGGACCCTTATCTCAATACTCCTTTCTTCTAATCTAAGCTTGGCTACAACTGAAGAAGTTAGATGTGTGCGTGAGTTGAAGGAACATGAGAACAATGCTACTTTTGTTTAATGGCTGAGGAACTTATCGGCCGGAAATGTAATAAGTATCAAAACTTATGTGTAATATTTTAAGTTATGTAATAAATGTGATGTGTATGTTGTAACCTGCGGACTCCTTCGAGAGTCGCCCCAAAAATCAAGCTCGATCCGGATGGGAAGGCCAAGTCAGGATAACTACATCCTGAAGGACTACCGAGATTAGTCCGGATCTGGTGATTAAACACTAAATTCGGATTAATCTAGGCGGTTCTGCCACAGCAACCTTGCCTGGTCCACGCACCTTCCCACGACTCTAACCAAACGCGCTCCTGGCAACACACGGGCAGCTGCTTCGCCAGGCCAGGCAGCGCCAGGGTGCCGACCAAACAAGCCCTTAGATTAGTAACTCCTCTAGCACACGACATGGTAAATAAATGCTCCCAACTCTTGGCTTAGTTTGGGTACTCTCTGTTTGATGGGGATTAGAGTGGATTGAAAAAAATTGATTTGATGGGGATTGGAGTGGATTGGAAAAAATTGAGAATGATTTCGATCTATTGGGGATATTGAGCACAAAAATGGACAGATCAACGTTAATGTTAGTTTCTCTGTATATTTGGTATAGAATTGTGTTTTCGAGGTAATGTGTAATGTGTTGGAGGGTTTTGAGCTTATATCATTGATAACACAAAGAATGACTTAGAACTGCATCAAGATCAAGCCAAATCAGGAGTTTGAATGTACTAGGTTCCAGCCCTCGTCGCACCGATCAAATCGGATACATGGATCGCCTAATTCAGAGTCCGAATGGAGAAAATATGGCCTCCAAAAAATTGCCTGTCTGGGCAATACCGGATTGTCTGGTGCAACTCGTATTTTGCCCCGAGAATAGCGCACAGTCTGGTCCTATGTACCGGATAGTCCGGTAGAACTCTGTTTTATCCGAAAAGGACTTTCAATTGTAGGTCAGTTTAGAACGTATTTTGACTTGTAAAAATGGTAAAACCATCCCTTCCATAAATATAAAGGGCCACGGCCAATTGAAGCATCACAATCGAATCAAATCAATCTATTTTTATTATCTTATTTTTTATCTCTTTTGCTCTATTTTTTTCAATTTTTTTTGCTGTTCTCCCTGCGTCTTGATGGCGATTTGGAGGCGTTCTAGGTCGTCTGCTAATCCTAGAGCAACTCTACGCGTGGTCCCTTCCGGAAAAGCTAGGTTTATCCAAGCTCCCAAGAGCTCACTGGATAGTCCGGTGCCTATCGCCGAACTATTCGGCGTTACCGAACAGCCCGATGTCCGCTTGTTGACCTCCGAAGATTTCACGTTTGTGATATTTAATCAGGACAGGTGCCAACACGAACCATTCTAAAACCACTCTAATCCAAAGTATACAAACTAGGCCTTAGTTGGGCGTTCATCAACGAGCAGTCTTCCTAAAAAGAGAATATTTTTTCCATATCTTACTGTTACTAATTAGAGGTTTCTTTTGTAGCCACCACGTTAATACTCACGAAATACATTAAAAAAAGATAAATTCTAGAAATTCTTACAAAAATCAGAAACATCGTACCATCAATTGACATATTTAAATATTAACAGCCATTACACCCGTTTTCTAAGTAATTACACACCTATACCATTATAAAAGGTTTCGAGTTCAATTCTCAACGAAAGCAAATTTTTTCTTTTTCTAGCAGATTTTTTCTATTTTCTAAATAATTATCCACCTCTGCCATTATGAAAGGTCTTGAGTTCAACTCTCAACGAAAGCAAATTTCTTCTTTTTCTATCAGATTTTTTCCATTTTCAAATTTACTCTCATATTTTTTTCAAGATTTTTCTGATTTACAAATTTATACTACTAAACGATCCCATAGCTTTTTCCATAAAGACGCAAGAAACACATTTACGAAGCGGATATTTTGTGCCCAATCTTTCTATTACTGATTAGAGACTTCTTTTGAAACATCATTATTAATCCTCACAAGATGAGCTAAATGAAAGATAAAATAATAGAAATTCTCACAATAATCAGAAACATCCCATCATCAATTCTATACTAAAGTCTTAATAGCCATTAGAAATGTTTTGTATATAATTAATATCCCATCATCCATCACGTAGTTCAAATAATAGATTAATTTTCTATGGAAAAGATAAATTCTAAAAATTCTAAAAAATCAGAAACATTCTGTCATCCGTCACGTAACTCTGATAATAATAGTTCTGAGATCAGTTATAGTTTCTAAAAAATTACCCATCGTGACATTATGAAAAATAAAATAAAATAATACTGTAAGTTTGTATAAAAATTACCCACCATGCCATTATAAAATATGAATTAAATAACTCCTTAAATTTGCATAAAAATTACCCATCAGGCCATTGTAAAATATGAATTAAATAACTATTTAAATTTGCACATAAATTACTCACCATGCCACTATAAAAGATGAATTAATATAAACTTTGAATTTGCATATAAAGTTACCAATATACCATCATAAAAAATAAATTAAAATAATTTCTAAATTTTCCTTATACATTATCCTATAATTCAGCTACGAAGGATGAAATAAAATATCACATCTAATACTACTAGAGATTAAATCTATATCTCCTAAACGCCAATATATGCGAGAGCATTGTTGATGAACTAGACCATTCCGATTGTAAAATTTGGTTTGAATGTGGATCTTTGACTTGCCTTGCTTATATATGGCCAGAACGCCAAACGTGTTTATATAGGCTAAAATATGACTATGCAGAAATAATACGAGCAGGACTCCGAAGCAATACGACAAGACTATGACTTGCTAGGCATGCACGTTACGTATCTTAATATTAAGTCGTCCATCATATCTAATAATAGTAGCCATTGGATCTATTATTTTTTTTAAACAATTACCAACCATAGCCATTATCAAACATGAATCAAAATAAGCTCCTAGATTTATATAAAAATATTACAAATTGGAGGCTCTTTTTTGGAACTTCCACATTAATCCTCACCAGACGCGCTAGAAAAAAATAGATAAATCCTAGAAATGATCGCAAAAATAAAAAATATCCGATTCGTGCATCATGTACCTCTAATAATAGTAGCCACTTGATCTATTTTATTTTATAAAAAAGTTACCCATCATCCCGTTATGAAAGATGAAACAAAATAACCCCTAAATTTATATAAAAATTGCCCATCATACCATTAGGAAAGATAAAATAAAATAACTCCTATAAATTTATTTAAAATTTACCACCCACTGCCATCATAAGATACGAATGAAAATAACCCCCATAAATTTGTATAAAAATTACCCTCCATGTCATCGAAAAATACAAATTAAATTTGCATGAAAAGTACACACCATGCCATTATATAACATGGATTAAATAACCCCATAAATTTGCATATAATTAAATAAATTTATAAATCTGCATATAAATTACCCAATATGCTATCATGAAAGATAAATTAAAATGATTTCTAAATTTCACACTGTAAATCTATATCTCCTAATACAACTCTAACCGTGCTGAGAGCACTGGGTTGATGGACTAGTTTTATCCTAATCAAACAATGCTCCCACTCGTGGATGTCCCTTTTGTGTATCAAGTTCCTTAGAGTGGGAAACACGACGCTCATGGCAAGAGTTTATGTACGGAGCACGACCGAGGGCAAATACAAATATCCAATTAACTGGCACTATCTAATTACATGCCCTAGTTGAGTCATTTTGTGTACACTTGATGAGCTTACTCCCCAAATCGACTATGTGGCCAAGAGTCCGCTGCAGTCAGCACAAAAAAAGATTTGTTCTCTGTCAACAATGTCACGTATGCATTTTGGCCATGTAAAAACACATAAGATTGGATGAGAAATAACTAACATATTTCATAAATTACACGGTCAATGATTACAGCGTTGTTTCCTTCACCGCTGGTGTGTATGGACTATAGGATAATTACTTACACAGTACACCAATATATATTTCTAAAATACTAAATTTTGCCAGTTCTAGTGTAGCCAAATAATCTCAATTAAGTAAACATGTTTTTGAGTCACCATACAGTTTCTACAGTTTTCGCACACAATTGTTTATGTAATAAACCACAGAATCTACCATATAAAAGAGCGAGTTTAAAATAAACAATATGTACCCACTTGGTTTATACCCACCATATTTCCCACCGTTAGAACACCAGGCCCACTACTTATTTAATCTGACAGTCCTCTAAACATGGTTATAAGTTTATCTTACTCCTGCCGGGCAGAAATGCGAGTTTCTGCCACAATCCCATGGCCTCAGCAACGAAGTCATGCTTTTTTTTCACCCAAGATCGGGGGGGGTACCCACATATCGCCTACTTAAAGCCCGATTTGGGTCCATTAATCCCATATCGGCCATAGAAGCAATGATTTGCGAACTAATAACCTACCACCCTGTTTTCCAATCCAAGAAGAGAATAGGGCTTACCTGAGGCGGCGGTGGGTCCGTGGAGATGGTGGTGGGGCATATCCGGCCGCCAAAGGCCGGCGGCGGATCCTTGCTCCGAAGGCTGGAGGACGCGGCGGGACGAGGGTGTGCCGGACCGGATCTGACCCCGCCAGACAGGAGAGGGAACGCTGGATGAGGAGGCAGGATGGCGGACACGGTGGGGAGGAGGGCTCGGGTCCGGCACACCAGATGTGGAGGCGGGCGAGGGACGGCTCGGATACGGCGACGTGGTTGCGGGAGGCAGCGAAGCGCGCCATTGGCCAACGCCCCTAGGCCACTGGACGGCTGTGCGAGGGCTTCAGGATCTAGTGATGGGGTTGCGGGTGGCGGCGCGCTGCCGGCCACCGCCCCTAGGCCGCTCGACGGCTGTGTGCCCACCACGGGTGAATGAGCGAGCCGGCGAGAGGCCCAACAAGTGGCGGCTACCATTCCAGAGAGAAGCGAGTGGGTGGGAGGAGGAGAGAGCAGGGAGGCACCGAACGAAGCTAGGGTTTGAGGGGCGCCAATTTTTCCGCATCTTATATGCACGCAGCTCACGCTTCCCCGACCGTCCGATCCAGATGGACAAGGGGAGATGGAGGCGGGGAGGTCATCTCTACCGGCGGTGGATCTAGGCCCAGGTTGCTGCCTAGGGAACAAGAAGACCGCCGCCGGGCCACCTAAGTGGGCTAGTCCACTTTCAGTCATGAGGAGATCGAGAAAAGTTTTTTAGAACAGTCAGAATTTTTCCAGATATGTATTTTTTTGTTGCTTTGTCCAATACCACAAATATCAACAAAACAAATGATAATTTTATTCATTTTACTAATAAGAATTAAAAAATTTTGATTCTCAACAAAACTCTAAGTGCAATAAGTTTAATAATATTTAAGTTAGTCATGTGCGGGACGCACGTGCATTTTGACTGGTTATTTAAAGTTATATTAATATCTCATGAATGTAATGTGTTAGTTTTTCTACAAATATTGATTTTGAATGTAACATTACAAAATATTTGTGTATTTTCAATTATACGAATTCTGTGTTTTTTAAGAGCGGTGTAATACAGAAATAATTATTTTCAAACGAAAATTGAAATATTTAGTGTTGGGTGCATAGTAAAATGACGGCATAAGACATTCTAGCAAAGTGTAGTCCTAAGACCTCGAAGCCTCTGCTTAAAAACATCCCAAAATGACCATCCACAGCATATACAATAAGCGTTCTAGTTTCAACACAACCAATGGATCGAGAAATTGAAGCAACTACATAAGATCAAAATTTTTAAACCAAAATTTGGATTCATGTGACAACACATGTATTTCAGAAAAAGAGTCGACATACTTTTAAATTACATGAGGTTTTAAGTATGAAGGTTGGACCGACGTTCAAGAGGGGATGAATTAGGATTTCTAAAATTATGGCTCTCTAAAAACTATAACTACTGAAGCAAAACCTATGCAATATAATTCTAGCTACATGCACTAAAGTTTTGCTAAGTGTTGCTGGTTCTACCGTGGACAATTCTTCAACATAGTTACACCTAGAAACTAAACTATCAAGCTAGTCTAGAGATGTAAGCACACAATTGCATGAATGTAAATGCGGAAGCTAAAAGAGATAGTAGAGGGAATGCAAACTTCCGATGACGATGGCACACGATGGAGACACGGAGAATTTTTTCCCAAGGTTTTGAGAAGCCAATGTGCCTCTACCCCTACTCCTCGTTTGGCACTCCCCTGCTGAGCTTTACTCTCGCGTAATCCTCAAAAGAATATGGCCTCACTCACTCAAGGGTAGGCGGATGGCCAAGTGACCTTCGCAAAGGTCAAGCAACCCAGGGCGGGTCTTCAGATATCCTCGGTACATACCCACCCATGCCCTTGTCTCACGTAGTCGTCCTTCGGACTACGGCTCAGCCCACGCAAGGATAGAGGATTGTCGAGGCCATTGTAGTCTTTCGCGGGCCTTCTCACGGAGCCACCCGCCGTCTTCACTGAGGAAGCTTTTGGCCAACAAGACAAGGGCCTTTCCTCCCTCTCACAAGTAAGGTGATGGCCACTGCACACTTACAAAGGTAGATGTGCACGCTAGGCACGGGTAATAGACAAATAGGCCTAAGCAAAGATGCAACTAAGCACTAGCTATACTGGGATGTGTCTAGTAAGCTCTTGTGATAGTTGGGATCTAAAATGTGTCTCTACACTTCAAATGGGCATGAGGAACGTGTCTCAACACTACAATGAAGCTCAAGAGTCATCAACCATAGTTTGGAGGTTGGGGAAGGGGTATATATAGCCTACACATCAAAACTAGCCGTTGGAAACAATCTTCCTTTTTCTGGGCAACCACCGGATGTTCTGGTGCGTGTATTCGGCTAGTCGCTTGAGTCGACCATTGGACTTGGAATTCGACCGTTGGAGACCTGCCGGACCGTCCAGTGCTGCACCACCGGACCACGCTTCTAATGCGTGTTGAAGCTTGGGTTTTAAGTTGACGTTCAGTTCCGTCTAGAATGTCTTGTAGTTCATCGGACCGTCCGGTGGTGGACCATCAGATGGTCTGGTGCGTCTAACATGTCGGGACGGGGTTTGCTTCTCCTCTGTTGTGTGGAACGTCTAGTGGTAGACCACCTGGACCATTCCGGTGCATGTATTCCTCACCGGGTCTTGAATCTTCAACTTTGGGCTTCTTCTACTCGCCAGACCGTCCAGCGTACGCTCCGTCCGGATGCGTGAAAAATCCGCCCCGCTGAATTGTCGTGTCAGGGCAGCCGCTTTTAACGGGATAGAGTCCTAGGGTCTTCTCTTGAGCTTTTTAAGACCTCCTTTGAGGTGTTTCTACCCCAAAGTTCATCTCCTTGCACCCTGGGACTTAAACAAAAATACTGGCAGACGCGTTAGTCACCACAACCACCAAAATTCACATTAGGAAGCTAAGCACAAGGCCTAGGGCCCATTTTCCTTACAAAGTATAAATATATTGAGCACGCACTCGGACGTGTGATAAAAAAGAGACTAAAGTATGTGAAGTATCTAATAATATAATTGGTAATATGTTAGCAAATGAACAAAGTAAGAGAGAGAAAGCACCTGATTCTATACATTTTGATTGGGAGATGGTGTTTTTGCACATACTAGGAACTAAAATTGTGATTTTTCCCTTGATCATAGGCTGTCACCATGTTTGCCCTAGGAAACCAGCGGGAGGTCGTACTGCGGCGGGGACACACGAGGAGCCGGGAGATCGTGTTGCTGCCTATGGTCGTCTCTCCTCAATGTGGCTCCAATCGAATTTGGGTGAGAGCCGGTTAGTGGTGGTGCGGGCATGCCACCTAGCTTGACCTTGCAGCGAGGAAGGTTTGGTGGTATGTGGTGGTTGCCTTCAGTTCTCCCTGAAAAGCGTACACAACAGATACAAACATTAAATTCTTGGCTGATTCGCTCGGATCGGCACCACACGTCTCTTGCGACTCCATCAGTAGATATGCCAACTGTCAGATGGTTAGTAGATGATGTAGAAATATATATATGTGTGTGTGAAGACATGAAAGTAAACTGCATATAAGATAAAGTAGATAATGACCTATCTAAAACATGGTATAAAAGATCTGCGTAGCTAGATGGGCTTCTAACCAAAACCTTCAAGGAAGTTCAATTTAGATAAACAAATACATCTAAGACATGTAAATATAGGTTGCTCGATACACGTTAATCTATCGGCCTTGTCGCATGCACATGTGCAACACACTTCATTGATTGTAACAAAGGGCTAGGTAACATGTACTGAGCTACATGAAAACCGATCTACTACATGAACTACAGATACATAAACAAATCGATAAGCATGCGGGATAAATAATGGATCTTGTGCCGAGCAAAGCTCGCCACGAACATCAGGATAACTAGTGAATCTTACCATCAAAAATGCTTCAGTACAAGATTCACCATAAGGCTCACGCCGTAAAGCACTAACGACCCTACGAAAGAAGCGTTAGAGCAGCATGACGATTACCTTGAAAACCCTTAATTGCTCAGGATGGCAATGCGTTGAGATAGTATGGAGACAACCACTGCTGGGGAACATATGTCGTCAACTTTATTTCATAAGTATGGGTACATATTTATAGTCCGTAGACTTGGACAACACGTCCGACTCTTTCTAGAAAACAAAAACCCTAACCTACTTGGACTAATCTGACTCGATTTTTATGATACATGGCCCATCGGCCCTAACTATCACATCGGCTGCTTCATTCTTGAGCAGCCTCTCTTGGCCCATCAGCCGATCTAGCCCAATAATGGGATCGGCTAGATTTTGCCGATAACACATGCCCCCTGGTTTTAGCAATAATAATTATTCTAAAACCAAAAGGAAAGCACAATCCTGAAGAGCCACACGGTTTCCGCGGTTCCAGTCACGTCCACCCATATGCCTTCCTCGACAATCCATTCCCAGTGCCTCTTCAGTCTTCCATTGCTGTAGTACTAAGCCGGCACCGCGGCTACAGTCTTTTGTATTCCCAGTCGATGAGAAAACCCTTCTCTTGTTCTAGCCACAAAATCCTCTGATGGAGTCATTCTCCAATAGAAACACCATGCCGGCCACCATCCCAGTCCTCTCCCAGTCTGTCCGCCACCCTTCACCGATGTGCCACTGGGGTTTACAACCCTCACGGCAGTAGAGCGAAGTAGGCACCGCTAATTGCAGCAAGCCGATATGAAGAAGGACGTGCGGCTTACCAATGTGGACCGGTCCTGGCTGGTCGTCTGGGGTCCACACATCCCAGACCCCCATTCTAGGGTGTGGGTGAACATGGGCTCAGTGGAGGACCCAGAGGACGCCATCACGTATCCGCCATGGAACCCGTCTCCACCATCTCCATCGCCAACACCGGAGCAACAGTTGAAGAAGAGGAAGACAGAGGCCTTGCCGCTCACCTCTGACGATGATGATGAGGATGAGGACAATGTCGAAGAAGAGGAACCCCCCGAGTCGGGTGACTCCCTTGAAAACAACGTGGATGCCGACCTCATCCCAATGGAGTCCTCAATGAAGACCTCCTCAAGCTCTACCTTGATTGATGATGGTAGCGAGGACGACGATGCTAGCGTGGAGGAGAAGAGCGACGCCGATAACGATGAGTGATCATCATTTGCCGAATGCACAGCATCAGCTTAGTAGGATTAGTAATCTTAGGTCATAGGATTACCAGCCATAGCATCGGCTTTAAAGGGGAAGTTAGCCTATTGTTTTATCTTTTGCTCAAGTTTTTGCTGTAAAATATATTGGCAATGAATGAAGTATTTGCTTAATTAATTACTGTTTTTACTTCATTACTGTCTTTCCCTTCAATTTTCTGAATTGCCCATTGCCGCAATATATCGGTCGATTCAATAGCATCGCATTGGGTCCGACCTCTGAATCTAGTCGATTACAATATGTTGAACTTGACCCCACCTGTTTGGACCTCTAGCCAATACTCCATTGGCTCATTTTGGGGGAATCGACTAAACAGAGGTACAAAGCATACCGTGCTCACAATGCTTCTGCAGGAATACCTCTTCGCAAGACAGCAACCTTAACATCACAGAGACAAGCTTCCCCCTTCCCTGCTTGCTTATAATCTTAAACATGGCGGAAGCAACGAGCATGACGACGATTGAGACACTGCCTTAGAATTTTTTTTGGCCTGAAGGTATACCTCTCGGACCTCTTCTCCTGTACATCTGAAGAAAGAAGCATTTAATTTTGATTTATCCCCTTTTCGTAGATTTTCAAGCGAAGCTATATCCTCATTCCCCAATCATATACTTCCAGATCTTTTAGTTTAGGCCCTCCTGTCATTTGAACCTTCCTTGGACCTCATATCCACCGAGACAAATTGAATCCCTTTTGTGGCCCAGAAACTAGATCTAGACTGCTGGAATGGACTAGCTTAGGGCTTGGCCATTCCCTATGGAAGGGTGGGTGAACTGGTACTGAGAGCCAATGGACCGGCTCCATTGCCTCTGGAGTGATGAGTGATTGTCAATAGAAGCCAAAGACCCAGATGGTCTTGGGCACAAGACCTCTGATGGACAGGAGGCCCATTGATGGACTAGAGGTAGATGGTGGACAAAGTCCTCCGAAGGACTAGAGGCATGCTCAATGTCTGTCAGCCATGGGAGTTCGGTACACGGAAGACCGGCATGGCGACGGCAGGAGTAAGTCCTCCGAAGGACTGCGAGGTTGCCCCGATGGATAGGGGATGCCGGGCGCCACCGCGGTGCTCCAATCTGAGTGCATGGCGCGAAGATGTGCGAGGGAGGCTTTGCCGTCAACCAAGCTACTCAAGCCTTGGTGAGTTGGGCATTGACTCGCCAAGATAGAGAAGATGGGCCAAATCCGGCCCAGGCGGAGACTTCCTAAAGTTTTCCAGTTTCTAACTTCAAAACCGAGGGCGGATCGCGGATTGGACTACTGGCCACGAGGAGAACATCCGAGGATTGCATGGAACTTACGAAGATCAAGACTTCATCATGGTCGTCCGTCCCGAAATATCCTGTAATCTTTCGTTTGAGTGCCTTAGGGTTTGTCTAGTTGTAGGGACCTAAGTGCAAAACTGTCTAAACAGTACTAGGGTATAAATAGTTCCAAGGTAGGTCATTAGAGTGACTCTTGGCTGCCTAGATTAGGTTTTCCATTGTGATTTTCGTCCTTAAGCCTTGACCTCCATTGTTAGGAAGGTTAGAGTAGGATTTAGCCTCCTAATCATGAGGGAAGGTGAGGGTGGTTGCTTGGGACGAATTTCTGCTTGTATGCTGAATCTTGAGACCCATCTTGGGCACTTAATCGAAGCAAATTCATGCAGCAACCTTGTGTTCTTCTCCTCCCCCTCTCTCTTTGGTTTTTGGGTTCAATCCTTGGCTTTTGGGTGTTTGTGTTGGGCAAGCTTGAATCCCTTCCCTTGCTGATGTTTTGGACTTGCTAGGACGTGGAGATCATGACTTAGTTCATCTCAATCCTGCTGGATTGCCACGAGCAAGCCCCCTTTGTGTTTCCCCCCTTTCTTGCCCAAAGATTGCCATCTCATGAAATCTGAAATTCCCGCTGATCCCTTGATCATTTTGCATTGATCTTTTGGGAAAAGCTTTAGAATAAGGTCCAGATAGCATGTGCAAAAATTCGTGAAGATTAGACAAGATTTGGTCTGGTTTGGGTTGGAAAACCCCTGTCTGTGACTCTACCGGATAATCCGACAAAGTCCACCGGACAATCCGGTTCCACCGGATAGTCCGGCAGCGCCCACCGGATAGTCCAGTGTGTGGCGCTGTCTGGGCCGTGCCACCGGATAGTCCATCAGCAGGCACCGGATAGTCTGGTTCCACCGGATAGTCCGGTGTTGGCCACCGGATAATCCGGTCCTCCCAGGGAATTGCAGTTTTCTTCCCTTTCTTGGTTTTTCTGCTGTGTTTCTGCTTCGGATTGTTGCATTACCCACTTCCAGACTATTCTCTTTGCTTGCTGTGAGTCAGTGAGATGCACCTTGGTGCGGTGAGTGTCGTGTGGTGGTTTTTGCAAAGTTCGTTGCCTCGGTGCCATTCTTAGTTGGATCTTGATCGTTCTTGCATTGGTGCGTATCCTCTCAGTGGACGGCATCCTTGCATTGCTAGGCACGTATCTGTTCAGTGGACGGTGCCTAGTTTTGTTTCTCTTGAGATATGCAGAGCACCTTCTTGGGGCTTGTGATTTTGAGTTTTTAAGTGCTCCTATTCAGCTCCTCTAGTTACACGTCTCAGGTCCTACAGGTACAAATGAGTGGCCAAGTACCACGAGTCATCCATCTGGCAAAAAGTAGGCATAGCCGATGCCCTTTCTCTGACTTTGTCTCCTATAGAGAAGCATGAGAACCTTTTGAAGGAAATCGGCTAGTTCTAGTCTGATGCCTTAAATTGCTTATTGTTTGGCCACAATCCTATGACCCCCACTCTGACGGATGTGGCAATGATCTTAGGTCTGGATATCCATTCATCCTATCGCTCTCCCTTTTCTTTGGAAGAATGTAGGCACAAAATCATTGACAAGGCCTCAGCTAAAAACTGGGGCCAATATATTGATCATCGCAACAAACGTTCAGGGTCAGTTGAACATAGAGAGCATACAGGCTTTTCAGAACCTCTGGTTGGACCTTTTCCTCTTATGTGGTCCCTCCCTTGCTCCAACCAAAAATTACCTTAACTTGGCCAGTGCTTTAGCTAATGGCCAACAATTCGCGCTAGGGAAATTATTCCTAGGCATCCTGTATCGACACCTTTCCTTGAACACCAATAAGCTTTTAAGCAAAGATCGCATCAAATCAGGAGGGCCTTGGTGGTTCTTCCTAGCTCTGGTATCAGTTGTACTTTCAACAGCACATTCCATAGTTTCCTCGCCTACAGGATGTATCTTTTCTAGACCTCTCAGGCAAGCTCATCTGATGCACCTCCTTGGTCAAGCACTCTATCGACTTCCTGGTAGCAAATCAAATGAAACAGAGGTGGCCAAATGGCTCAAATTATTTTATCATGATTGTACCGAGGTCACCTTTGATGCCTACTTTGACTCGGAACATTTCGAGAATCCTTCCTTTTGCCGATGATAACGAGACTCGATAGAGATACGCAATCATGATCTGTCCTTGTCTCCTACTGTGATCATGAGTACTAGTAATCGAATAACCAAACCTGGCTATGAGTCTTACCAACCACCTTGCTTCAATCATCCGTGAGAAATTCCTGAGTCGAACCGATCTTACCTATCGACTGCTAGCCCTCCATGCGTATAGACTCTTCTTTAACTTTTCCATCCTGAATCCTGTGTGATATGGAATTCATTTACATGTCGGAGGGCTTTACTGCTTGGTGGAATAGCTGGAAGCCTCATTTATTTTGTGGCCCGCTCGTCACCATGCTTCGTCGCATTGACTCCTCCTATGAACCTTCACTAGGAGAGGTGAGCCATTTTGCCGTAGTCATCTTTTACCTTTCGCCACATCCTATGGTCATCCGTATTGCCTAAATCTCTTGATGTATCATGAGGAAAGACCCATGCCAACTGACACATCAGGAGAGCCATTTTATTATTAGCCGACAGCGCATATACAGTTGTACAAGGAATCGGCACCACCTCTCGATAAGGTATTACTTTTTAGCAGTCGCTCAAAACATCGGTGCGATGATGCATGTCAATCCACAGTCAAGAGAACTTTCTATAAAAGAACCAAAAGTTCCAAGGCACGATCCACGATGCCTTCCAGTCTTGATCACGCCGAATCTCTGGTAAGCCATTGGTATCCGGTAATGGCATTCCTCTTCTTTCGGCCTCTGTGCTTATGATGATTTGTTTTCTCATAGTCGGGAGACACCACCAATGGTGATAACACTTCACCATTTCAAGAAGAACAAGTACCAAGGTCTTCAACAATCAACCTTTCCTCTTGTGATACCGATACATCTCATTAGAAAGTCGGTTTTGATACCGAAGAGCGTCATCGTACTAAGAAAGCAATGCCCCGACCGTCGAGGTAAACTCCCTTTCCCTTCTTAAGTCATGCCCGTGATTATATGTGAATCTGTTGTGTGGGCAGTCCCTCAATCTGTCTGTGTTGCTTGACTTCGACCCTTACCCTTTGGATGTTTATTTAGGAACAAAGATGCGATAAAGCTCCATCACCGCCTAGGTTTGTGCCAGCCGATGTAGCGAATCAACATCAAGAAGTGGTAAAGCTGCTTGCCTACGCCTAATCTCGCAATTGGTTAGAGATTGTGATAACATCCATGCAGCTTTGGATCCAATGGTGGATCGTCTCCCAAGCACCTTGAGGCAAGTACTTCGTCCTACGGCATATCTTGGTTTCATCAAAGAGGAAGTCGAAGCAGCCAACATCCGCATTGCAACTCGAGAGGACTAGTTTTCCTTGAGAAAAGACATCACAGCCAAATGCATGGCCTTGAATAAACAGAAAGCTGCATTGGATAATAACAATGTTCTGGCGAGGCTTTCCTTGAAACTACAGGATTTGTAGAAGACCTGAGATGAAACCATTGGAGAAATAGAGCATCTCCAGCAGAAGCTCTCTGCAACCTAAGAAGATATCAAGAATACAATGTCTGAGCTCAAGAAAACCAAGGCCAACAAAGAAAAACTGAAGGACATATTGAAGACCGGGCTGGCTGAGGTTAGGATGTTGCCTACTCAAGCGTTACCTGGGTTCAGATGAACCTGATAGGGCCATTCTTTCTTCTGTCGATGAAGTTCATTTGAAAGCCCTTGGAGCCATCCGAGAATATCTTCAGTAATTGGAGGGAACAATTTTAAAATAGTCCTTTTGTTTGCCCCCCTTTTGGGCTGACATCTTGTAATCTGACTATGTCCTGAACTGCACGTTGTCAAACATTCAACCATGATGGCCCATCGATTATTTTTTGTGTCTAAAAGCATTGTCAATGCATCAGCTACCGATGTGACTAAAGGCGATAACAAGGCATTAGCTTTTTGGTTTACTGATCATCATCTTTTTTCAATGCTGATTGCAAAACATCGGCTCCTAGGGTGGCAACCAAGTGCCTCCTAGCGTGAGTAGCTTAAGATCCAATCCACGGGCTTGGGTAATACTTCTTCAAATACTTCCCAATCATGTTCCTACTGAACCCTTCACCCTCGAGTGTTTCCATATGGTAAGAATTGCATGGTGCTATGTCTATTATGCGATAAGGACCGTGCCAATTAGGTGACCATTTGCCGTATACCGGGTCCTTGGTTCCAACTAGCAACACCAGCTCCTAGACAAGATCACCGATCTGAGAACTCTCCAGCATGACTTTCTTGTTGTAGGTCTGTGCTGCTTTAGGCTTGTTTGCTTTAATCTTCTCCAGAGCACAGTCGAAGTTCTGTTAGATCTTCTGTATTAATATTGATGAGGGATGCATATTCATCGGCAAATAGGTTGTTTTGAAACATAATGCGCCTCGAGCCGATGTTGATCTCCCACGGCATCACAGCCTCCTAGGCCATAAATGAGCTGATATGGCATACATTTGGTGGCACCGTGACATGACATACGATACGCCCACAATGCTTCTGCTAGTCGATCATGCCATTATATAGGATATTCATCAATTTTGCGCTTAATTAGCTTGATCAGGCTCTTGTTAGACGCCTCAGCCTATCCGTTCGCCTGGGCATAATATGGTGACGACTGGGTCAAACTAATTCCCATCTCTTTAGCAAAAATTTTGAATTCCTGCGCTAAAAAATAGAATATTGATCCGTCGTAATTGTCTGGGGTATGCCAAGCCTGTATATGGTGTGCTCCTTAACTGAAGTTGACCACATCTTTGATTGTGATATTCTTCATTGGTATGGCCTCTACCCACTTGGTGAAGTAGTCTATCGCTGCCAAGATCCACTTGTGTCCATTGCTAGTAGGGGTTCGATTTGGCTGATCATATTCCATGCCCCTATCCTCGGAAAGGCCATGGCTTGACAATTGGATGCAACGCATCGGCAGGGGCCATCGTCACAGGCCCAAACCTCTAACAATCATGGCTGCCTTTGTAATATTTGAAGTAATCTTCCAGCATAGTCGACCAATAGAAGCCGGATCTCCTGATTAGCCACTTCATTTTGTGAGTCGATTGATGAGCGCCACAAGTTCCTTTGTGTACGTTGTGGTCTTTAGGGCTTCGGCTGGACCAAAGCACTCCAATAGCAGACCATCAATGGTGCTAAAGTACAAGTCATCACCAATCATCACATGCCTCAGTGCTTTGTGTCTTGTCCTCTTATCTGCCCCTGAGCCGGATCCTTCAAGTAGTTGAGGAGATCAGCTCTCTAGTCTAGTAGTAGATGATTGTAAGATGTCAATGCATGTGTCATCATCCTGAGGCATATACTCAGAGACCATCTATGCCAACTTATTAGCTTCCAAATTTTGTCTCTGGGTATCCAAGCAAGCATCATGATCTGGAATTTTGACATTAAATCTTAGCACTTGACGAAGTCTGGATACAGAGAATCATTGTTACAGTTGAAGTCCTTTGTTAATTGGTTGACCACCACTTTTGAATCACTAAAGATTTCTATTGCTTTGGCACTTGCTTCAATCAACAACTCCAACCCTCTGCATATAGCTGCATATTCAGTCTGGTTATTGGTGAATTTCCCTTGCAACTGAACAGAAAACTCATAGGTTGCCCCCCGAGGGGAGATGATGTACAATCCAATGCCACAACTTGCTTCGCACTCTAACCCATTGAAGAATAGAACCCATGGCCTGATGATTACATATTGAATTGGTGGTGCAATCCTCTCTGTGATGAGATTGGACAGGGCTTGACCCTTGATGGCCTTGGCAGGTTGGTAGTGAATGTCGAATTCAGAGAGGGCATACATCCACTTGGCAAGCCGACCTTTAAGGATTGGAGCAAACAGCATATGTTTGATCATGTCAGCTTTGTAGATCACCAATGTCTCAGCATTGAGCAGGTAGTGACGCAACTTGGTGCAAGTAAAATATAAGCAAAGACAGAGGTGTTCCATCTTTGTATACCTAGGTCTCTATATCAAGTCGGCAATGGCTAAGATAAGACACGATCCTTTCCTTTCCTTCGAACTCTTGAATCAACATAGAGCCGATGGAGATTTCATCAGCTAATATAAAGACAACGAACGGCTTGTCTAACTGTGGTGGAACCAATACCAAAGGTGCTTGTCAAGTAGTGCTTAAGATCATCAAATGCCTTATGTTGTTTTGCCCCCAAAAGAATTCATTGTCTTTGGGAATACCATTTTCCCATCACTGGTGAATCGGCTTATTATGATGGTCTGCTTTTGCATAGTGCTTACCTTTTTTTTTTCCTTAATGGGTGTTTGGACAAAAGGAATTGATGATGTACCATGTAAACAACCTTCCTACAGTGCCTTCAAATACATACTATCAGTCTCATCTAAACAATGGGTGGAAGCTCCTAAATTCTTTGTTCAATTGTCCTGACAAGTTCAATAGTGCAGGCCCGTCGTTGGTGGTAACGAACAGCAAAGCATGCAGGTCAAAATTTTCTGTTTGTACTTATCCCACATACGAACACATGTAGTCCACAACTCTAGGAGTTCCTCAACCAATGGTTGTAGGTACACATCAATGTCCATTATCGAGTTGCTTTGAGGCTTGGGTAGGCACCGGCATCATAATGAACTTCCACTTTAAGCATAGCCATGGAGGTAGGTTGTACATACATAGAGTCATAGGCCATGTGCTATGACTATTGCTCATCTCACTAAAAGGATGGAGGTAAACTGGGTTCCGCTATCGAACACAATCCTACTGGGCACCCTGTGCAACTTTACCACATTCTCAATATATAACTGTGCCAGCTTGGCCCCACCATAAGTGGTCCTTGACTGGCAAGAAATGAGCGGTCTTGGTGAGCCTGTCCCCTATGACCCATATCGCATCATTGCCCTTCTTAGTCCTGGGTAGCCCAGTTACAAAGTCCATCCCTTATTTCGTCCCATTTCCATGTTGGGATAGGCAGGGGTTGTAGCAACCCAGCGGGCTTTTGGTGTTCTACCTTTCACCCGCTGGCATACATCACACTGTGCCACGTGGGTGGCCATGTCTGCCTTCATTCCTTTCCACCAAAACCTTTGGCTGAGATCCTTGAACATCTTACTGGCTCCAGGGGTAGACTGGAGTAAGCCGAGTTGTGACCTTCTCCCAAGATGGTGGCTCTAATCCCTCCTTCCTTTGGTACATACAACCGATATTTGTACCGCAGGATGCCATCTTCTCAGATTCTGAAGGATGTGGTCTCATCCTTCCCGATATGATGTAGGATTTTCTGAGTTTCATCATCAACCTTCTGCCCTTGTTTGATTTCCTCGACTAGGGTGGGTTGTACCGAATTTTTCTCTTGGCTTCTGCACAATATGTATCCTGAGTTCTGCAAACTCTCTTCTCAAGTGCAGATTGGTTGGAACTAACTCCTCACCATACGCCTTTCGACTGAGGGCGTCTGCTACCACATTGGCCTTGCCCAGGAGATAGTGGATTTCCAAATCATAATTCCTTGATTAACTCCATCCATCTGTGCTGCATCATGTTTAGGTCTGGTTGGGTGGAAATGTATTTGAGGCTTTTGTGATCTGATTAAAGCTCACACTTGTTCCCTATTAGGTAGTGTCCTCCAAACCTTTAAGGCAGTGCACTAGAGCTACCAGTTCCAGATCATGAGTGGGGTAATTTCGCTCATGAGTCCGAAGCTATCGGGAAGCATAGGCAATCACCGTGTTGTCTTGCATGAGTACGCACCCCAATCCTTGCCGGGACGCATCGCAATACACGACGAAGCCTCGGTGGATGTCTGGGAGTGCAAGTACTGGTGCGGTGGTCAACCTCTGCTTTAGCTCCTAGAAGCTCTTTTCACAAGCTTCTGTCCATTCAAACTTCTTATCCTTTTGGAGCAATGCAGACATGGGTCTGGCTATCTTAGCGAACCCTTCTATAAACCGACGGTAGTATCATGCCAACCCAATGAAACTTCTAACCTCACTTGTGTTGATGGGCTGCTGCCATTCCATTACTGTCATGTACTTTCTCAGGGTCCACTGCCACTCCCTTTGCAGTGATGATATGCCCTAGGAAAGCTATCTCCTCCAGCCAAAACTCACACTTGCTGAACTTTGCATATAACTTATGGCTTTTCAGCCTTTCCAGTACCGTCTGAAGGTGGTGCTCGTGCTCTTCCTTGTCCTTGGAATATATAAGTATATCATCGATGAAGACAATGACATATTTATCCAATCCATCCATGAACAATCAAGTTCATGAAGTATGCCGGTGCATTGGTTAACCCGAAGGACTGTGACTGTAAACTCATACTGTCCATACCGGGTGACAAAGGCAGTTTTATATATGTCACTTTCCCTAATCTTGAGTTAATGGTACCCTGACCTTAGGTCTATATTGGATAAATACTTTGGCTCCCCTAAGTTGATCAAATAGGTCATCGATCCGCAGGAAGAGGGTACTTATTTTTTATTGTCACCTCATTCAGGGATCGATAATCCACACACATCCTTTAGACTACCATCCTTCTTGGTTATGAATAGCACGGGTGCTCTCCAAGGGGATGAACTGGGTCTGATAAAGCCTTTCTGCTGCAATTCCCTGAGCTGCTCTTTCAGTTCTGCCAGCTCCGCGGGGGCCATTCGGTAAGGTCTCTTGGCTATTTGGGCAGTCCCTGGGTATAGATCTAAGATGAATTCAATATCCCGATCTGGGGGCATGCCAGGCAATTCTTCCGGAAACACATCCGGGTACTCATAGACTATGGGCACATCCTCTAGGGCCTTGGCCTCTATGTGGAAGTTCAGAGGGTCTCGGGAGGTCCTTTGGGCGCTACAGATCACCTTAGCGCCATCTGGGCTAATCAATTTGACGGTCTTGTTGGCACAGTGTATAACACCCTCATGACCGCTCAATCAATCCATTCCTAGGATAACATCTATCCCTTGGGAGGTCTGCTCTGAAGGCTACCCCACTTAGAATGATTTGAACCCCCTTATAGCCAAGTTGGCAGGTAATATCTGCTCCTGGTGTTCGGGTCAGAAGTGCCTTTTAAAGTGGAGTGGTGGGAATTTTGTTTTCACTCAAAAATTGTGGCTGATATGAAGGAGTGTGATGCACCAAAATCGAATAGCACAGTTGCCATAACTAAGTTTACTAGGAACTCACCGAGTGCCACTCATGTGGCCTGCTGTGCTTCCTTTGCATCAACATGGTTGACGCGAGCCTTGTTGACCGACTGTTGGGACTTCTTGCTTGACTGGATGCTGGCGGCCTAGCGGTTACCAGTGGTGATGGGTTGCCTGGGCCCGTTCACTGAGTTGGAGAAGGTTGATGCAGCCTGCTTGCCGCGGTAGGGGTGTGGGCAGCTAGCAATAAAGTGACTAGCTTCCCCACAGTTGTAGCATGTCAGTCCATTGCCACGAAAGGTGTTCTGCGAGGAGTTGCTTTGGGTTGGGCCGAAGTTAGACGGGGCTGAGTCAGCGCCTCTAAAGGGTGCGCTGAATGAGCCTTGGGACGCCTGACCCCCAAAGTGCCTTTGTCGGTGCTCCTAGCGCTGCCGACTTGAACTCCATAAACTTCATCTTCAGTTGGCTTCTCTCCTCTTGCTTGAGCTTCTCGGCCTTGATGGTGTAGCTGATCAGAGAGGCAAAGTTTGGAGCCTGGTAGGTGTATGCCAATGGTTGCTATTTCTGGGGTCAACCCTTTTATGAAGGAGTTGCACTTCTTGCCATCAGAACTTACTTCTTCTAGCGCATAGCGGGACAGCTCGGTAAACTTCTGAATATATTCTGCCACAGTGGAGCTTCCTTGAGTCAGATGCCTGAACTCTTCTGCCTTGAGGTCCATGGTTGCTTCTGGCACATGGTGCTGACTGGAAAGCTTCGTGAACTCCTTCCAAGTAATCCTCTCCTTGTGGGCAGCCTTGACAATCTCCCACCATGCTAGGGCAGTACCAGAGAGCTGATGGGTAGCGATGGCAATCTTGGTTTCTTCATTACAGCGGAGAAGATCTAGTTTCCTCTCGATGGTCCTCATCCAGTCCTCTGCTTCCATGGGATCTTGCGACCTAGAGAAGGTAGGTAGTTTTAGCCTGAGAAATTCTCCCATCTTCTCCAAAGGCTTGCCATGCTAGGGCCTCTGAGCCATGTAGTGCGCGTGGGCAGCCAGGGCCTGAGCCAACTATAGGTAAGGGTTCATTTTTGGCAGGTGGTGGGGGAGGTGGTGGGGGTGGATGGGGGAAGGCGTCCTCCGCTGTGGCTGCTTTCTCCGTGCCTTTCCCAGTAGGTCTGGGGTTTCCATTTCCCAAGTTACGAGAAGCCATCTGAGAGAGAGGAGAGTATATCTTAGGGTATAGTTGTTACTTGAATGCTCTTTGTTTAAAGACACATAAGTATATCACACAACATATTTTATTCAAACAACCGTCTACACGATACATAGGAAAGCTTTTGACAGCTTTTACACCAGGGCAACTGCTACACTACTATGCTCTCTAGACCCGACCAGCTAGCATGTCGTCTAGAAGGCCTGGTGTGGTCAGCCTCTGGAGGAAAGACTAAGGGGGAGAGAAGGTATGGGTCCTTTGGGGCAGTACAACTGAAAGCATCACTAATGGGTGGGAAGTTGCTCCAATCGCAATCGTTGACCGCATCTGTCTGGCAGTTTCGGTCCTCCCAGGTTGCTTTCTCCTTCTTTACTGCCTCACGAGCCTTCTTAGCCTCATTGAGCAAACTTGGCCCTCAGTACTTCTCACGGTATTCCATGCCGCACGTTCCCGATCCTTGAGAGCTGCATGCTGCCTCCTGAGCACGGCGAGTTGCTTCAGTCAGGGCTGTCTTTTCTTTCTTCAGTCTCTTTACCTGGGCCTGCACCTGCTAGCATTTGGCGGTGGCTAAAGTATAGCTCTGAGTTGATTTGGGAGAAGTGGTTGTCTAGGGTGAGGATGTATTCGGTCATGCGGTGGATGATGGGGGGTCCTTTTGAATTGCTTGGTTTCGGCCTAGGTCACGGAGTCATTGTTGCCATATGGGAGAGGTTTTGTCGTCTAGTGGAAAGAAGCGGAGGCAAGATCAGTCGACTTCTCTTTCGTACATGGTGCATAGGCGGCAGGAGGGTGTTGCGGGCCATCGTTTGTTGGGTGGTAGTGGTGATATGGCCGAGGGTGTAATGCTGAAGGTGGGATGGTTCTTGCTGGCTCCTATGCGGATGGTCACTGTGCAGCCCAAGGAGTCTTCATTCCGATACTCAACTGTCTCGAAAGTATGGTTCCTCTAGAATGCCCAGGTACTTGGTGCAGTCACCAAGGAGCTTGACGAACCCGGTCTTGACTAACCCATTGTGCGTCCTCAAGGATGCCATCTAGATCAAGAAAAGAGAGCGACGTGAGTGAGGAGGGAAGTAATAAGAAGATCTATGTATAACTTAGACCCGTAAACCCTAGAATCCTTAAGGTCACGGCCTACGGCCAACCTATGGCTCTGATACCACCTGAAGCGCCCCCAAATTCTTGAGAGCTTAAATGTGATACAAATGCTAGTCCTAGGGTTCTAGCAACACATTTATTTCAGATAGCATAGAGTCAAACTTAATTATTACAAACCATTACATGATAGTTGAAAGAAAAGTAAGATACAACGGAAGCAAATCCTTCAGGGCCCAAAGCCATAGGCTAGTTGGGAAGTAGGATCATGACCTGGCCGAAGAGTGCCTCGAACAGCTCGTTAGAGCTATCTGAAAAAGTATCAACAAAGTAAGGGTGAGTGCTTACGTACTCCGCAAGCCCACCTTCCTCCTGTTGAGTGGGGATGGTACCTATCTCTAGATGCAAGGCTATATCTGGAGCTTACATTTGTGGAGAAATAATGCATGGTTCATTTTAGAGGTCCAATTATTAATTTATGAAAACAAATTTTTAGTATGAAAGGGGGTGCCACTGGACTTGCCGGTCTAAGCGGCCCAGATTTATCTTATCCACAACCCTGATCCACCCAACTACCAGGTTCCACCTTTGTTCCAACCATCCACTTTTTAAGAAAAACATACTAGATGAAGAACCGAGCCGTAACCTATCCACTACCAGTGGACACGGACTATTCGAATAGATTTTACTCTGATAAGAGGTTGTACTAATTCCCACAAGTTGAACTCAGTGACGCTTACGGCCAAATAAGCGCCTGAATTCCAAACTAAGCCTTTTGCCTTTGTTTCATCACCTAGCAGAACTTTAGGGGTTCGGGCACCCTGAGTCACTCCAGTACCCCGCGGTACTTCCGTTGACACCCACCCTTCCCCTCGCCCCTTGTGCGCCAACATAGAAGCTACTAGGCTATCCACTCCAGCTTGGCCCTAGCCACTGCCTCATACAGAGCGAGTGGTTGTACTAGAAGAGTTAGACAAGATGAAAATCATAGCAGTCCTTATGGAGAGCTCGGGTTGAACCAACCACCGTACCATTTTCTTTTACTCGACACCACGAGCATCCTCATACCTGGTCTTCCCCACGAATCCCGGGACATAGGGTAACCACAAGTAGCTAAATTACCCATTCAACCCTACTCTTATGGCTGTTTTGGCTCATAGTCGTATTCCGACCAAGTCGGTTGCCAGGGTTCTTCCCCATTTTATTTTCAAAAATCAACCCCAACAACCTCAACCCCATCCCATTGCAATCCCACATCCATTGCCTCTTACAACTTGTAGTTCATGTAGTTGAATGAGCGATCCCTCCTATGCGCACTACTTCTAAATAGGTTTTGATGGCTATCCTACCAGGGTTTCTCCTTAGCAAGCAAAACATGCAGGTTTTTAATTGGTTGCACTGGCCAAGATATTTGTTTTACAAATCTAGGTATTTCATGCATCAAGAAAGGGTTCCGGTGGACTTGCCATCGTCAAGGTCCTCGTTGTAGTGGAGGTCGGTACTAGGGTCGTCGGCTTCCTAGTCCGCGACGGTCAGGTTCCGGTTCCTAGGAGTTCCTCCGGTTCGACGTCTAGCGCACATAAACAATAAACACTCAATAAATGTAATCAATCATGCTAAAAAACACTTTAAAAGGAGGTGGGTTGGGTAGAGGGGATTTTTAGAAAATTTTGGGCGCAAGGATCACCAACAACGGAGTTAAATTGGGAAAGATATGGATTTTTATTGAAAAGAAAATATTTAAATAATTGAAAGAGGATTTTAGCGCTTGGTGGGCCGAATCCGGAGTCACGGCCCAAGATCCACGGGCGGGCGCGGCCTGCCAGTCGGCCCACGCGTGGCGCGGCAAACGGGCCGGCCCAAGGCACCAGATCACTGGAGGGAGGAGGCTTAACGGCGTTTAGCGCTGGGCCCACGCGTCAGGGGCTTAGCGTGGTGGGGAGGGTGGATGACGGTCCGGCTTGGGCTAGCGCAAGCTGGTCAAGGCAGAGGGGAAGACGGCGGCTCGCCGGTGCTCCTTGCCAGCGGGGAGGGGGGTTCCGATGGCCAGGGGGTGGTGCAAGGTGGAGGTGGCTGCTGCAGCCCTGGCGGCGTGCGAGGCGGGGCAGAAGGGTGGGGGTGCTTGGCTCTGGCGGCGAGGGCCACCCAAGCATGGTGCGGCAGTGGCGCGGCTTCCTACCGAAGCTGCCACCGCAGCCGGGGATCGGCACGAGGGGTGAAGAGCTGGGGTTGCAGGGTCTTTGCCTAGGAAGAGGGGTGCTCACCTTGCGTAGGGGTAGGGTTAGGCGATGAGCTCGGGGAGCTCAGCGGCGGTGTGCAGGGTGGGGCGGCGTGTCACCGCACCGGAGCTTTTTCCGGGGGCGGACTGTTGTCCGGCGAGGCAAGGGTGGGGGGGTTTATAGGATCGGTGCGGGTTCTATTGCTCGCCGGAGCAGAGGGGCGGGCGCGGTGCGAGGCGCAGTGCGGGGTAGAGAATGGGAGTGGTGGCGCGCTAGAGTGTGGTGCGCGTCTGGGCGCGGCGGGGCTGGGCGCGGTGCGAGGCACAGCGCTAGGGCAGCGCCGGGAGCGGTGGCACTCCGGAGCGCGGGTAGGGGACGCCGGAGCGCGAGAGGGATAGGGGGGTGCAGGCACGGAGTGGGCTGGGGTGAGACGACCGAAGTGGCCTAGGTGGGAGGGGGAGCTACGCGGGCCGAAAAGGGGGTCTGGTGGGTTGGGCCAAGGGGGGTTGGGGTTTTGGCCTTTTTCTTTTATTCCTTTTTCAGAATTGCACTTGGGTTTTAGGGAATTTTGATTGGAATTTGGTGGGATTTGTGGGGGCTTTTGTAGAAATTTCTGGTAGACCAAATAGCAAGGGTGTTTTTGAGAGGCTTGAGCTCCTATTTTGAATAAGTGCATGATTTGTGGTTTTGATTTTGGGCTAACGGTGAACTTAGGGAAAGAGTTTTTGGATTTTAATTTTTGGGGTGTTACACCTATGGCCCCTAGAGGTGGCTGGATTAGAAAATGCATGTCCATGCTATGTGATCAAAGCTTAATCACGTTTCAAACTATTGGTTAGTCCAAGTTAATCCACCATTGACGATTGAAATTAGATGGATTATTAAACAAGGGAGGCACAAATCTCACCTTGGGTCTGACTGGCTTCCCTCGGCAAAAGGAATTAGAATGTGTTGTATATCAAGGTTCAATTCAAATCATCATTGTGCTTTTGGGGTCAACATGTGCTGCTAGGCGCCGCTGTTGATCGATTGGTTGAGAAAAGGTTTTTCACCATGACCGACTTCATGTGAACCTACAGTTTCACACACTTAAGGGAGTAGGCACCTATATATTACCCCTTGGGCAAGTGGGAGATTGATGGAGATGTGCCCGAGTGGCAATTTCTAGGTCCGACTCCGATCTGATCGGCTCAGCGTCCGGTCGGGACTCAACCTATCGGGTCTGGCTCAGAAGCTTGTAGATGATTTGCGTGGTTAAACCTCAATCTGGATTCGGATACTTGATCCACAAGCAAATTAGAATCTTGATGGACCTTTGCAAGACTAAGGCCCATCAATGGAGACTATATATATGCATGAGAGGGCAAGGGGTAAAGGTACATGTTTGAGAGCTATCGCAGAAAAGGTTTATGTGAAACCCTAGTTGTGCCCTAGTCCAATCTCTCAAGGTCCTTCGCAATTCATGGTGCTAGCACGCTAGAACTCATCGTCACCTTCCGTACGTGTGGATATTGTAAAGGCATTGCTGCAACTGCTACCTCATCATCCCACTGGTTTTGAGGAGGCTAAGTGATTCTTGATCGAGATCGACTGGAGGACTCGGCATCGACTCTTCTCTCTGCAACCACTTGGCGCACGTGACTCGTTTTTCGGCTGCATCGACTTGTCTTCCACTGCACTGCACGTATAGTGGTAACGATCTATGATCCCTTGTTTATACGAGTTCCTATGTTTGCATCGTAGAAGAAAATCATTTTCTTGCTATGGTAGCCTACTGTTTAACCCTACACCGTGGGCCGGTGGGCCCACGCGGTCGCGGATTAACCATTCTGCTGAACTGAATTTACTCCTAGCTAGTCTTTGGGTATCTGTTCTCGTGTCATTCTCTGCACCACCCACGCAAAACTCAGCAGCAGACCTAGTTTTCTAGAGGGCATGCCACTCCAAACTTTACATATACAATTCGGTATACGTGCTTACATAGCATATTGAAATTGGGTACACTAACTGCGTAGGTGATTTTGAGTAGCGTTAAAGTTCAACAAATAAGGACCAGAAACATATTATTGTGTCCAAATATATGCATAAAAGAAAGTTACACAACTATGAGAGTTGAAAGAATATTAAAATACTATAATACTATAATACTATAATTATTGGCCTACTTACGACGTTTCATCGTTCAATGAATGTGACTAGACACAATCATCCAAAAGAGTGTTGCTCGCCTTGTTTCTCTACATAGTTTTGGTCACCTTCACGGCGGAAAACGTCCTTTCAACACTTACGACGGTCACCACCGTACCAGCGGAACCAATAACAACTTAAGAAGTGTGTAAACCAAATCATAAAATTTATCTCTATTTATTTCTACGAGTAAAAATGCACGTGCGGGATGCACGTGGCTATAAACGATGGAGAGCTTGAAGTTTCTTGTATTAAAAAATTTGAGAGGTGACTAAAAATGAGCTAATCGATTTTCTTAATCGAAATATATCATGATGTTATATATTATGACGGATGTTTTATAGATTTTGAGAAAATTTCCATAGCAATATATTAAAGTAAATGATGTAATAAATCGAGAATTTACTAACCATGAATGGGTGAAGATACATTCAAATTTAGTTGGACTTTCACAATACACCACTCAATACATTCTAAATTGCAAGAGACTCTAGCCATTCATGACCACGTACATATTATGAATCTAGTCATATACAAAACATATATGATATATGTAAAAGAATAAATGAGTATATTCAAAACCCAAAACCCTTTACAATTTAAAATGGATGGAGTATATTATAGCTTTATACTGTGTAGCATGGTGTTAATAACTTAGTTGTTACAACATTGCAGAATAGGGCAAGACCAGTTACCTTTCTTGCTGCTAGTTCCTAATTCGTTAGGTCTTCGTCTTTCTTGCTGAGTTTGTTAGAGGCAAGGCCGGTTGTCGTTTCTCATCGGCCCTTTTTTCTCTTATATTTTGTCGGTTCTATCTTGCTTGTTTTCTCCTAGATCCAGAAGAGGGGACCGCTCAATTGGCTGTCAACCACGTGACACGCATGATTGACCTTGCTAAGAAGGCTTTTCCCTGCAAGTGCAATCGAGAACGCAAGTAAGAACACGAAAAACATAATTGCATAGTGTGGGGTTCCACAAACCGGTGCAACTTGCGAGAAATTGTTGGCGATAGATTAATCTAAGCAGAATCCATCTAATCTAATGGAGGTCACTGAATATATACATGAAAGATGGCTAAGGCGGCAGCCAAGGGGGTGTCCGAACGACCCTAGGGTTTTATAAGTCATGTCGACCCAAAAACAAGTCTCACAGCCTCGTGCATATTCTGGTCATCATCTTGTATTGACTATTCCTGTTGACTCCAAATGTATTTTGGCATTGGAACAATTGGGTTGGAAACTTATCTCTTAGCTTTCTGTACATATATACAATGCCCCAAACGAAGACCGTATGTGGCCAGAATGTTCGATTTCGTGAGACGTACTCTAGCATCGATGATTCCGTCGACTCCTATCATATTTTGGCGTGAGACCAATTGGGTTGGAAATATTATCTCTTTGGCATTCCGTTCATATGTAGAGCGTCCCAAATAGAGTCAGTACACCTGGACGTTCGATTTTGTATGGCCTATACTCCAGCAACTGAACCCGTCTCACAAATAAATTAAACCTCAACTTAGATTAGGAACCAAATATTAGAAGGGGTAGATACATGGTGTCAAAAAGAAAATAAATTTGGTAGAAACTTATTAGAAAACATGTAAAATTCACATCACATAAGGCTAAACAATTTATCTTGGGCCCAAGATCTATCAAGACCGTTAGATTATATGATGGAAATTTATCTATGGGTGGGTTCACCATTGGGTACATGAACAGTAGGTGTAAAACATTATCTCCAAAACTCCCTATAGATTGACCTAACTAAGAGATCAACATGAGTTAATGACAACGCACACTGTAGCGTACAACACACGCACTACTCCTCAATATGTGCGCTTCTCTCAAAGAAACTTGCATTGCTTTAGGGATTCTAGTACGCTGTAGATTGTTCTTACCCAATACAATTGCATCAAAGTATGATGGATTGCAGCATGATGACACAAGGAAGACCATCCATTTAGAGAGCAAGGCATCAGAGATTATCGCCTTAGACATATTTGATAAGAGTGGATGGAGAAACAATAATAGACTTTGCTTATGACATACTTTTCTTTGTGTTTTATTTCTCCTTATCATAGCAGCAGATTAGCTTAAAACTTTGTATGAACTTGGCTGTGTGCGGATGCAGAAGCCTGATATTGTTCCTTTTTCTAAAAAGTGTGAATCCCAATAAACAAGCGAAGTGTATGGCTAACCTAAAAAACGAAAGTGTCATAATGGGATTCTTATCCAAGACAGCGACGCTGTACCTGGTGATAGCCACGAGAGTTATTCTGCAGAAGGGCGAGTTCTCCAGTCTCTACCGCCAGACGAACCTTGCATGCATGTCTCCTACTGCAAGTATGAAAGAGCTGCTACCTATTTCTGATGCCTCACACTCCTAGCTTGATCTATAATTCCTCATACATCCAACATATGAGGTTCCATTGTTTGCAAATTGAATTCCATTGTATGTCATGTGTTGTTGGATGTGGTGCTTCAAGGGCTGCAACAAACGGAAGACAGAACCAGTTTAAAGGGATAGGCATGGATTCATATTGTCACGGTCACATGCGCACATTTGGTGTTTCAATCTTCGGGGCAGCTTTTGTGATTTGCGTTAAATTTGGTGTACTGTACATGTACAGGACCTGTATATCTGTCGATGATAGCAAGTTGGTTTTGATGATAAGTTAGCTTTAAGAAATCGCTAATTAAAATTCCAGGGCTGTTATAATACACCAACTAATTATTATAGCTGTCTTAAATAACGGAAAATCAAATGCTTCCCTCCAAATATATCTAGCTAAGAATTAAAATAATAGGTAAGCAATCTATTAACACTCATTGGCTGGTTGGATATACCTAATAGTAGCTAATGTTTAGCCGCTAATTTTTAGCTGATCTAAACATGGCCTAAATGCAAGGTTTGGTTAATCTGGCCATCTCCTGATGACATGTGGCGATGACATGTTTTCTATGGTGGCAAAATGACCTTCCAAAACTGCATAAGAAGTGATTTGTTCAGTTTCACAAAAGCTTAATGTCCAAGAAATACAGTTTCCCAATTGGGGTGCTATATGTATTCTATATTCTAGAGTTTAGGGGGTTATATAGACATTTTCTGGGTTTACTTTGATCTTATTGCCTCTCCCACTATTTTATTGTTCATAGCAGTACCATTGTTTATAATAGTTCATCAACCCGTGCTCTCGCATGGGTTAGAGTTTTAGGAGATATAGATATAATCCATAGTAATATTAGATATGATTATTTTAATTCATCTTTGTAATGGCATTGTTGGTAATTGATATGCAAATTTATCAATTATTTTAATTTATCTTTCTTGTGGCATAATGGGTAATTCATACGCAGATATAGGGCTTATTTTAATTTATTTTTTATAACGGCATGGTGAGTAATTTAAAGGCAAATTAAGGGGGTAATTTAATTCATATTTTATAATGGCACATCGGGTAATTGTTATGCAAATTTAGGGGGTTATTTTAATTCGTATTCATATGGCATGGTGAGTAATTTTTATATAAATTTAGGTGGTTATTTTATTTATTTTTCATAATGGCATGTGGGTAATTTTTATATAAATTAAGGGGGTTATTTTATCTCATATTTTATAATGGGGGTCAAAGTTTTAGGAGATATAGATTTAATCCTCATCTTTGTAATGGCATTGTTGATAAATTATATGCAAATTTATGAATTATTTTAATATATCTTTCTTGGTGGCATATTAGGTGATTTATATGCAGATTTAGGGCTTTATAATTCCTTTTTTATAATGGCATGGTGAGTAGTTTTTATATAAATTTAGGTGGTTATTTATTTATTTTTCATAATAACATGGTGGGTAATTTTTATATAAAATCAGGGGGTTATTTTATCTCATCTTTCATAATGGCATGGTGCATAATTTTTAGAAAATACAATAGATCTAATGACTATTATTGTTAGAGCTACACTATGGAAGTCTAGATGTTTCTAATTTTTGTGATAATTTCTAATATTTATCTTTTTTTCGTAGTGTGCCTGGTGGGAATTAACGTAGAGTCTTCAAAAAGAACCTCCAATTAGTAATAGTAAGATATATATAGGTTATCATTTTGCATTGTGTTACATTTGACAAGCTACCAAAAGAATTCAGTACATCATAGGTACATAGAAGATAAGGAAGAAAACACAAATATTATAACATGTGTTTGGATGGAGGGATTGAGAGGAATGGGATGGTCCTTTTTTTTTAGTGTTTGGTTGTAGACGGGTGGGTAAATCCATCCTCCAGAGGGAATATTCGGTATGGATGCGGGGAGAGGATGGGGGACATCCCCCATCGTTTGTCGTCTTGCTCCGTGAGTGGAGCTGTGCAGCAGCTTCCATGGCGCGATGAGGAGCACGGCGGGAGGGAAGAACAACCATCGGGGAGGTGCAAAGAGGACCGGCGGGGCGGCTAGAGGAGCACAGGCCACCATGGCACGGCGGGTGGCGGCGAGAAGGAAGGGGACAACCTCACAACCAGCAGGGCGGTGCAATGGGGACCGGTAGGGATGGTATGAGGAGCACCGGCAGCCGCGACGCGAGGAGGAGTGGCGGCCGTCACATTGCGGGGAGGAGCAGCTGCCGTCATGGCGCAAGGAGTCGCTTGGCCTGGTGGTGGCAACCCGCAAGGGCGGTCGCGCGGGTGTGAGGCGGGGGCTGCTGCCTCCGCGCCAGATCAGGGAGAGGTGGCGGCCGTCTCCCTAGAGCGAGGTAGGCAGGCGGTGGCGGGCGGCGGCGCTGTGAAGGCCATCCGTGGGAGAAAGAAGAGGGAGGCAAATGAGAGGATGACGGGTGTGACCCGCTAATGGCGTCTAACGGTGTAGAAACGCCCCCACAAAATCCAAATCGCATCAAACAAACGAAAAAGATGAATCTATCCTTTTAACCAAACACAAAATGGGATCATCCCATCCAAAAAACTAGGGTGGGATCATCCCATCCTACTGTCTCAAAACCAAACACATGTAGATGATTTAGCATGGCTAGAATATTACTTCTTTTATTATTTATATAATTATGCAATATTTCTCAAAGAAGAGGTAAAACATACAATCTGCTAATTATGCAATCAATGTAAAGTAATTGACAAATTATATAGATTATGGACACGATTACGAACAATCAAATAGACAGTGTTCGGACAGGCTAAGCTCATGTAAGTAAGTAGACAGTGTTTGGTTACTTGGCTCCTTGCAGCCTGGCTGGTAGAACCTTGACGGCAGTGCTATGTAGTAGTATTGCTGAGGGTGTGGGAGTTGCGCAGACACGAGACAACTAAGACCATGTAAGCCAATGAATGAGTGGCCATGTCTTTATCAGAGTCTATACTGCTATACATTGGTCTAGTACTATTGGCATGGTACCTGTCTACCTGCAGTTGTGACATCCTTTTATATACATATATATATAAGATACACAGGTGAGTGTAGCTACATGCGCATGTAGAAAATTTTTTTCCTATATATATATTTTTTTATTATTTATTTATTTATTAAAAAAGACAGTCTCTTTTTATTCTTATGAAGGTCAGACATTAGGATGGAAGTTCAAGTTGTCATTTCCAGGGATTACAAAGCTCCTTGTTTTGCCACTAAGTATAGGACTTCTTTTCATCTTTAGCATCCCTAATACAGGATTTTACAATAATTACAATATGCAATGCCTATAAACTGAAATTTAATCCTCCACATAAATGAACATATGCACTATTACAATATTGAAATTTATCGCTTAGAAAATAGGTAATTTTTGTAAAGTTTACTCCCTGGGGTAAAATCATTTAATTAATTTTTTACGTGATAAGTGTAAGAAGATTCTCACAATGAATTGGGCCCTACACTATTCATTTCAGCACTCCATCAAATAAGTGTCATCATTGTTGCACGTAGACTAGAAATAGCATATATAACAAAATTTCTTTTTCTCAGGAGAAATGTCATATGATCTTCTGATACACTGCTTACAGACGATCATGCTGCATTGTTACACAGATGCAATCCGTTGCTGTACATTCCAATGGAGAATGCGCACAACATTTTATTAACTTAAGATCAGCTACAATTCCAGAGTGTTCAAGTTCACGAATCCAGGCTTGCTGCTTCTTGTGGAATGTTAGGCTAGAGCTAGACAAATGTGCTGGCAGAGGGAAACTTTCCGGGTGTTCAAGAACTCTGCTGATGGAATTTGCAGCAATGTTAATCTGTGATGGAACAAAAGAGCTGTAAGATATAAGAGGATGTTATAAACAAAGGCAAAAAAAATCATTTCCTTTGTTTAACCACGTATTCAAAGAAACCATAATGAGAGATGACTAGTACACTGCTGGATATTATCTTCAATTGGAATAAAGGAAAATATCAGTTGATCTCCAGGTATGATTGTCTGCCTTGACTAATGTACCAGCACAATTGAGTATTCTACGAACCTGTTCAGATTAATTCATGCAGATGTGCTCATATCAACCATATCCTCACCACGCTAAATATAAATTAGCTAACAGAAGAACAGTTGTACAGGAACAGAGTTTGTGTTGCTTAGAAGTCAAGACATCAAAGAACATGTTCCCCGCCAATTTTATTCAGATAAATAGATCACATTTCGGAGGAAATCAATAGGTTATTCATTACATAAGTTTTAACAGTTAAAAAGATTTGCAATCAAACACAATAATTCATCTGAGGTAAATAGAAGTCTAGAATTGATCTACAAAGTCGGAATACAACACATTTATATTTTTTCAGACCGGTATCCTAATCGAATAGACAGTGATTTTGAGTTTCTTGAAATCATTCAGCATCTGGTGAAATAGAAAAAGTATATATAAATTATTAATGTCTATAATATTTAAAAAAAAAATATGATGCGGTAGCAAAAACTGTCTTGTAGAACTACTTCTCTGTCCCTTTCCATCTGCAATGGTGACTGTCAGTTTTTATCTTAGCATGGTCAGACATTATGATGGAAGTTCATGTTGCCGGTGCCCAGGGTAGGGTTCACACTAAGCTCCTTATTTTGCCACTATGGATAGGACTAATTTTCATCTTTAACATCCCTAATGTAGAAGTTTACATTAATTAAAATATGCAGTGCCAATAAACTGTAAGTTATTCCTCCACATAAATAAAAAATATAGATACTATGAAAGTATGTAACAAGATAAGTCTAATGGCATTCTTATGAATAGACGTTTCTAAACATTATAGGTTAAGCACTAGGTTATTGGCAAGTTTTCTAGGTTTTAATCCCTGGGGTAAAACCATCTAATGAAATATTTCATACAACAAGTGTAAGAAGCTTCTCAGAGGGAGTTGGGCCATACCCTTTTCATTCACCACATGAATTCACCTTTAAAAATAAAATGGCACTTGTCATTGAGTACTGTGATGGCTAGCCGCTAGCACACCATCAAATAACTATGACCCTTGCTGCACTATATTAGAAATATCATAACAAATTATCTTTTCTAAGAAGAAATGCCGTATGATTTTCTGATACAATGCTTACAGATGATCATGCTGCTTTGTTGAACAGAGGCAGTCAGCTCCTGTACATTGCAATGGAGAACGCATACAACAGTGTATTAACTTAAGATCAGCTACGGCTCCGCAGCGTCCAAGTTCACAGAACCACACTTGCTGCTTCTTTAGTTCTTTTCGAGTGTTAGGATAGACACATATGTTGGCAGCGGGAAACTTTTGGGGGTGTTGAAGAACTCTGCTAACGGAACTTGCAGCAAAGTGAATCTGTGACAGAACAAAACTCTGCTGACAGTGTATCCTAACTCCTAAGCGAAGGATTGTGATTTTGAGTTTTTTGTATAAAACAGCAGCATTATGAGCTTCAGGTGACGTAAGGAAAGAAAGAAGATAATAGAAGGAACTACTACTGCTTTCAGGAAAACATACATCTCTCTCACACACATTACACATACTGCATATGAAATTAAAGTCGTGGTCACATTTTGGCGAGCTAGCAACCCCAACTGACAAACAAATCCCAAGACCTAATTCCAGGGTACCTGTTATAAAACCCCACTACAATGATAGATATACCAATAACCTGATATTCCGAAACCAGAAGCTCTCTTATCCAGTTCTCTACCGTAGCAAGCACACTCCAGAGACAGGAACTAATATGAACACAGCCAATCAAGAATCCAATTTAACTCAGATGACTGGAGCTTGGATTGCCACTGCAAATCCCTCATGATAACATAGTGATGCCAGCAAGCCACTGTCCATCGTATTACCAAAGACGCCCCTAATCCAGCCAAAAAGAAGAAGGAAAAAAAAACAGCTCATACTGTTGTGGGCAAGAAGATTACCGAGGACGCCGCTGCGTTGACCACCGACCGCGCCATCGTCACCGCACAGAACCTGAGACGCAGCAGGCCGCGTATCCCGTACGAGCTGAGATTGAGTCTGGAAAATTTGGGGAAAACAAGAAGACGGGAGGAAAGCCGCGGAGCTGGCGATGGGGAGCCACTCACATTCCGCGGCCGCCGGAGAGGGCCTGGTCGGCGGGGTCCGCCCACTCGTCGAAGCTGCGGGGGGAGAAGAAGAGAGAGCGAGCGAGCGAGCATCAGAGCACGAAAACAGGGGAGAGGCGGCGGGGGAAGGATGGGGGAGAGGACTGGCCGGGGTTTGGTGCGCTTCTCTTACATCCAGCCATAGCGGCGGTCGAAGACGAGGCGGCGCGGGCGGCGCCGGAGGGGTGGGGCCAGCGAATCGGAGGAGGGATCCGCCGCCGCCGCCATGGGGTTCTGGACTTGTGGTGCAGTGCCTCTTGGCGTGGAGCATGCAGGCTTGAGCAAATTTGGTACACCGAGAGAATACACGAGGGAATGTTGCAAAAATATGATAGCGTCAAAGTGCTTAGCACATTTGGTACACCAAGAAACACGAGCGAGGGAGGAGATTTGCAGGAAGAAGCTAACAAGAAAGTGGTCGTGCCGGAGTGGTTATCGGGCATGACTAGAAATCATGTGGGCTTTGCCCGCGCAGGTTCGAATCCTGCCGACCACGGCATTTTTTTTTCACTATTTTTTTCTTTCCGGATTTCGTGTCTACGCAAATGAATGAGCACACATGCCCATGATCTCCGATTATTATCCTTGCCCCCCGAGACATTTTTCACTCGATCTGTAGTTCCGGACAAATGTCATAGCAGATCGATCGAGCTAGCCGACAGTAGCGAATGGCGTTCGGGTACGATCACGAATCCGCAACACACGGGTGTGTTTCCAACAATACTATACGCCTATTTGGAATAATTATTTCATTAGCTCGTGCTCTCACACAGGGTTAACTTTTATTAGTACATATACATTTAATTCTTAGTAATATTGGAGGCAATTATTTTAATTCATTCGTAATGACGTCGTGGGTGATTTACGTGCAAATTTAGAAATTTTTTAATTTATCTTTCATAAAAGCATATTGGGTAATTTATATGCAGATTTAGGGGGGTGATTTCAATTCATCTTTTATAATAGCATGGCATGGTGAGTAATTTATATGCAAATTTAGAACTTATTTAATCCATATTTTGTAATGGCATGGTGGGTACTTTAATGCAAATTTATGAGGTTATTTTAATTCATATTTTACAATCGCATGATGGGTAATTTTTATATAAATTTAGAGAGTTATTTTACTCATCTTTCATAATGGCATGGTGGGATAAATTTTATATAAATTTAGGAGTTATTTTATTTTATCATTCATAATGATATAGTGGGTAATTTTTTTAGAAAATATAATAGATCTAATGGCTATTATTATTAGAGATGGACGTTCGGATGTTTTTTATTTTTGTGAGAATTTTCATGACTTATCTTTTTTCTCAGCGCATCTAGTAAAGATTAACGTAGAGGTTCCAAAAGAAATATCTAATTAGTAATATTAAGATATAGGAAAAAATTCCTATTTTCAGTTGAAATATGCAAATCCTATGAAATTCCTGCGTTCCAACGGACCAGCGGCGGAGCTACAGGGTGGTCCAGGTGGGCCAAGGCATACCCTAAGGCTCAGCCCACCAAGGAGCCACCCTGCTATCTTGCCTAGGCGCCCAGCCGGCCAGCCCATCGCCCACTCTGCCGTCCTCGACACCCAACCCCGAGCAGCAGGGCGACGCCGACGCGAGAAGCCGAGAAGATGACCGCAACCGCGCGCTGCTCCGCCTCTAGCATCCTCCGGCGTCAGGTCTCCTCCACCGCCGGTGCTGCAGCTTGGCCGGTAAGCTCCCTCTTCCCTTCCTCTTCCTCTTCCCTCTTCCCTTCCTCTTCCTTCACCGGTTCACCTGATCTAAAATTTCCCTCCTGTTAGGGTTAGGCGAAGTAGGATAAATTGATAAGAATTGATGGTTGTTTCCTGAAGCGCCTGGCCAAGGGAGGTAGATCTTTGTTATGGCAGTTAAAGGAGCTAAAAATTAAGGACCACGCTGTAGCCTGCAGCCCCCAATCTCAAGTCTCCAAGGTTTGTAGTGTGGCAGTTAAACCCTAACTTCGATTCCAATAGTTTGATTGCTTGATTGATGACATGATGTAGCATATTTTAATTAGTATAACGACTTGATGGTTGATGCACTATGAATTTTGACATTTGATTGTAGAGTGGTTGAATTATGAAGAGGGATGGAGATATTGCATCTCTTTTTCGAAAGCATGCATCAAAGAGGCAAAATGTGAATCCTATGCCACCTCAAGAGCAAAATGTTTCTCTATCATCTTCGGAGGCAACTCAAGAGCAAGATGAAGAGAGAGTAATTGAAGAAATTGTGAATCCTTTGCCACCTCCACCGCCACCACCTCCGGAGGCAACTCAAGAGCAAGAGGAAGAGAGAGTAATTGAAGAGATTGTGAATCCTATGCCACCGCCACCGCCACCACCATCGGCTCCACCAACATATGATGTGAGTCGTCTTCCAAATGATCCAGGTGAAAGACAACCCATTACAAGTTACCATGCTAATGATCATAATGCAATTCGAAGATCATATATTCTTAGAGGTCCATTTCAACCATATGCACATAAGTTCCAAACAGGAAAATTGGAGATAGAGAACGTCATTTCAATTTTGTGTGGTTTCACGTACTTTGAATGGTTGGAGAAATTGGAATATAGGAGAGAAAGCACTTTTGAAACATGTGAGTTCTAAGGCACATAAGGCAGCCCAAGAGAAATACCTTGGTTTTCTTAATCCTGATGCAGCAATTGATGATAAAATTGAGAAGTGGAGTGCTGAGGATCCTTTTCTGTATAAGAAAAGATTGACTTATTCACTTCAATGTTTGAAGTTTCTTTTGCATCAAGGATTAGCATTCCAGTGGACATGATAAAAGTGTAGAGTCTAGCAACAGAAGTAACTTCATTGAACTTTTGAAATTTGTTGATGCACATAGTGAAGAGGTGAACAAGTATGTTCTAAACAATGCTCCAAGTAATTTCACTTTGACTACTAGCCCAATGATACAAAAGCAGATTATTCAGTGTTGTGCCATAGAAACTAGAAAGAAAAATAATTGGAAAACTTGGTGAAGAGCCCTTTGCAATTTTAGCTAGATGAATCTCGTGATATATCACATAAAGAACAACTAGCTCTTTGCTTGCGTTATGTTGATGCATTGGGAAGGCCATGTGAGCACTTTCTTGGAGTTGTTCATGTAGATGATACTACCTCTTTGTCACTTAAAGATGCAATTGAAGCTTTACTTGTTAGTCATGGCTTGACTTTGACAAGGATCCGTGGTCAAGGTTATGATGGGGCTAGCAACATGAGAGGAGATATTAAAGGGCTGAAAACATTGATTATGCAAGAGTCACCATCTGCTTATTATATCCATTGCTTTGCACATCAACTCCAACTAGTTCTTGTTGCTGTTGCCAAGGGAAATAATGATTGTGTTTGGTTTCTTGACCAAGTGTCTCTCTTGCTGAATACTATTGGAGTCTCTTGTAAGCGTCATGGCATGCTTCGAGATGCTAGCATTAAGCATCTCATGAATGCACTTGATTGTGGTGAACTTGAAACTAGAAGTGGATTAAACCAAGAGATAGGGTGGCCTAGGCCCAGTGATACTCGGTGGAGCTCTCATTACAAAGTTGTATGCAACATCATTGCTATGTATCCTATAACCTGTGAAGTTCTTTTCACTCTTGGAGAGGATACTACTATTAGAACTGATTGGACAAAGATACATACCATGCTTGGTGCATTTGAGTCATTAGACTTTGTTTTTGGTTTACACTTAATGTTTACTATTCTTGGATACACAAATGATTTATCAGAGTGTTTGCAAAGAAGGGAGCAAGATATTCTTAATGCAGTCTCACTTGTTAAAGTGGCAAAGAGAAGAATAGAACAATTAAGGAATCATGGCTGGGATCAATTCCTTCATAGAGTCACTTTATTTTGCAACAAGCATGGTGTCCAAGTTCCTGCTATGGAGGGTAATTATGTGCCTTTTGGAAGATCAACACGGTTTGTTCATAACCAAAATAATGATGACCACTTTAGAAGAGAAGTATATATTGGGGTCATTGATCAAATTAGCCTAGAGCTTGCTGGTCGGTTTGATGAGGTTAATATGGACTTGCTTTCTTGTATGGCGGCCTTTGATCCTTCCAACTCATTTGCTTCATTTGATGCACAGAAGGTACGTAGACTAGCTGAGTTCTATCCTAATGACATATCAAGCACTGACTTGCTAAAACTGGAATTGCAACTTGACAATTTTATTGATGTCCTAAGAGAAGATGATGAGTTTAAAGACCTACACAATCTTGTTGATCTCTCAGTTATGCTTGTTGAAAAAAAGAGACATAAGGTGTATGATATTGTGTACTTGCTTCTCAAATTGGTATTGCTTTTACCGGTGACAACAGCAAGTGTTGAAAGGGTTTTCTCTGCAATGACTTTTGTGAAATCTAAATTGAGAAACAAGATGGGTGGGATGATTGTCTTGTCACATACATTAAGAAGGACTTTTTCTTTGAAGTGGATGAAGAAGATATAATTCAAACTTTCATGGACTTGAGGAAGCATAGGCCACATAAGTAGTATGCAATTTCTTTCAAATATAATGCATGTGTAAGCTCGTTTATGCATCTTTTGCACTCTCCTAGACTATCTTCTGTTGTAATGTATGCAACTTTCGCACTTATTGTTGAATGCAAAACTTTATATGCTATTTACCGAATTTTTACTAAATTGTTTACAAAACTATATACGCACTTTACCGAATTGCATACGAAGATTTTGTTCCGGCATACCCTATACAAAAATCCTGGCTCCGCTATTGCAACTGACCCTACCCACATGCATGCACTGATGCTGGTGAGTGCTATCTACGGCTAGTAATTCACCTGCCAAATATGCACCGAGCCACCGAGCTGCCAGGGGTGGGTTATCCCTGTCGAAGATGAACACATTCTTCGACAAGCAGCTCCAACAGGCTTCACGGTGCCAGCCTTTCCTTCCAAACGAGGGAGGCACCCGACTTGCATACAGCGTATTCGGCCGCGACGGAACTTGTCTTGGTGCCACCTTGGCAATGGCATCCCTTGAACATAGTTGGCGTTCCTGGTGCCTCCAGCTCCTATGTTATTTTTGCTAGCTGTGGCAGGTATAGCTAGCTTAATTTGCCTCGATCGGCACATATGCATGCATCAGACTACCTCTACTCCATGACGTATACTCCAGTCGATTAACAAGTGTATGAGTGTGAGTGTATGACTACTTGTATCGTTTATATATACAGGAATGTGGACGAACTGACGAGGAGGAGTTCAGTGCTGCACTGCTGCCGGCTATATATGTGCGGATGGATCGAGCAAATATATAATGAGCTCTAGTAGGCTAGACTAGCTCTCATAACGTGTTCAGGAAAGTAAGTGCCTTTTGTTGTTGCTTGTTTATATCACTAGGTGTGTGGCTGTGCATTGTATAATTGGGCCTGCAAGAGAGTACAATTTGATTTCCAAATTCAACGAAATTCAAGTTTGTTCAGTCCAAACGTTACAAACTTGATAATTAACGCCTTCGTCTTTACTACCATGCATACTGCCGTGGTGTACCATGGTCAGAGCTACTGCATGTTACTGATCGTGTGAGAAATGTGGCAACTGAAATTACATGGATGACTAATGGTCTGTCCCGCCTGCTTTGCTACCAATTGCGGCAGCAGGAGAATTAGAATCTGCATCCAAATGTCCACCATGCTGCCGGGCAAATTAATGGTTCCCGTGTTTCAAGAGGACCCTGTTTGGCTGTTCCTCGACAAGCAGCACCCAACGACCAGCACCCCTTCTCAAAAAGAAAAAAGAAAAAAAACGACCAGCACCGGGACCATTTTCCTAGTCAAATAAAGATAGGCATCATACTTGCATACAGTGTGTTCCGATGGCACTGAACTTGTCTTGATGCCACCTTAGCAGTGGCATCCCTTGATCATCGTTGGTGTTCCTGGTGCCTCCAGCTCCTATATTATACGTATGTTTTTTTTTTTTTTTTGCCTGTGGCAGCTAGCTAGCCTCGTCACATGCATGGTTCCCATGCCATGCTTCAGAGTTCAGACTACCTCTCCAGTCCAGTACTAGCTCTTCCCATCTCTTATGAGCAAGTGTGACTATCCTGTATGACTACTTGTATCGTCATTTATATATACATGAATGTGGACTTACTGACGAGGAGTTCAGTGCACTGCCGGCTATGTGTGGATATGGAGCAAATATATAATGAGCTCTAACTAGCTCTCGTGCTCCATAAGGTGCCTTTTATGGTTGCTTGTTTACAAGGTTTGTGCATGTGCGTTGTCTAGTTGGGCGGGCATACAAGAGAGTACAATTTGATTTTCAATTTAACTGAAATCTAAATTACCTCAGTCCAAACAACACTAAACTTGATAACTAACGCCATCTTCACTACCATCGCTATACAATTCGTTCAGCAACAATGGTTTTTTCTCTGCCCAAAAAAGGGGATCCCTCACCTGATTTTGATTGCATTGGTGGCCCATTTAAACAGGCCCACATCAAACATGGTGAGTAGTTGATGAACACCAAGAAAGAGTTTTGCATTTAACAGAAACCATCAATGCCACTTTAAGACTTGTTTGGATGCAAGAGTATTGGAGGGGAATGGAGTAGATTGAATCCCTCTCTATTCAAATTTGACAGAAAGAGATTGAACCTTGTTCAATACCTTTCAATACTCTTGCATCCAAACAAACCCTCAGTAATAAAGTTCGTTGATTAAACAGAAACCATCCAGTGGTGGTGCTTTCTAAATATCGAGCGATGCCCGATCCGTTTGCAAAGATCTGTCTTGTGTAGATGCGTTTTGCAGGAACTCGAGAGTCTGCATCCAGACTTGCACCGATCGAGCTGCCACGCGTAGGCTATCTCTGTGGAAGAAAAACAACCAGTTCTGCAACGACCTTCATGGGTCAGCCCTTCCCGGGTGTGGCCTTTAGCATGGATTGGTAACCCCTGTAGCACCGAAAACCACACTGACACTACCAAATCGACATTAAAGATCTCAAGCATCAGCAGCGATTGTTGCGGAATGAAGGCAACAACTGGTACTAGGAGTTGTCCAGCCATGCCAGCTACGATGCTCAGATAGGCCCTCATGTAGCACCGGTTGTAGTAACCAACTGACACTTGTAGTCAGATAACATAGGCTCCTGAGTAGGCTCCATGCACCTCTAAAAGTGCTTGTTGGCCTTCGGATGTATTTCCTGTTGCTTTGGAGTCGGTTTTACCGCAAAGTGCGCCTTCACTTCGGCGTCCACAATCGCAGCCGTTTCCTCCGCGGTATGATCATAAGTGAGCTTTGTTGTGGTTTTGGAGCATGTCTTTTTATATGATTTGGAGCTTTTACGTGTCCTAGGGCTCCTGTGCCGTGGGGACTCTGCTGGTGCTATTGCTGTTGATGGTTTTGGAGTTCCCCCAGATAGTGCCGTTGATGCAGCAGTGGTCGTTCGTTCTCCCATCACGGTTTTTTGCCACTAACTTAATGTAGGCCTTCTTCCATAGAATCATTACGTGGACAACCTCTTTAAGTGTCCTTTCCCCATCGCCTCCTTGGTGTTCGAGCTCCAAGTCCTCATAAGTAGAGACTACTTGCTCCACTGAGACAGTGGAGTACCTAGGTGGAATATTAGAGCAGTGGTACTTTTGTCCTAGATACACCGGTAAAGCCACACCATGTGCTACGAATGTGGTTAGGTTCCTCATGGGTATATGTAGCTCACACAGGCAACGTTGCTTGAGGTCATCGACTGGAAAACATTTTTCATTCTCCACCGGTGGTGCCTCCTCTGCCCATCATTGATCCTGCACCGGTGTTTCAGCCTCCTCCCCCGGTCGTTGATCCTGCAGTGGTGTTTCAGCCTCCTCCGCCGATCGTTGATCCTGCACCGTGTGTTGAGCCTCATCCTGGTTATCGTTCTGATCAGGGATCAGCTGTGTGGAGGCGATGCTACTCTTTTTTAGGAGGCATTCGTGTCGACATGAGGCCCTATCTGCGGTGTAGGTTCAGGGTTAATACCATTTGCTGCCAATACATGGCGAAAAAATGCTACGTCCTCTCTGAGGCCATCTACGTTTGCCTCTAAGCTACGGATCTTTGCATCCGCCTCGCTCAAGCTTCTCCGCTTTCTATATGATCCCCTGTCCTCTGGAAACCTAACCTTCCACGACACATTACCGAGCCCTCTTGTTCTACCAGGGTGCTCTCTATTCTCTAGGGCTCATGTCAGCTCGTCCTTTTCTCTTTCACAGAAGAATTCTCCCTTGGAGGACTTATCGATCGCCTCGACAAGCCTTTCTGTTGGTCGTTTTATTTGGTCATTATAGACCAGGGTCCCATCACTTGACAAACTCCCTCCACATCCAAAATACCACCATTTGGAGTGTAGGGGCCAATTGGCTGTAGGTACCTTTACCCCTCGTTGTTCGAGCTCTGCTTCCATCTTCTTCCATTTCAGAATAGATTTTCTATAACCACCGGGACCCATACTATGATTGTACTTTCTTTTCTTCGAAATTTCTATATTTTGTTCGGAACTGGAGCTGGCCGCCTCTGATTGCTTGTACAACACAAACAATTCCCATTCCCTCTTAACTTTGGGTATTTTGCAAAGTCCGGCACCTGGTCATGTTTCACATAGTTGCCCCACAGTTTTGTCTCGAAGGTTTGTAAGAGAACTACCATATTTTTTAGGGCCCATTGCTTCACTATCTCTCCACTTCCTTGTGGTAACGTGAACTTGGACGACAATTCTCTCCATAGTAATTCTTTCTGAGCTTGGGGGACCGCTTGAGGGACGACAGATTGTACATCAGCTTCAGATTCAATAGGAGCACCTTCATGAGCTGGTTTTTCTCTGATTTTTTCCAAAGTGGGGTGCTTATGGAGACGTTCTCCCTAACTAGATTGCCACAGTAGTTCACAAATTTGGTGGCGGCTTTACTGGGCTGTAGAGGTTGTCCATCGTCTCCCACATGTGTGATTTCATATCTCTCCTCAAAATTTTCTTTTTTTGTGGGTCTCGAGGCTTCTTATTTTTCTTTGCTGGGGAGGTGGTGGGCTATCAATAAGAAAATATAGTGTTACTCAAAATCCTTATGCACATCATCGATGGGGAGGTGGATGGCTATCATGAATATGTATAATGTCTATACCTGGCTACTACCCAACGGATTTTCATTGGAGTGATCGGCATTATCCTCCTCATCGAAAGGATAGTCTATGTAAGAATAAGTGTCGTGGTATCTCTCCTCCTTGGCATTATCTTCCTTCCCCTGTCTAATGATATCTTTCATAAACTCTTCCTCTCGCTCATCACGCGTGGAAGCTAATATGTATACAAATAAAGGTTATTAATTAAGTCGTTTTTCTCTAATAGTTATATGCAAATTTACCTTCATAGAACCATGGTATAAGTCTGTAACATATAATCACTACAAAACACGAATTTGCCTGAAATGTAAACTGTAATTGTAAATCTCTATTTGATTGGCTCCAAATGTAAACATACAAGTCATATCATATTAACATTGAAAGGTGAGAATACTTAGCTCATTGACACAGGACGGGGGTCGTCGTGACGGAGACAGGGTCGGGGAAGAACCGCAAGATCCGGGCTGTGGAGTCATCGGCGGAGTCAATGACGGCACCAGGGAGAGGGGCGTCATCGTCGAGGCGGCAGAAGAGTCGATGACGGCAACAGAGAGAGGAGTGGGGTCATCGAGGCAGCGGCGTAGGGGATAAGCAACGATGGGGAGACAGCAATAGATGCACCGCGATGGGGACGAGGAGCAGTGGAGGAGGAGGCTCAATGCCGGTGGCAGAGACTACGGCGAGGATGAGCGGGGAGGTCCCGAGGGCGGCGGACGGCGTCGAAGAACTGTGTACTGCTAATTTGCGAAAGGATTAAGGCCCATATATATGGGTAGGCCTTTAGCGCCGGGCCTTGTAAAAATCCCATTCTAAAAGGTCTTTAGTACCGGGAGCAAGAGGGCTTGGTACTAAATATGTCCACAAGATCTAAAAAAAATGGTGCAAATGCGTCTACTTAGTACCGGGCCTAGAAGGTCATCGATACTATTTTCTTTTTTCGCACCAAGTTTTTTGGCCCATTTGGTCCAGCAGGGAGCAGGGTCTGTTTACCACTCGTTGCGAATACGATTAATTTTGGTATATAAAACAAAAGGTTTTAGTACACAATAGTCGATCCTCATTAGTATCGGGTATTATGAAGATTCGATGCTAGTAGAGATTGGACTTTTTAAAAACATAGATTTCATCTTATAAATAATTAACATAGCTTGCCACCTAAATATCTTACACAGAACTAAAATATTTTACATATAAATAATCTATTTTACATATAATCAGAATATTCTAATTAAGGACGAGGAGGAGGAGGAGGAGGCAAGCTACAGCATCCGCCTCCAAAAGCAGTGTCCAAAATCACTGCCGTCCTCCATGTCATCATCGCCGCCGTCCTCCGCGCCGTCATTGCCGCCGTCCTCCGCGCCGCCACCGCCACCATCCTAGTCAATGCCATCGAGGTCGCCGTCCTAGCCGATGCCGTCGAGGTCGCCATCGCTGTCCCCATTGTCGGGACCATCACCTTCGTCGCCGTCATCGTTGTCCACCACCTCCTCCTCCTCTGGATCATCAGACCACTCCTCCTCCTCCTCGAACTCCCATCGCCCCCACTTCGGCGGCGACTGGTTCACTGCGTCGCTATCCTCCTCGGAGGAGGAGTAGTCAGTGGTGTACTTGCCGTCACTCGACCAGTGATCCATGCAACAATGGGGAAGGTGGATCGTGCTCGCTCGTCTCCCCTTTTTTGCTCGGTCTCACCGCTCTTCTCTTGTTTTTGCTCAAGTAGAATACTAGTACTCCTACTTAACTTAGGGCCAGGGGTGTGGTAACATATATTTATATAGAAAATTTACACCTTATTTTTGAAATGGAAAATTTAGACCAAGCGATGATTGGCCTCACCACGATCAAATCATCATCAATGGCATGCGGTACAGGCTTTCGCACAGAGCAGCGCATCTAGTGGGAAAGCGAACAGGCGTGCGCGAGTTTCCACATGAGACAATAAAATCGGGTCGCCTCGGTACGCGGTGCTAATTAATGTACATTAGTATCGGATGTGTAGTGCCCCCGGTGCAAAAGGAGTCTTCGTACCGGGTGTGTGTCGACCACGTTTGACTCTAAACATTAGCACCATCTCTGGATTGATCCAATACTAAAGATTTGAGACCATGACCATTAGCCCTTACTATACTGGGCAGCCCTAATTTTGTCCACAAATTAATTTCACTCTAAACTAAAATTGAATCAAAAAAAGAAAAATTAATTTAACCACTCCCCACGTTCCCACGTCTTCAAAACTGAAGCGACGTCCCACGCACGCTTATTTACTACACATCAGAACTAAAAACTCTAAAAAAAATCCTTCCTTTGCCAATGGCGAGTAGCTCTTCTTCCTCCTCTGATCCGCCTTGCTTCTCCCCCGTACGCGCCTCCTGTCTTCAACCCACCGCCCTTTCTTCCTAGCTAGTAGACCGAGGGACTCTGGGGTTTTACCCAGAGTGACTCCGATGAAGACATTGCAGCTACCGGTGCGGCGATTGGTGAGGAGGAAACGGAGATGGACCTTGCCTTCCTCCTAGACGATGAGCCGATCCAGATGAGTGACAATGACCTCTTCTCCTGGGTCAGCGCTGACAATGAGATCGCGGAGCAGGAAGAGGAAGAGGAGGAGCTGATCAACTCCTCTGATGAGGCAGAGGATGACGATGACGGCGGCGGCGGCCATGACAACGACGGTGATGATGACGGCGGTGATGGCGACGACGGCCACAACGACGATGGTGACAGCCACGACGACGATAACGACGACGACGACGATGGCGGTGATGACGATGAGCCTCCGGCGAAGTGTAGTCGGGTGTAGGCAGTGCCTCCCTCGTTTTATTTTGTAAGAGCTGGCGGAACAAAATTAAACCTGCTTCTTTTGATGTAAATAACCGTTTGAACTTCTTAATTGGGAGAACCTCTAGTGTTTAGTTCTTGATGTAAATAATCGTAGAAAGTTTTTAATTGCGAGAACCTCTAGTTTTTAATCCCTGATGTAAATCATCATCAATGGATCAGTTCCAGCGCGCGTAGAGCAGAGAATTGGCGGGAAGACGAACGGGCACGTGAGGCTTCCAACAGTCACTTTTGTATCGGGTCGGTTAAAGTGACAGTGCTAATGTTCAGTAGATTAGTATTGGGTTGTTGTACCACCCGGTGCCAATAGTATTAGCACCGGGTGATGTAATGACTCCCCTTCTAATGCAAAAACATAAGCACCGTCTTTTTGGGTGACCCGATTCTAAAGTGCTCCTAGGGCACCTGATCGTGGTACCTGCGGGTTCCCAGCATTGCACCCGGTGCTGAAGCTAGCCATTAATAACGCGTGCAGTTTTGGCCGATTCGTATGTAAATCTGTAACTCATCCTAAGCCCAGTTCTCCGGTAGTGTTTCTTGCAAACTAGGGAGGCACCAGACTTGTATACAGTGTATTCAGTTGGGACAGAACTTGTGTTGGTGTCACCTTAGCAGTGGCATCCCTTGAACATGGTTGGTGTTCCTGGTGCCTCCAGCTCGTATGTTATTTTCCTGTGGCAGCTAGCTTATAATTAATTAGCCTCGGCATATGGTGCCCCGTGCATGCATCGTACTCCAGTCACGTAATAAGTGTATGAGTGTGAGTGTATGACTACTTGTATCATTTGTATATGCAAGAATGTGGATGAACTGACCTGGAGCTCATGATCTCATGATCAGTGACTGCCGGCTATGTGCGGATATGGAGCAAATATATAATGAGCTCTAGTAGGCTAGGCTATCTCTCATAGTGTGTTCAGTAAAGTGCCTTTTATATTGTTGCTTGTTCTAGGTGTGAGGCCGTGGATTGTGTAATTGGGTCAACAAGAGAGTACAATTTGATTTTCAAATTCAATGAAATTCAGATTTGTTCAGTCCAAACGTCACAGAGCTTGATAGTTGACGCCTTCTTTACTACCATCGTCGCTAGCAAATTTAGAGGTTATTATAATTCGTACTTCGTAATGACATGGTAGGTAATGAATTTAGGGAGTTATTTTATTTCATGTTTTATAATGGTATGGTGGGTAAGTTTTTAGAAAATATAATAGATTTAATGGCTACAATTATTAGAGGTACATGATAATGTTTCTGATTTTTATAAAAATTTCTAGAATTTATATTTTTTTAACGCGTCTGGTGAAGATTAACGTGGTGGCTTCAAAAAGAGCCTCCAACCAGTAATAATAAGATAAGATTTGATAGGATTCAATCCTACGTTGCAAAGACTCTCATAGGGAAACTTCCCACACGAATTTAATCCTCCAAAATTCTTTTTTTTCCTCCATTCCAAAGAGGCCTCACCCTGTGTAATAAAACGTGGCAACTAAAATTACATGGGTGACGAATGGGCGGCCAAGAACTGTGGGTGGATGCGTTTTCCAATAAATTATTTAGTGTCTGCATCCAGTGCCGATTGTCCAGCGCTGCCGGGCGTAGGCTGTCGATCCCTGCTGAAGAGGAGCTGCTGTTGAACCAGCGGCTCCAACAACCTTCACGGAGCCCATATTTCCACACAAACAAGAGGGGCACCAGACATCATATACAGTGGCATCACTTTACCAACGTTGGTGTTCCTGGTGCCTCCAGCTCCTATGTGGTAGGTATATATAGTAGTACAATTTTGCTGTGGCGTACTCTCTTTCCATCTCGTATATGAGTGGGGATAATGCATCACCACTGCTGTTTGTTTCATTTATACACAAATGTGGACCCATTGACCGAGAGGAGTTCAGTGAATACCAACATTTAATTTGTAGCGTCAATGCCCATTTGTTTGCTAATGACGTTATACAATGCATATCTTACTATTACTAATTGAAGACTCCTTTCGGAGCCTCTTTACGTTAAGCCTCACGAGATGCGGTAGAAAAAAAAAGATAAATTTCTAGAAATTCTCACAATAATCAGAAACATCTGAGCATCAATTGGTAGATTAGAATATTAACAGCCATTAGATCTGTTTTCTAAGTAATTAATCACCTCTGCCATTATGAAATGTATTAAGTTCAACTCTCAACGAAAGCAAATTTCTTCATTTTTTTTGCAAATTTTTCCAATTTTCAAATTTACTTCAGTTTTTTGTCCGGTTTTTCTCATTAAAGGTGCTAGAAACCTTTCCATGAAATAGATATTTGTGCCTAACCTTGCTATTACTAATTATAAGCTCACTTTGAAGTTTCTACGTCAATCCTAACAAGATGCACTAGAAAAACGATAAAATCATAGAAATTCTGACAATAATAAAAAATATTTGATCATCAATTGACAGGTTGGACCTTACTGGCCAGTAGATCTGTTTTCTAAGTAATCACCCACCTTTGCCATTATCAAAACAATATTAAATAACCCCTACAATTACATATTAATTATCCACTCTGCCATTATGAAAGAAAATATGAAATAACACCCTAAATTGATACCTAATTGCTCACATTTACTATTATGATGGATAATACCGAATAGCCCCTCTAATTTGTATCTAAAATGTTCACTTTAATTATTATGACTGATAGTATAATGAAAATAACCCCTCAAAGTTATATTAAAACTAACAACTTTTGCAATCGTATCAAAGATTATCTAAATCAATGAAGCATACATAGAAAATAGCAAGATATGCTATTATAGAAAACTATGTATAAAAATAGATTTATATATATTGTATTGTAACACATAATACATTTAAGATGCTAACCCGTGCGAAAGCACGGGTTGATAGATAAGTTAATTAATAATCGTAAACTAGGACCATCTCACTCGCTCTCTGGATACTGTCCAGATGGTGCCGGGCTTCTGCTCATACTACTAGTGCAAGGAAATCTATATATGCCATCACTCATCTTTCAGTGAAACTTAATTGCAGCTCTGCATTTTTCAATAGAAAACTTAAGTGGACGACAGAATAAAAAAGTATATAGTAGCGAAACAAATGGCAACCATAATTACATGGATGACTAATTAGTGGTCACTCCCGACTCTCTCCTGCTTTGCTAGATTATGAGCAACGCAGCAGAGTTCATTTGCATTCTAAAGCTCGCCGCAGCGGCAGCCCTGCAAATGGTCCCGCAACCCTAAAATATCGTACGGTTGCCCGCAAAAGCACCTGTTATTCTCCCCCCCCCCCCCCCCAGCAATTTCCTAGGAAACGGCCCTCCGTCCTGCATATTCTCTAGTACTCTAGACTTGTTCCAATAATGTGTTCGGTTAGCTGTCTTTAATTGTAGATGGCCGCCGTGAGCCGTTGTCGTGCTGGTGCCGGAGGAGGGAGACGAGTGGAGAGGAAGAGAGAGGCACTGGCGGATAGGAGTGGAGACGAGTGGAGGGGAGAGGAAGAGAAGGAGAAGATAAGGTAGCATTGTAAACTGTTCTCGCGATGGATGCCATCCACGGATCGGTAACAGCAGTCGCGGTGGATGCCGTCCACTGCTTCCGCCAGTTCCAGTCAGCGGGAGCGGTGCATGTGATGATCCGTTTTTAAAAATAGCATGAACGGTTCATTCCATCCACTGCTCCTATTATTTTTAGTTAATAGGAGACGTTGGATGGCATGTACCGCTCCTGTAAATAGCATAAACGGTCCATTCCATACACCACTTCTGCTAACTAGAAATATCGGGAACGGTAGATGGCATAAACCACTTCGGCTAGTTTTTGGAGCGGTGGATATTGTGGGCTCCGATCTGAGAACAGTAGATGCTCCTTCACTTTTGAGCCGTTTCTACTGTGAAAAGGGGTGGGGGCGCTCCCACAGAGCGATTTTATACTACTCTGATAAATCCATATATTTATTCCATACATCTATATATTCATTATATATTTTCTCCATCCGCACATAGCTGATCCAATGTGCCTCCCACACTCATATATACGAGATGGGAAGAGGTTGTCCGATGCGTGGATGGGGCACCAGGCCATAAGATCAGGCTACATAGATGCCACAGCAAAATCGGCAGCGTAGTGCTCAGACGCATCCCCTGCCGTCCGATCAAACCATGCTCAGTCGTCCGATTGAACCGCCCTTGAGCCATGTGCTGAAACATCAAAAATGAACTGTCGAAACATCAACGAAATACTGATGAAACATTAAAAATACATTATTGCAACATTGGTATGTGTAAATTAACTGAATTGAATGAAAAATTCGGGTCCGCAAATCCAGTGAAGAAATTAAAAAAATCGGACAAAACATCATAATTGAACTACCGAAACATCAATGAAGTACTGCTAAAACATTAAATATTGTACTATTACAACATCGATATTTTAGCGAAAAAAATCCGGACGTGGCGCGTCGGGCGATGCATGAAACATGAGAAAATAACTATCGAAACATCAACGAAGAACTGTTGAAACATTAAAAATACACTATTACAACATCGACGGATATGAAAAATTAACTGAATTGAATGAAAATTTCGGGTCCGCGAATATGGTGAATTTTTTTTAAAAATTGGACGAAACATTGAGAAAATACTGTTGAAACGTGATGACGTAACTACTGAAATAGTCTAGAAGAACTACTGCAACATTAGAAAAGGGTGTCCGATTTTTTTCGGAGGAGGTGGAATGCAGCATCCGATATCGCCTTGTGGCTCCGGACGCTCGGATGAGAGCGTTCTCGCAGCAAAATTCGATAGGAGCTGGAGGCACCTGGAACACCAACCATGTTCAAGGGATGCCGCTTGTTGACTTAGGTTTGTGCTCATTTGGTGTCTAATTGGGCCTACAAGAGAATAAATTTGATTTTCAATGTCAACTAAATTCGTTTGCTCAGTACAATACGGAATTTGATAATTATAAATGCCTTAGTTACTTCCATCGATATGTACACTTTATACAGCAATAATAGTGCTTTTTTTTACTATCAAGGGGAATCATCTTCCCTCACCTGATTTTGATTACATAGTGACTCAGTGAGAGTCGTTGATGAACGCAAAGAAAGAGTCTTTCGTTAAAATAGAAACCGTCGTCACGTCGCTTTGGCAATAACTAGTTCATCAACCCGTGTTCTCGTGCGGGTTAGAAATTTAAAAGTATATGTATTAAAAGTTGATAGATGATTTTAATAGTATGGATAGCTAATAATTTAAAACACACACACGTCAATTTTTTGTATTTATTTTTTTATAACAACATAGGTTTATAATTTAGAGTTTATATGTTATTTTACTTTAGTAATATTAAATGTGATTATTTTAATTTAGTTTTATAATGGCACGGTGGGTAATTCATATGTAAATTTAGATGCTTATTTTAGTTCATCTTTTATAATGGCATGGTGTGTAATTTATATACAAATTTGAGGGGTTATTTTAATTTATATTTTATAATGGTATGGTGGTTAATTTATATATCAATTTAGAAGGTTACTTTAGTTCATCTTTTATAATAGCATGGTGTTAATTTTTTAGAAGACATAATAGATGTAATGACAATTATTATTAGAGCTATGATGAATGACCGGATGTTTCTGATTTTTGTGAGAATTTTTAAGATTTATTTTCTTTTTCTATCACGTTTGGTGATGATCAACGTTGAGGTTTTAAAAGAAGTCTTCAATTAACAATAGTAAGATAAGATATCTTTACCTTTCTTGTACTCCTCGGGCTAGATTAGGGTGGTCAAACTCTAGGAGCTGTATGCTGTATCTCAAGCAAGATGAAACAGAGGAGCCGAATGCTGTTGCTGTTGCTGATCCACACCCGAAGAAAGCAAGATTAAGGGTTTTATGATATTTTTATTTACAGAGAAAGCTGCAATGATACGTCAAAAGCAAATTATTGCTTTTTTAAATTATGAGGCTGCAATGGTGTTCTGTCCTGTGGATAGGATGGCTCTCGCCGCGGCCAACATACTTTGCGACGTACTTTGTATTCATCACTATTTGTCCAAGGAGAAACATCTATTGGCGAAAATGATGGCTGTCGAATTGTGAATACTAACAAAATTAATCTTGGCGGGCATGCCAGGTGTACTATATTGTGTCGGGACTGTTGAAACTAACTCGGAGGCTGAGTCTCTCTTTGCATCTAGAGCATTGAGTATCAGCAACCGTGAACCCCACAGCACAAATGGAAGAAAACGGAGTAACTTGAACTGACCTGGAACACCATGGCGTCAGCCGGAATCAGCGGCAACTGACGGAGCACCAGCGAAGACCGAGCCGGACGATAGCGCAGCAGCCAAAAGGAGAGGGAATTGCATTTTTGGGACTCTCAACTTCTGACTTCGCTCTTTTAATTTGTCACCACCAATCTTGATATTGTTGTATTGCCATTATCAATTGATATTCCCATGCACACTATGTTGCCATCCAGGCCCTTTGTCATTAATTTAATAAATATTTAAGCAATGTACGCATGGGAGAAGAACCATGTCCATTAACCCTACAGTACAAAAATTCTGGTGGTACATGATATTTTTGTAATCGTCATATATTCATGGAAAAGCATCACAATCTTTGATTTGTGAGGTTCCTAAAATATGTCATATATCTCGCGTCATAAATCTTCCGTCCAAGAAAACCGTCATAGATGGAGCAAACCGTGACACTTCCTATCCATCATAAAACTGCTCGAGACCTAATATTTCTTGAGGTCATAGTGATAAAAGAAGAACGTCATAGATTTCTTCCACATCAGTGTTTAGCCCACAATCAATGCATTAAAATTCATTAAATAATACACCAGTCATCATTTATTCATTCCTTATTAACGAGTCAACCGCTTTGATATCGAAAATCAGATACAAATTGAGTCCAAGTAAGCTACCAATCTACTCACGGCCAACTAAGTCTAAGCACAAGAAATTCACCACTATGAAGTCTAATATAAATGAACATTATTATCATGGACTACATATTAGCTTATTTAATCTCCACCAACTTGTGAATTTGCAATTGAGTTCCAAAGACCACAAACTTTGAGCTTTTCCAAAAATCAACTCTTCTTCTTGCATGCACCAAAGTCTTGAAGCATGTAGGGTGCTATCTCTGATTATGCCTTGATGGCTAACTAGCTGCAATTAAAACAGTACCAACACGAACCAAATGCAAGAACAATTTATAGGATTCTTCCGCCAAGTCCAAGTCTTTTCAGATCCTAACATAGGTGGTATAGTAGGACACTTAAGAGCTTCGTTTACCTGTGTATTTGATTGCATTGACGCCTTGATCATTCCATAAGGAAATTGATCATCTACTGTCAGCTCACAACTTTAAAGACAAGCACACAGGAAAACAGTAGCATTAATTACCAAGAACCAAGTTAGAAGAATCATCATCTGATCGAGCACATGTATTTGCTGCTCGTGACTCAAGGCAACCCAGCTTATCCTTTGCTGTCTGTGGAGGCCTCATGCTCGTGGGGTCTGGACACAGCCAGGAGGCAAACCGGAACGAGCTTCAATGTGTCTCCTCCAAATCCAAGCTGTACGGAGGCGCCGGCGTTTCACTGAGGAGCGCCACGGAATCTCGCTATAGAGGGCCGGAACTCGTGGCCACGACAAAAGGCTCCGTCCGCCAAGAGATCCTCCGCATGCTAGCAGAACAGGAGCAGGAAGGCGGCGCTCGGTACTCTTCTCTCTTCTCCGCTTTCGAGACCACGCAGGTGCGCGGCCGCCCAGAGAGGGCTCACGGGGAACAGGCACCCCAGCGGCGGAGGGAGCAACGCAACATGCCAACAGCAAGTCAGCCGACGCGTAGAGCAACCGGACGATGGCACTTAGGGCCGGCGGCTAGCGATGCACGTAGATGGATTAATGGATTAGCGTGACGGGATGGAGGCGTTTGGGCGGCTAATGCGCTGCGCGATTACATAGGGTTAAAAGAAGGATTTTATTCAATGGCTACAATGATTACATGTCATAAATAGATGGCTGGATGTTTTGTTTTTTTTTTAGAATTTTTAGAATTTTTGTATTTTTCCAGAGGGTCTCGTGAGAATTAACGTGGAGTCTGTGAAAGAAGTTTCTTTGATGGAATGCTGGTCTAGATAACATCTGCAAACAGAGACTAAATATCTCGGCAGCGCTTTTCCATTTCCCTGGTGAGCATATGCCAATGTTGATACAGTTGCTAGTAGCCCACCTACCATCTTTGAAGTTAGAGGTTGCCAACCTTGGTAGGGCAAAGGGGTCTACTAGCCTACATACCATGTCTGAAGTAGAATTAAAGTGATCTGTCTCACGGAACGTGGATGCGCGTGTTTTGCAGGAACTTCAGAGTCTGCATCCAAACATGCCAATTGCGCACCTAGCTGCCAGGCGTAGGTTATCCCCGTTGAAGGGGAACATGTTCTTGGATTGATAAGCAGCTCTCCAATGCTCCATCAACCTTCACGGGGCCCATCTTTCCTTGCTAACGAGAGAGAGGCACCATCGTTGGCGTTCCTGGTGCCTCCAGGTCCTATATGATTTTGCTGTGGCATCTGGCTAGCCCTCGGCGCATATGGTGCATGCCCATGCATGCATGCATGCATCAGACTACCTCTCCAAGTCCAGTAACCGTACTAGCTCTTCCATGCATCTCGTATGTGAGTGTGAGTTTATGACTACTTGTATCATTTATATATACACGAATTCGGACGAACTGACCAGGAGTTCATTGCACTGCGGAAGGAGCAAATATATAATGAACTCTAGTAGGCTGGACCACCTCTCATAACGTGTTCAGTAAAGTGCCTTTTATTGTTACTTGTTTACAAGGTTTGGGCTTGTGCGTTGTCTAGTTGGGCCTAGAAGAGAGTACAACTTGATTTTCAATTTAAACGAAATCCAAATTTGCTCATTCCAAACAAACACAAAACTTGATAACTAACGCCTTCTTCACTACCATCGCTATACAATTCAGCAAGAATGGTTTTTTTTTTTACTGGCAAGGGGGATCCTTCACCTGATTTTGATTGCATTGGTGGCCCAAACTGGCCCAGGTCAAACATGGTGAGTAGTTGATGAACACCAGGAAGGAGTTTTTACATTAAACAGACACCATCAATGCCACCTTAGCAATAAAGTTCTTTGATTAAACAGAAAACATCAGTGTCAACATCGGCACCATGACTAAATCTCTCTCTTGGCGGCGCTTTTAACATGGAATTCACCTATCCATTTCCCAGTTTGGGTGGGTATTATTGACATCCCCTTTACCCTACCAATGGAAGGTTGATAACCTTTAACTTCAGACGTGGTAGCAGGTAGACTAGCAACTGTATCTCCCATGATTACATTAATTAGTTCCTTGAGCAAAGGAGTGCAAGTGTTGCCATCCCCTTGCAAGGCATTTTTCTAAAGAGAATGCTAATGGTGGCATGCCATGTGATTACAAAACTTAGAGGAAAATAAATGTGCACTATCATGCCATGCGAAGGATCAGAATCAGACACAACCAAGGTGGTCGATCAGGCGCTGGATCTCATGGCCTGAAAATTAAATCACTGAAATCAACATCGTTGGTAACGAGAGAGGCAGCAGACTTGCATAAGTGTAGTCAGCTGTCCCAGAACTTGTCTAATTGTGACCTTAGCAGTGGCATCCCTTGAACATTGTTGGTGTTCCTGGTGCCTCTAGCTCCTATATGATTTTGCTGTGGCAGCTGGCATAGCCTCGGCATATATGGATATGGTGCATGCATGCATCAGATTACCTCTCCAGTCCAGTAATTGTACTAGTTCGATCTTCCCATCTTGCATTCGAGTGTTAGTACGTGTGTATGACTACTTGTATGATTTATATATATACACGAATTTGGACGAACTGGCCAGGAGTTCAGTGCACTGCGGATGGAGCAAATATATAATGAGCCCTAGTAGGCTGGACTAGCTCTCATAATGTGTTCAGTGAAGTGCCTTTTATTGTTGCTTGTTTACTAGGTGTGTGGCTGTGCATTGTCTAGTTGGGCCTACAAGAGAGTACGATTTGATTTTCAAATTCAACGAAATTCAAATTTTCTCAGTCCATACATTTCAAAACTTGGTAATTGATGCCCTCTTCACTGCTATCCTTATAATTTTACTATTACTAATTGAAAATTCCTTTCGGAGTCTCTACGTTAATTCTCACGAGATGCGCTAGAGAAAAAGATAAATTCTTAGGAATTCTCACAATAATCAGAAACATCTGATCATCAATTGGCAGATTGAAATATTAATAGACATTAGATCTATTTTTTAAGTAATTACCCACCTCTGCAATTATGAAAGGTCTTGAGTTAAAACTCTCAACTAAAGCAAATTTCTTTTTTTTTCAGATTTTTCCCATTTTAAAATTTACCTTCAGTGTTTTGTCTATATTTTTTCCATTAAAGATGCAAAAAACCATTCCATAAAACATATATTTTGTGGCTAATCTTACTTTTACTAATTGTAGACTTCGTTTGAAGTTTTCACGTCAATCCACACAAGACACGCTAGAAAAAAAATAAAATCATAAAAATTCACACAATAATCAGAAATTTGATCATCAGTTGACAGTTGACCGGTTGGAATCTTAATAGCCATTAGATCTGCTCACTAAGTAATCACCCCTCTTTGCCATTATCAGAACAATATTAAACTATCCCTAACACTACATATTAATTACCCACTCTACCATTATGAAAGAAAATATGAAATAACAACCTAAATTCATACCGAATTGCTAACATTTGCTATTATGATGGATAATACCAAATACTCCCTCTAATTTATTATATCTAAATTGTTCACCTTAGTTATTATGACTGGAAGTATAATGAAAGTAACCCTTCAAATTTATATTAAAATTACCTACTTTTGCAATCGTATCAAAGATTGTATATATCAATCAAGCATATAGTAAGATATGCTATTATAAAAAAGTAAGTATAAAAAATATATTTATATATGTTGTACTGTAACACATTATACATCTAAGACTCTTAACCTGTGTGAAAGCACGAGTTGATAGACATGTTTAGAATAATGGTTTTTTTCTAGCAAGGGGGAATGATCCCTCACCTAATTGTGGTTGCATTGGTGGCCCAAACCGGCCAGATAATATATGGTGGAGTCATTGATGAATACCAAGAAATAGTTTTACACTACGAGGCATGATACGGTGCTTGGTCTGGACTGTGAGTTCCTCCTGGCAAAAAAACATGGACAGTAGATGCAGGTTTCGATTAGTTTAATTGGGATAAAGGTAGTTTAGTAAATGCTCCTCCGGCCACCCTGTAGCTCAACGAGCTCCTTGGGTGACAGCTCGGAGCCGTTGACGCACACGTCCTCCACCCTACCTAGTTCGCGGCGCACTCCCTCTCCCTCTCATGACCAGGTTGACCGCCGCCGCGCTGAGCAGTTGGCAGAGCAAACCTCAGCCTCGCCCAGTGCGTCCCTCCTGGACTCCGGCATGGAGCCCATCGCCTGGAGGACGCACCCCCACTGTAGCCCCCCCCCCCCGCACGCGAGGCACCTATAACAGCCGTGGGACATGCCACCCTTCAAGTGCGTGGAGGAGAGTGAGCCGCTCGACTGTCCGGCGGTAGGGCCAGACCGGGCCTCCCTTGTGCCAGCGCCATTGTAACGAAATAGCCATCATCACAGAAGATGCGTGTTAAATGGACTATAATGACGATAAGAAAAAAAAATCGTCATAGATTTTATGACACAAACCAGATTCGTCACTAAATATATGGCGCTCTAATTTGTCACAAGTGCGTCTAAAAATGTCACAATTCATAGAACAATGCATTGCCACATGGCTGCTGACGATGACGTGATAAAACCTTTATGACCAAAAAATTCATCATAGATATGATGATGTGGCTATCCACATGGCAGATGACGTGGCAAAAATTTTGTAATTAAGATTTTTTTCATAAATGGGGAAGTGGCAGCTGACATGGCAACGCATCTGTGATGATTTTTCATCACAAAGTGCGATGACATGGCACGTGCTATGGCGAAGCATTTGCAACATATACAATCATTATAGAATAAGATCAGGAGGCACATATCATAGGAATTAATATTGTCATGAAATATTCATCACAACCAAAATATCGCATGAATTTGTTCAACATTCGCACATAATTCATCAAGCAAACAATTTGATAACTTCAAATCATATAATTGCAAATCCTATAACTTAGATTCCCAAGCAAATCTCATAACTTCAACTCAAAGTATTAAACATTAATCAAAATTGAAAATAATCCTATAACTTCAAATCCAAAGCTAATATAACTAACTTGTTGTGTAACAGCCACAAGAACGCAGGTCCTATAGTGGATCATCAAGTATACTTAAGATGGAGGCACCTGGCCACAATTGAAGCTTAATATTTGATGAAGGAGATTGTTATTTTCTTTCATCGAATTCTTCATTGTCAATGGTCTCTTGAGATGCATGTGCCTAAGCCTTTAAGGTTTCCACTTCTTCCCAAAGTCCATCTTTCTCTTGCCTCTCGGTCTCCTTGGTTTGATTTTTGTTTTCATGGCCTGGCAAAAAATTGTATGTTATCTTATACACTTAGGATCAAATATAAATAAGAGCACCGACAAGTACTGTATGGCATATGAGTATTGCTTTGCATATAACTAAGCACCAGTTGGGATAAAATAGACTACAACATATGAGTAACTACGTTCCACATTGAATGGATACACAAATGAATCAAGCAACTATAAAAAACTTGAAGTACATGATACAAGTAGGTAGGCTGACATGGTAAATGTAGGTTCTGAAATTAATATCACGAAGGTTCAAGTTATCTAACTTATGATTCAAATGGCAAATGTCCTGCAGTAAATAAAGTGAACGTTCACAAACTAGCTATGGTGGCATATATAAAACAGACTATAAGATATCAAAATAGCTTAAGGGTTTACAAAAGCTTGTACTTGTGTAAAGAAAATCAATGGTTGTAGTAGTTACCTAAAGTGATGCAGAAAAATATACAAGTTAATTGCTCAAGGCTAACTATATGTGTAACAATTTAAGAACTGAAAATCACATATATGCAATCGATGTAGCTGTTCACTGCCTTCATCTCCATTTTGGTCATCGCCTGCCGGCTGCTGCCTCTATCGGAGAAGTCGGTTGTAGCACTACCTATGCTTTGGGTGGTTTAATGGTTTGTGGCAGCACTTGAACTAGGCTATGTGTAGGAACAGTAAGGCTATGCATGGAGTCATGGTTTGCGTCAGCACTTAGGCCCCAAATTAGCACTTGAACTAGGAACGGTAACCCTATACAATCATATGGAACTATGAGGCCCCAAATTTCCATAATTACAAGTTAATTAAATTGTCAGCACGATAAATGATAAAAATCAACATAGACAATTATGAAAGCATCATTCTATTATTTCTGAAAGAATATCTGAAAAACATGGACATATTTTAGGACTGAAGTTTTGTTTAGTATGGCATGGAATGCTTAGTTGCATTAGAGCGGAAATTTCAAGCGTCAAAATTGTTGATTCTCTGGTAGCATGGAATCAAAAGTGAGTGAATCTATATGGCCCTGCACTACACAGCAGCAAGGTTTAGTGCCTGCGCCTGTGATCTATGTTGCCTGGATATGGATTCGGGTATTGGATATAATACATATCGGACATGCCATTCCCTAATTAAGAAACACCGAAGACACGGAGATAATGCTGGTATGTTTTAATCTCTATATTTAACAACCAAATAACAAACCAATTGCAAATTCAACGAATGGATTTCTAGGGGTTCAACTTATGTTTTAGAACAATCTAATTCTTCAGGCATTCAGCCAAATTACTGACCAACTATGATATACAAGTACATCTTCCATCATTCCATGGATGGGAAACACTGGTACGGTTGTTCAATCAGCTTTTCAAAAGACTCAAACTTTACAGATAGGCACTCTTCCATGGATGAGCACTTCAACAGCAACAGCATCCAGACCCAGCAATGCTAACTGTACATGATGAATCTTGTTGAAATAAATCATTGCTCAATCGTGCTATTTCTATAAGGGATATGGTTGAATGATTTAACCTAGAAAATAATAAAGCAGTAGTCCCACCTGAGAATAATTGCCGACAGGTGGGCAGGACCGGCCACGGCCAGACACCGGCGGGGCATGGCAGCGCTGGCGGGCTAGGGGAGAGGCACTCAACTTGCGGGCCGGGCCTGCCACGGCGGGATGGCACTTGGGCAGCATGGAGCCGGGCGGGGATGGAGCATCGCCGGGGCAGGGCTGTGCTGGTGGGTTGGGGCTGGACGGCGTGCAGGGATGGGGCGGGCCGGGGCGGCGTTGGTGGGTCAGGGCTGGACGGCGTGCAGGGATGGGGCGGGGCCAAGGCGGGCTGACGCTCGATGTGTAGGTTGGCGCCAGGGGCGGCGCGGGGACGGGCAGGGGAGAGGCGGCACGCTGGGGCAAGTGGGCGCGAGCGGGATTGGGGTGGCGCTATAGGGTAGCGCATTGGGGCAGGTAATCGGGGGGCCTATAAACTTTAATTTTCATCGCCCCATGGGTCTGGTAGACGAAAATTAGCAAATCTTTACCTACTAATAAAAGACGGAAGGATTCTGCGGTCCAACCTCACGTATCTTATACGTGGGCCCCGTTTGTCTGAAATTTAGTTTATTCGCGAACCAGATTCGGACTGCAAGAGAAGTCCATGTCAAAACGGACGCCCAAGTCACGTACGAATTCCGTTTTTGACGCTCTATATATCGATGGAAGCTAAAGTGATAAACTTTACAACCCAATTGAAATAACTCTAAAATTCACATATAGTTAACGGGAATCGTCGAAATAATATGACGTGTAAGTTATTTGCGAGTTTGATTCGGACGGCAGGAGGAGCCCACGCTAAAACGGATACCCAAATTGCATACGTACTCCGTTTTCAACGTTCTATATATCGATGGAAAGCTAAAATGACAACATTTCCAACCGAATTGAAATTACTCTAAAATTCACGTGCAGTCAACAGAAATCATCAAAATAATATGGCGTAGAATTATTCACGAGCTTGATACAACAGAAGCAGGCCACGCAAAAACGGACACCCGAGTCTAGAATGAATCGGACGACAGCTGCTGCTACATCGGCATTGACCAAGTTTGACGTACTGCAGCGGCAGCCCTAGTACCTGGTCTCATATTCGATTCATTCTAGACCTGGACCCTTTTTTTAACTTATTTTCTTAGTTTTAACCAAGTAATAATATCAGGTCCCCACATTGCCACGTAGGCCATTGCACAACGGTGTGGCACTAGGTCCATGTAATCGCGCATCCTAAGGTGCCAACAAGAACATTCTGTTCACTATATAAATTGTAAAACTATGACGAAATATGAAATGTCATGCAATATTGTCACATTCACACTAAAAAAGATATGATGATTTACTCGTATAACAATCGCATATTGTCATAAAAATATCATCATAAACATGCCTCTGTTCCAAATTATGATGATTTCAATGACGAGCGAAATATTTTCGTCACTAGATTGGGTCTCCTCTCAAAAAACGTCATATACTTAACTAAATTATGATGAATACACCGATTGTCATCGTATATTCATCGTAGACCAAGGTTGATAACCTTCAACTTCAGACATGGTATAGGTAGGCTAGCACTAGCAACTGTATATCCCCTCATTACGTTATTTGTACCGTGAGCATTGGAGTGTACAGTACTACAAGACCGCACTGTCGCTCCCTATTCACGGTAGGAGCGGCTCAAAAGTGGAGCCACCTCTACTGTTCTCAAAGCGGGTCCCACAATATCCACCACTCCTATTAATAACTTAGCAACAACATTGGATGGCATGGGCCGCTTCTACTATTTTTAGAAGCGGTGCATGACATCCGCCGCTCCCGCTATTTTCAGTTACCAGGAGCCGTGGATGGCATACACCGCTCCTAAAAAATAGTAGAAACGGTTTGTACCCTGCACCGTTTTTGTGAATTGAAAATAGCAAAAGCGGTGGATGGAACTAAACACTTCTACTGTTTATTTTTAGAAACGGTTTACGCCACCTCTCTTACCGGTAGAAGCAGCTACCGATCTGTGGGCATCCATCACAAGAACACGTATAAATCACTCCTATCCAGTAGCATCTTATCTTCTCCACGTGCCTCTCTCTTCCTGTCCACTTGTTCCATTTCGTTTCATTTCTCAGAAGCTCCTGTCCTTCGCATAGGTGAGTTTCGTTCAGTTTCATTTCGTTTCTCGAAATCTCGTGTCCTCGGCCCTTCCTCGCTCGCTCTCGATGGCCTTGAATGACACGCCGAGGCGCTCACTCGCTCGGTCGGTCCGTCCGTTGTGTGCAGGTCAGTGTCGTGGTGGCCTGCGGCGGAGGCGTAGGAGTCAAGGCCGCCGGCGCCGGGGCCGGCGCTGGTCATGCCGTCGCGTGGTCGTTCGTGTCGTACCCGCCGGTGCAGTGGCAGGTGAGCGAGCAAACCAGAACCACCGCACGGGTGTCCTGTAGTTGTGGTTGTCACCCTACCGGCCGGCGAGGTCGAGGGGACCTGAAGCAGCAGGAGCTCGCGGCGGCCTAGCACGGTCGGTCCGACCGAGGCGGTGGTCAGGCGCGGTGGGGCGCGCGGCAGCGAACGGGCGCGGCGGCAGCCTGGCGCGGGGCTGCGGGGGGACCTGCTCGCGGCGGCGGCTCGACGCCTTCCTCGTCCTCGCCGACGCGCAACCGGGACCTCTAGCAGGAGCTCGCGGCGGCCTGGCGCGGGGACCTGCTCGCGGCGGCGGCTCGACGCCTTCCTCCTCCTCGTCCATGCGCACCCGGGACCTGTAGCATGACCTCACGGCGGCCTGGCGCGGGGGACCTGCTCGCGGCGGCTGGCGTTTTTTTGTTTTTTTAATCGACGACACGAAAAAGCCAAACATGTCGCTGCACTCAGGTGCAAAGGTCCTCTAATTCCAACTATTGCATATCACTATATATCTGACTGTGTGTGTCGTAAAGCGAAGTATTTCAGTATGCATATAAATGTGAACTTTTCTCCCAAAAGAAGAGGATAAAACATAAACAACTAGTGCAGTTAGGGTTAGTGATAGGTATGTACGAATGAAGCAAGTGGATAAATATGAAACTGCATAGAACAATAAGCATATTTTAAGAGGACCAAGAATAAGCTAGGCCCACAACTTTAGTTGCCTTACTACCTGAATATAGCCGTTTTATATGGCTTGTTAGGAGTTATGTGTCAGCGAATCGACCGACGAAATAGCATGGGTTCAGCCTTGCAGCAACTTTTTCTAACAACTTTATTGGCGGCGAGGCTCACCAGCCCACCCAAACAGGCTGCCCAAAGTACTGTTTGTCACTGTGTGCACATAGAGAGATAGTTGGAATAGTGAATGGACGGGTTATACCCCCAAAAGACCTTGTGTGAGCAAATAAGGTGCTAGATCCCCAAGAGTTTGGAAGTGCTACCAAGTGCTCTATATATATACTCTAATCATTTATAGAAAACCAGTGTTCCATCCAAGGTTGAGTGAGAATTGTAATTGTGCTTAGCATATTTCTTGTAGTCAAGACAAGGTCGTGGCGACCAATAGAGAAAGTGGTGGTGGTCTTGTCTAGGTGACTTGGTACCACTCAGCCTTTTGTTTGCTTTGCTGGCAAGCCTTGGTGGGTACAGCAAATCAAGGTCGCAAGAGACTCTGTACTCGACTCAATTGCTTTGGTATTTGTTTTTCTTCTTTAATCTAGTGGTTTGAGTTATTGCAAACTAAAGAAACTAAAATTTGACCAACTAAAAGCTACTGTTTACTAATCAGTCCACTATATAGCTAGCCCTTGGCTGAAATAGGAACACTTGCTGCGTATAACATGCAAGTACGCACCCTTGCTTTTTCTTCAAAGTCTATGTTGTATCCATTGCAACCGTTGCGCTGGAGATGGAGGAGCGAAGGACTAGTCCAAAAGGATGCATGACTACGATGAGTTCTAGGAGCGTAGAGCCACTAGTTAGATGCATGTGGAGCATTATCTCTTTTGATGATGCTTAAATTTAGAATAAGAAACATTCCATTATGTTACTTGTATTATCATGACATTTCGTCTGAAATTTCTATTTATACGTTTTAAAATCTAGTATTGAGTTGTGATATGACTTCGCTGTGTACGTGTCCTGGCACTACGTGGTTTTCATCTGGTTGCCTTTTTAGAATTGGGTGTGATAGAACACGGTGTCACAATGGAATCTTGATTTGCACTGATGGTTCGGTTCCTATGACTTTTTAGTTTACATTTTTTTGTGACTACACCAAATAAAGAAACAAAAAGACAATCATTATCTAAGGAGCGTGCTCGAGTTTGTCCTATGCAGCTAATAAGGAGATATAATCTACCGAGAGGAAGTCCGCAGCAACCCAGAGAAGAAATGTGACTGATGCAACTACTAAACCTAGGTGGTGCGGGCATGCACGCGACCTAGTCGGAGCAAGAATTACAACCGGCGAGCCAGTAGGTAGCACCTCCCGTACTTCAAGCTAGACTTGATAGGGATTGATGGCTTTGCAGTTGCATCTTTTGAGCACTGCGGGTGTTCCTGATGCCTCCAACTCCTATTTTCTGTGAGAGCTGCATTGATCGGCGAAGAACCCACACCAGTCACAAGGCACGAGTCCACCTCTCCACTCGATTCCATTACTCAAACTCTTCCATCTCCATATATAAGTGTGACCGAGCCAAAAAAGGAGTGCCGTGCGTGTGCATATATATAAATGTGAACTTTTTTCCATTTAGAAAACTGGAAGGAAAAGACAATCGACTCCTCTGCTGTGTTCTACACAGTTAAATGCAGTCAGTGCCGGTGCCTTGTGCGTGCGTTTGGAGCGATTGAATAAATATGCAGCAGTATAATAGAACATGTATGTATCAAGAGAACATGATTAGTCCCACAGCCACTATAGGGTTCAAGTCCGAAATACCTAATTGTTCCACGGCCAACTCTAAATTCCTAAACATATATGCTGACCTAACAAACTCCCAATGGGCAAATGCATCATTCATTTATATGCTGACCTAACAAACATATTTGCTTTACTGATCGATCAGCACAACACATAGAACATGTGTGTTATGCGTGCAGCTTGCATCCATAATGTGCTGTGTCAAATGCTTCATTCTTTAGTGGTGTTGTTACATAAATATAACGCCAATTGCCAAATTTGATTCCACAATAATGCAGGAAAACACGCTTGGTAACATCAACAGCGCGATGCAAATGGTTCGAAACTCCTCATTTCCATTATCGAAGAATTATTGCATTCCATGTCATGAATCCAACCGAAAGAAAAAACAAAAAAAATTAAAGGTCAACCCCTTGGACCCACCATATATATGTGGCAGCAACAGTAGCGCCAGAGTTTCTGTCTTTGACAAATGTCGGTTCTTGCAAGTGAAACATCGTTTCTGGAGTCTAGAAAAGGCCAACACTTTTTGTTTTTCAGAGGGTAAACTGGAAAAGTACTAAAATCCAATAGCTTAAGCTAGTGGATGTCGGTTGAAACAGAATGCAAATTGCACGGAGAGAAGTGTCACGTAGCATATTGCCACCAAACTGCCGGCCACAAATGACAAACTGTACAAGCAGCAGCTGCGCTGCAACTACCTACCGTGTGATGTCTTCTGATAAAGGGAAGGGACTTTCCTCAGTGATACCTAAGCTGCTGGATCACCTTGAACATCGTTAGAGTTACTTATGTCTCCGATTTCTATTTTCTCTGCCATAGACTCTGTATAATAGCCGCCGCCATGCATGGGACTACCTCTCCTCCACTCCAATGTTCCTTCTACACCTCTTCTCGTATATATATGACTACTTGTTGTGTCAAACTAGAATATAATGTGGAAAAAGCCGACGACAAGTGAATCGATTATATAAATGTGTCTTCTTTAATGGGAAGTAACTCCTGTGTCACAGATCCTCTATGTTGACAGTCACTGCTCTAACAGATCGAGCTGTTGCTCCTGGTGGGACATCAAGGTAGACTATTTGAGTGTATATATGTTTTTCAGCATTGTGGATCTGCCGAGATGGAACTAATATTTCTGCTAAGTGTCAACGTCGATAACTTTTGTAGCGTTCCCATATGGCGTAGCATATACACGAACCAAAATGTACAAGCCATTTGCCGTTTGATTTTCACTCGATATAGGGCGAGTAAATGGACGTTAATGGTGGACTGGCTGTGGTAGTTAGTACGCTGAATGTATAAATATTAACACCATAGTCACAAACATGTGAGTCTTATTATTGGCTGCAGATCAATTTGCACCAAACCAAAGAATAATGTAATCTACTACTGTAGATGAAAAGGGGATTCACAAAGATGACAAATGTCAATAAACACGTCAGGTTGCCATCATGACAATAATCGTCGATTAAACACTCCAAAGCTGTAGTAATTGGTCGTCTACAACTTTGCAATAACTAACTGAGAACCTTTCCATATTCGAAATCATTGATAGTGTGTGAACATGAAAATATAAAGAAGATCGACTAAAAAGACAGCGGCATGTAGAAACCAGTTCTATAGGAAGATTTATGTTAGCCATTGTTCAATGTAACTAAATATCTGAAAAACATATTTAATTGCATGCGTATCTGTAAAAATTATATTTGGTTGCATGTGAAAACTGTTTTTGTAACATTGTGTCTTGAACGGAGAAGAGTGTGACCCAGCATGCATAACGCCACCTCGCCACCAAACTGCTGGCCACAATTGACAAACTTGTACAAGCAGCTGCGCTGCAACTATTACCTACCGAGCAGTTTCTGCCGTGTGATGTCTTGTGATAAAGAAAAGGGACTTTTCTCAGTCATACCTGAGCTGTTGGATCCCCTTGAACATCTCTAAAGTTCTTGATGTCTCCAATTCCTATTTTCTCTGCCAGACATCTCTCGCGCTGAATGCCATGCATGGGACTACCTCTCCTCCACTCCAATGCTCCTTCTACACCTCTTCTTCTATATATGACTACTTGTGTCAAACTGGAATATAATGTGGAAAAAGCCGATGACAAGTGAAGCGTTTATCTAAATGTGTCTTCTTTAATGGGAAGTAACTCCTGTGTCACAGACCCTCTATGTTGGCAGTCATTGCTCTAACAGATCGAGCTGTTGCTCCTGGTGGGACATCAAGGTAGACTATTTGAGTGTGTATATATATTTTTCAGCACTGTGGATATGCCGAGATGGAATTAATTTTTCTGCTAGATGGCAACGTAGAAATCTTTTGTAGTGTTCCTATAAGGTGTAGCATATACACGTACCAAAATGTACAAGCCATTTGCCGTTTGATTTTCACTCAATATAAGGCGAGTAAATGGACGTTAATGGTGGACTGGCTGTGGTAGTTAGTAAGCTGAATGTATAAATATTAACACCATAGTCACAAACATGTGAGTCAAATTATTTGCTGCAGATCGATTTGCACCAAACCAAAGAATAATGTAATCTACTACTGTAGATGAAAAGGGGATTCAGAGAAATCAAGTAAAGCAAGCACAGGGGCTGTTACTAAAGCCTCTTTGAGAGAATGGAATGCAGATTCCTGGGAAGCAGCCCAAACAAAAGGTGTATTTTTCTTGAAAAGGTCTGTGAGTGGCTTAGCAAGAATGCCAAAATGCTTCACAAATTTCCTATAATAGCCAGCCATACCCAAGAAGCTCCTGAGCTCTTTGACTGTGACAGGAACAGGCCAATTCTGTACAATAGAAATTTTCTGAGGATCAGTGGCCACGCCTTGAGCACTAATAATGTGTCCTAGGTAAGGAAGTTGTTGTTTACCAAAAGAGCATTTAGAGAGCTTGACCTTCATATTATTTGGCTGAAGGATCTCAAAAATCTGTTGTACATGTTGCAGATGCTCTGGCCATGTCTTGCTATAAATCAGTATATCATCTATAAAAACTAGGACACAGACTCGAAGAAAAGATGCTAACACTGAATTCATAACCCTCTGGAATGTGGCTGGTGCTCCAGTTAGACCATAGGGCATAACCTTATATTCGAAGTGTCCAAAATGTGTCTGAAATGTTGTCTTGAACATGTCAGCGTGAGCCATGCGAATTTGATGAAAACCAAACTTCATATCCAAGGAAGTGAACCACTGTGCTCCAGCCAATTCATCATTTAACTCATCAATGACAGGCAAAGGAAACTTGTCCTTTATAGTTAAAGCATTGAGTCTGCGATAATCCACACACAATCGCCATTCGCCACCCTTTTTCTTGGCCAGTAACACAGGAGATGCAAAAGGGCTAGCACTAGCCTGTATCATCCCATTGGAAAGCAACTCAGCCACTTGGCCTTCAATTTCATCTTTTTGTGCAGGGTTATACCTATATGGTTTGAGACAAAAAGGTTGTGCCCCAGGAATAAGGTTGATCGTGTGATCAAAAGGACGTCGGGGTGGAAGACCCTTAGGTGCATCAAACAACTCAGAATACTGACGTATCAGACCTTGAAGCTCAGGTTGACAAGATTGCAGAGCTGGTTGTTCTTGAACAGAATATACTTGAACAATGCATCATAGTTCATCTTGATTATCCAAACAATGGAGTTCTTTTTCTGTAATAACAGGACACACTGAGAGATTGGGATTTAACCCTTGAAGTTTAATAGATTGTCCATCTTTGTGGAACTGGAGCCATTTATCCTTCCAATAAACCTGCATAGGACTGTACTGCTCAAGCCATTCCACACCCAATATGATGTCATAGCATTGAAGTGGCAGAATTTTAAGTGCAATAGAGAAGACATGCCCACTAATGTTCACCAAACAATTCTGAATTTCATGTATGCAGATGATAACAGAGCCATTGGCCACTCTAACCTCCACCTGGTGATCTAGTGCAGTCCAGTTAGGTATGAGACCAGCAAATTGTTCACTGATGAAATTACCTGAATTGCCAGAATCCACCAATAAAAGAGCAGGAAACCCTTGGACATACCCCTGAAGCATGACAGTACGAGATGCTTCAGCCCCATGAACTGCTGCTAAGGACAGTGCCATGAGATGAGGGTCAACTACTTCAGTATTGGATTGGCCTTCTGAGTCATCCAAAATTTGCCATAACTCATCTACCACATTGAGTGGAATTGTGGGTGCACACTTGTGACCTAGGTTCCATTTAACAGCACATCTGAAACATAGTCCCTTTGCCTTCCGAAAAGCTCGAATAGCAGCCATCTTATCTTCAGAAGATACAGACTGAACAGGGTCAGAGTGCTTAGTTTCTAGCACTTGAGAGCGATGTTTGATAGTTTCAGCTGGTTTGTTAGAAACATGAGTAGAAAACCAATTTGATCAACTTGATTGCTTTGCTGTAGCCCCAACAAAGTGACGATGTTTGTCCTTCCTAGGTGAACCCCGAAATATCTCTTCCTGCAAAATGACCAAGGAACTAGCAGTATCTATATCGACAGGCCGGTGCATCGAAACAGCAGCACGGATATCATCATCATGACCATCGAGAAAACAATTGATAATGATAACTGTGGGAAGGCTAGGGTCATAAGCAAGCAACTGGTGCAGGATACTATCAAATGTTTCCACATATTCAGCAACAGTGCTAGTCTGCTTGATGTTAAGAAACTGCCTAGCTAACACATGATGTTGCTCACGCTCAAAGCGACTGCAAACAGCTAAGCAAAAACTGGACCAAGACTTGTCAGCTAAAGTACCAGCTGTGGCTTGAAGCCAGAAACGAGCCACTAAAATGCAGAGTAGCCAACTTGACCCACATACTATAAGGAACATAATAGATCTCAAAAAAGTCTTCACACTTTCTCTTCCACATTTGGGGGTTACTTCCATCAAATAGGGGAAATTTTAATTGAGGTAACATAGAATTCCAGGGCTGATTAGGATTACTAGGAACAGACTGAAGAAAACTGGGTTGGGAACCAACAGTCGCACCTGCGACCGGGGTTGGCACCAGAGTGAAAACCACTCCAAAGCAAGTTCCCCGGTCTTGAGGAGTCTCGCCGTGGCTAACTTGCCCGGAAGCCGCCTCCGCAGAGGGAGCAGTCAGATGGGCGACCGCCGGCATCGTCAGATCCAGATGTCCAATGTCGAACACTCTCTGCGCAGGAGTCTTGTTCATCTTGTTCTCTGAGAGGAGATTGATTTGTTGCTGAAGATCGTCCATGCAGGTCTGGAGTTTGTCCACCTTGGAGTCGATGGCCGGTTTCCAACCAGTGTACTCCTTCAATGCCGTCGTATTTTCAGCCAGCACCTTCGTGACTTGTTCATTCTGCTTGGCCTGCTGAACTTGCATATCGCGAACGAACGTCGCCAGATCAGCCACCGTCTTCTCCATCTCTTCTGTCTTCTTCTTCTGCTCCCGCGTCTTCCACTGCGGTTTGAGCAGATACTCCGGTGGTTCCGCCACCGTCGCTTTCTCTATTCGATCCGCCGTCAGATGCCCAAGGATCTACAGCTCTGATTACCAATTGTGATGTTGGGGGTACTACTTTACTACTGGATAGTAACAACAGTGGAGATTAACGTGGATAGTACGGATACATCGGAGTCCGCAGATCTCCGCTGCCGCCACCGGACGCAGCCGGGATCAACCTTCTGATTGTGATGTTCGGGGTACTACTTTACTATTGGATAGTAACAACAGTGGAGATTAACGTGGATAGTATGGATACATCGGACTCTGCAGATCTCCGCCGTCGCCACCGGACGCAGCCGGGATCAACCTTCTTCTTCTTCTTCCTTACGTTTTCTCACTCCTCGTTTCTCTATTTGTACTCAGACAGATGCCATCCCTCTCTACTTTGGATTTCTAGCTTGGGCCGTAGTATTTCTTGTTGGGCTTGGTGACACGTTCACTCCTTCTCTTGTTTTCCGCCATCGCAGTAGTGTTTGTTCCTGCTTTATCAACGATCTCCGGCTTCTCTTCAGTTTGTTTCCTTGCTTCTTCAGTCTTGGTCATGACATCGTGCTTATCCCGGAGACTACGGAAGGGCGAGCTCCTCCACCGCACCGACCTATCACGTGCCTATATAAACAGAGCCTACCCCACGGCTGAGGGGCTGATCATTCCGACGGCGACGAGCAGGAGAACCCAGCGCCCTTCACTGCTGCATCTCCCGATCGCCGAAGCCGCGCAAGCAGTCCACGCCGTCGGCCACCTGCATCACGACGTTGCCTGGGCCACCAGATCGAGCTTTCGCCATCGGGATGTTCACGAAGCCCTCCATGGGAGCAAACTTACTAATCTTGTCTCTCTTGGCAGCCTCTTGTCATGTACGCGCATGCATGGATACGTGATAGAAGCTGCAGGCAGCCGGCACAGGACGCCGAGATCGCCAAACTCGTCAAAACCACGCCGAGGTGCCAGTCCTGATGCCAGCAGCGCCGCGACGAGCGCGCCGAGGTGCCATGTACACACGCCGCTCGTGTGGCCAATGGCCATGCGCGCGGAAGGAGACGGCATGAGCGAGCTGTACGTGCATGGACCTGTACGCATGCCCAGCTACTCTCCCAGTTGCCACTCGCGAGGCCATACGGGCATGCATGGCCATACAGGGCCATGCGTGTCCTACAGAGACAATGGGTGCCACGCTGTATCAACGCGCCTCCCCTATACCTACTGTGTTCAACACTATCAATTCCAAATTCACCGATGATGACGACGCTGCCGTGATGCGTCCGATTCAGTCCAGCTACACCAACCTGCGTGTTGATTTACTACCACTACAAAGACAACGTCCACGAGCCGTTCGACGCCAACGAGGCGGATGACGCGGGGCTACACCGGCTCATGGACACCGACGAGGCCATAGATGACGCCGATACGTCCACATCTACACCAACACCATCACATGCAAGGGGAAGTAAAGCGAAGATTGAAGACGATGATCGCGGCAGCTTAATCGGAGGTGCCTCAGCAAGCTAAACTTGTGACCGAGAGCCTTCTGAGGCCCCGGGGACTAGCAGACACATCGCCCAAGTCAGATCACCGCTGTCGGTGGATCACGGAGCGCACCCAAATGGGACTTGTATTTATTTATTTGTTACTCGCGATGATCAATAGTATACATGTTCCCGTCTCTTGTGTTTTAAGAAACCTCAAATGTCACCGCACGAAAAAAATTACAAAACAGTCTCTGATTTTAATTTATTATGATAATATTTTTATATTAGTAGATATAATGAGGTATGTCCACATACCTCACGTATATACCACCACAAATGGTCTGATATGATCACATACTTCGTGTACATACCTTTTGTTCGATCAGATACTCTCAAAATCTTAAGATAAACATATGAGTGTAGCTATATGCGCATGTAGAAATAAATTTTCCTATATATATATATATACATGTGCGCACGGCCTATGCATGGTGCGCACATGTAGCTGTCGTTGTCGTTGTCGCTGCAGCCATCGCAATAGCTAGACTTCGACGTTGCGGCAGTCGCCACAGGTACTGTGTTGTTGCGACTCCACGCGCAGCGGTTGCAATAGCTATGTACCTGTTGCAACTCTGCCGAGCTGCGGCAGTGGCAATTGCGACTCCGCGCGCCGTGACAGTCGCAAGCCCTGGCTGTTGCGACTGTCACGGCGCGCGGAGTCGCAATTGCCACTGCCGCAGCGCGGTAGAGTTAGTTGCGACTTCGTGCGCTGCGGCAATTGCAACTATTACTGTAGCAGCAGTTGCGTCTTCTTCCTCCACGCCTCCTTCATCGCCGCTAGCTCGCTGAGGAAGAAGGGGAAGACCTCGCCGGTGCCGCCGTCTTCTCTTCGTGTTCGGGGTTAGGGTACGAGGTTGGGGGTGGGGGTTCGCCAACAGGTCTTCTTCTCCACCTCCGACCTTAGAGGGAAAGGCCAAGGGAGGCCGACCGGCCAAGCGGAGGTGGCGGGTGGATGAGACCGGCCGCGATGGCGCCGCCAGTCGGACGGGGGAGGACGGCGGCTGTGGACGCCTCTGCGTCGGGGAAGAACAAGAAAGTGCGCACCCACCACTACAGACGTGCATATGCATATTTTAGTTCAGCACTTACAAACGCGCTCTCGGGTTGGAACCAGTTGCGAGTCACCTAGGATTGCAATCCGCGACATGTACCAGCAATCCGCGACATGTACCAAGTAGCAGTTGCAACTTATGCGCTTACAACCCCAAACTGTAGCTGTCAGTTGCAACCCCAACGCGCAGGTTGCAAGTGGCCCAACTCCAGTTGCAACCCCAAGCGCAGGTTGCAAGTGGGCCAAAACTTAAGATAAATAGACGGCTGTGGGCGCCTCTGTGTCGGGGAAGAACAAGAAAGTGCGCACCCACCACTATAGACGTGCATATGCGTATTTTAGTTCAGCACTTACGAACGTGCTCTCGGGTTGCAACCAGTTAAGAGTCACCTAGGATTGCAATCCGCGACATGTACCAGATAGCAGTTGCAACTTATGCGCTTACAACCTCAAACTGTAGCTGTCAGTTGCAACCCTACGCAGGTTGCAAGTGGGCCAAAACTTAAGATAAATAGACGGCCATGGGGCTCAAACCCACCACCCGTTGGCTGGAAGGGAGCGTACTTACCACTGAGCTGCTTGGGTGTTCTGCATTTTATGTGCAACAATTTTTTTAGTTAACCCTCAAGCGGTCGTTGCAAGCTGTTGCAACTCGGAGGCTACTGTAGCATTTGCAACTGCTACTATTGCAGTTGCTGCATGCATGCATGTGCGTATTGGCAGTACAATATACACAAATGCGCATTTTAGTCATGTATATACTAATATATATATATATATATATATATATAGCTGCTCCCCGTGCGTTGAATAATATTTAATGCACCGGCAGAGCACCGCCCAACTCCGGAAAGAGAGCAAAATCCCGCATCAGTAAAAATTACGACCGAAATCGTAAAATTGTTCCATATTTACTCTCAGACAAATAGGCTTAGCCGCAAATGTAAATACACCATTCTTGATCGTAAATATACTTCACAACGTAAAGCCGTGGATACCCTGTATATATAACTCAAGGGAACCCTAATCACATTCCCAGTTTTTTCTTTATTTTCTCTTTCCTTGATCCAAATCTTATGCTAGGATGTTGGCGCCCGAACGTCCGGAGCACATCCACGCCATTGGACGCATCATCGACCGTCTAATCCAATTCATTTGATCTAGCAGTAATATGCGTTCGGTTTAATTACTCTGACTACCCGTCCAGCCATCCCTCCCTCTCTCTTGCATGCCCTGCACCAATGTTGCACCATGGAGCGTCGGTGCCATGCTGCGTTCTGGTCGCCCGCGCCACCCCTAGTAGTACTGCCATCATGGCACCAAGACGTCACCGAAAAATAAAGTGATAGTAGAATAGAAAATATGAAATATTTTTAACTGTGCTGCTAACGCCCGCACCTACGATCCGGACACTAGCCGTTGGACGACAAGCCGTGAGACATCGAAACACATGTAACCTCAATATTGAAAAATAGTATACGCAACACTGAAAATCAATTTTTAAAACATCAAACATTTGGATTAAAAATCACCGTGCTTATCACATTCAAGGGAAAAAAATCCCACCACAGCATCGGTTTATGTTTTCAGACAACGTGAAAAAACAACGGCAAGAATCACGCAACACTGAAAATCAAATTTTGCAACATCAAACATTTGATTAAAAAATCACCGTTCTTATCGGATTCAAGGGAAAAAAACCCCACCACAATATCGGCTCATGTTTTCAAACAACATGGAAAAACAACTGACAAGAACCACACAACAATAAAAATGCATATCTTCAGCATCGAAAAATAATGTATGTAGCATCCGAATTCAACTATCGGAACATCCATAAATTGAATAAAAAAATTCACCACGTTCGACGAGATTCAAGAGAAACTACTGCAACATTCAATGCAACATTAGAAATGAATATCTTCAACATCGAAGAATACTAATTTCAATATCGCAAAATCGTGGACTTGCATGGAGCCTGCGTCAGATATTTGCATCCAGCGTCAGAACTGAGTTGGACCAAAATTTCAGATCCATCCACAGTTCCTCGAAATATCGAAACAAGACATAATGAAGGTGGGCCCATGGTCAAAAGAAGAGTCAAGGGCGCGCAGACCATGGCAGAAGCGTCCAGCGTTGACAACTCTGTCGGATGCCCAAGCGACAGCTTTTCTGTTGCAACATCAAAATTCACGAGATGAAACATTTATAATGACTTCATACAAGATCTAGAAATAATTTTAACAGCATTTTCAATCATAAGTTGTAACATCAGATACGAACAAAACAGAGGGGACAACTATTTCGCGAGTGCTCGTTAGGATCGATTCGCGCGAGCGATGAGACCGGCAGCTCCACGCGCTGTCACGGGCCCTCCTCAGTTCCTACCTCCGCATGCACCAAGCGCCATGCACATTCGGCCACTTTTTCCCCCTCAGGTCACTGTCGTGGGTCCCACAGCTCTTTTATTGGTTCAGCTGCTACACCAGCATGGGAACCAAAACATTTTTTGACTTCGTTTTTTCATGTAGCTTCTGATTAAGATGTCTATTAACCAAACCGATTCCATATTTACGATCCTCTTATTTTTATGAATAAAACTAGACCATATTTATATATAAGCTGTAATAAAAATATTATAACATAAATGTAAGTTATGTATATAACTTATCATAAAATGTGAAAACATAAGTTATCATGATAACTTATTACAATAACTTTATGTAAACATAACTTATCACGATAATTTTATGGAAACATAACTTATGACGATAACGTTATGTAAGTATAACTTATCACGATAATATTATGAAAAACATAATTTATCAGATAACTTTAGGAAACATAACTTATCACGATAACTTTATAAAAATATAACTTATCGTGATACTATTTTTTAGATATACGTGAAATGATTTTAGATATGTAGAGTGAAATTTATGAACATAATTTTTTAATATAATTTTATATATATGTGGAATGAAATTTATGATCATAACTTTTTGATATAATTTTAGATATGTGTGGAATGAAGTTATTATCATAACTTTTTGGGATAATTTTAGATATATGTAGAATGAAAGTTGCGGTATTATACTTTAGCATAATTCTCCTGAGAATAAATTATGTTAGCATAATTTTATGTCATACAATTATGATAAATTATGTTATAATAAATTATGTTAGCATAAAATTATGCTAATAAATTATACAACAAGCTATGTTATGTCATACAGTTATGACAAATTATGCTACCGTAAATTATGCTAGAATAAATTATGTTAGTATATTTTTAGCACAAAAGTATGATAGAAAAACTTACATTCTAATGTTGTTATAATGAGCATAAATTATATTAATATAAATTATGTTAGTATAAGTTCATGTCATACGGTTATGATAAATTATATTAGTATAAATTATGTTGTCATAATTTTATGTCATAATTTTTATCATAATTTATGATAAAAAACTTACTTCTTAAAGTTGTTAGATAAACAATTTTGTTTTATAGGATTTGTGGGGAAGAGTTACTAATATAACCAATTAAGTATGTGGAAAAAAAAGAAAATAAAATAATGAAGAATAATAAAAAGGATAGAAATCTAAAGAAAACGTTCCACTGATCCACTGTATCGTGCAGGCTGAATGAAATTCTTCGGAGCCCCACCTGACACGTGGAAATGAACTCTGATCCACTGGCTACGCGGGAGACGCGGGCAGCCGGATCGGTCACTCGTTCTCGGTGAGCCATCACTTAACAGACATTGCGGATTAAAACACGGCTTGCATCCATCGTGGCGACACAGCGCACACTGCAACACTGAGCAGTCCTGCTGCAGAGATCAGCGGAGAAAGAGGAGATACGTGGATGGAGAGAGAAAGAAATAGTTAACGAGGAATACATGCATAGCGGTGCGGACTGCGTGAGATGATGGCGGCACCGTGTCCGATTTTTGTTGCGGGCGCCGGACGTTCTACTCGTAGCGTTTCCGAATCTTACATGCCCCCGGTGGCCGCGGATCTCCCGGACGTCCTATGCAGCGGCGGCGTTCCCTTCCCAACGTGGCCCCTGTCGAGTCCCTCCCCGTCACTCCCACCTGGTGAAGCTACACGGCGGATCCCTCATATCTGGATCGTCGTTTGTCGGTGCGGCAGCACAACTAGCTAGCAGGCCACATATGTGGCCTCACCATGGCAGGAACCACGGTTAGAAGGCATGGTGATGCGTTCTTTGTGTTTTGGAAGATATGGTTCTACTAATCTCGCATGTGTCAGTTGCTTGAGTTGTGGGTTTGACTCCTGATCCATCCCATCCTCTCTTTGCAGATCGATTGCCATGGTATAAAATTTGATATTTTTTCCTCCTCTCAGTGGTTCCCCGTTCTTTTGATCTCTAAGAACATCTACAGACACATGGAGGATCTAGTGACTAGTGGCGTTCCTGATAAGTTCATCATGCTCTCCGTCAGCAGCCCCCCGCTGAGAGATGAAAATCATTTCCCCCCAATTTAGATTTCCTTTTCATCCTTTATGGAGGTTAGCCGGGAGAGAGATCATGCTTAGGAAAGTCTTGCAGATTCGCATGCACTCTAATTTTGTGGTTTAAAGCTGGGTTGGTGATCCCCCTCCCCAATTTTTACACAGATTTTGTTGCTTTGTAAGGATCCACACAAGTGTGCATGCGCATGTATGCATATAAAACAAACTCCAAAAAATATTTACACTTGTAAATAAGAAATGATGTTCTCATATAGTATATCTTAATGATAGTGTTGTATCCATTACCAAAAAATCAGAAATGTATGTCACAGAATGTTATTTGAATTCACTTGTCAGTATTACTACTGGACCGTATATATATGAATACTCTTTACTTTTTGGATAGAATATCACGGGTGAAAATTTATTACTACACTCAAATCGACTTTTTACACTTTGGCCGTCAATATTTTTATGGATCCGTGGATATTTTTCTGAACCGGCAATGGTATTTATGATGGATTTACGGTTGGGGAACCTGTGTTTATGAACCTAGTTTCCAAAAAACACCTGTGTTACCATGATTTTATTGTTACAAACAATACTATTTACCTGCTTTACACCCATATATATTTACTATACTATAACTTGTGCTACTAAAATTATTTTGATCTCTAGAGGCTTTTGTGTATAACTCATTCATTAGAGACGATGTAATATTACTCAGTTTTTTTTTACTATTACATAAGTTGCTAAAACTCTTTTAATTTAGAATGTTATTTTGAGTTGTAATTATACTCCATAGTACTAAAATATTTATGTAGATCAAGCCTTGCATGTTGCATCATGCGGATCTAGCATTGCACCTTGCAGTGAAGAGATTATTATTTCTTCGCAATAACTATTTCTGTAGGCAATGTTTATCGATAATTTGTGTACACAAAAGTAATTGTTTTACCAAGTTCTTTTTCTGCAATCACCAAGTTTTACGGTTGGGAAAACCAAACATTTACAATTCCAAAATAAGTACGTAACTTTGTGACCTTTTTGCATGGATACAGCAGTTTGAAGAAACAAAGATTTATTCCGGAATGAAGGTGTAAGGTTACTCATGGAATATAAACAAATGCCCCTTTACGATGTGTTTGGAATAATTAAACCTATTATAGTAGTATCACAAAGCGTAATAATATTCCACATGCAAATAAAATTCATAATGTAAAAGAGAAAATTTTAACCAAGGAGAACAATAATATTTACAATTAGAGCCTCATGTTACAAAAGAGTAGTTTAATCAAGACAAAAGTTGATAATTTAACAAGACCAAATAGTAATATTAACACACAAATGCATTCTAGCTTCTTCTAAACCAGCCCAATTTTATGCATATCACAAAAATAATTATTTTATCAAGTCGTTTTTTGCAATTACCAAGCTTTACGGTTTAAAAAACAAACATTTACAATTCCAAAATTAGGGCGTAAGGTTGTGGGCTTGTTGGATGGATGTAGTGGTTCGAAGAAACAAAGATTTACGGTTCAAAGTCGTTTTTTAACTATGACCAAGTTTTACGGTTGGAAAAACCAAATATTTACAGTTCCAAAATGAGGGTGTAACGTTGTGGCCCTGTTGCGTGAATGTAGTGATTTGAGGGCCCTGTTGCGTGAATGTAGTGATTTGAAGAAACAATGATTTATAGTTCAAAGTTGTTTTTTGCAATTAAAAAGGATTGCCGAGAGGAAAAATCACAAGTTGACTGACCTGGTGAATTCCATCTTAGACACTGCTGTTTTATCTAAGGCATGGTGGGGGAGGCTGTATTGACTTCTTGTCATGTCCTGAATAGAATTCCTAACAGAAACAAAGACAAAACTCCTTATGAGGAGTAGATTGGGAGGAAACCATCACTTTTTTTACCTCTGTACTTCGGGTTGCTTAGCGAAAGTTAATGTGCCTACTAACAAGAAGCGTAAGCTAGAACCTAAGACGGTGAATTGTGTTTTTCTGGGATATGCTCAGCAAAGCATTGCTTATAGATTTTTAGTACTCAAATCTGATGTGTCTGATATGTATGTGTTGCGCTCAAATACTGGCGGATAGTGTGGTTCGGACGCAGAGCACACTGGAGCCAGGGATCGCGCTGCTGCTGCACTCGTATGCCTGTCATGCGGCTCCAACGGGCTCACAGCAACGGAGCCGATCTTGGTTATGCGTGGTGGTGCGGGCGTGCCACCTGGTTTGACCTTGCAGCCAGGAATGTGAGGTGGCCGTGATTGTTGGCTCCTGTTGTCCCTATAAAGCATACACAACAGATGCAAACGTCAAGTTACACAGTTGGATCGCTAGGATCGGGAAACACGAGATGTCGTGTACTCCAGTCAGCCTATGCGAGAGCATCCGATATTCCAACAGGCATAAATAAGCACGAAGAAAAGCCAAAACCACGTACCGATAAAGAAAAAACCCTAACTAAAAACATAATATAACATATCTGCATAATTAAATCGGCTTTGAAACCGGATATCCAAATAGATCCATCTAACTAAACAGATACAAATTATGAGATTAATAGCTAGGGTGCCCAAACTACGCTAATCTATCGGTAGGTCGCGTGCACACGCTGCAGCGGCATGTCGTGAATTGTAACAAGCGATTAGGTCGCGCAGAACGAGATACATGAAAATCGATCTACTATGTGAAGCACTGGTTATGTACCAGATCGATAGACATGCGAAGGTAAGGATGGACCTCGCGCCAAGCTAGGCTTATCGTGAGATTCATCGAGATAGCTGACGGATTTCGTAAAAAGCTAGACTTGACACGAGATTTATCAGGATAACTAGCAGACCGTGCCATCAAAAACGCTTCAGCACATGGTCCACCACGTGACTCACGCCGTAATGCCCTAACGAATCTAGAAACCACTATAGCAGCATGATGATTACCTTGAAAAACCCTAGTTGCTAGGGGTGGCTATGCGCCGAGAGAAGTTGGAGACACGAGCTGTTGGAAGCGTGATGTCGTCAATTTTATTCCGTAGGTATGGGTACATATTTATAGTCCGGAGACTTGGACGTCAAGTCTGATTCTAACTAGTAAAAACCCTAGTTTTAACTAAGCTAACTTCTAATTCGACTAAGACAAGAACTAAAAGATACATGGCCCACAGGCTCCTCAGAATCGCCCCTTCTCTGGGCGACTAAACTTAATCCATCAGTCGTTTGGCCCCTTAGCCGATTCGGCCCAAATATCAACCGGCCAAATTTTGGTGATAACACAGGCCCCCTAGCTTTGGTAATAATAATTATTTCAAAGCTATGATTAATCAAAGATTCACCAAACTTTACTTCATGTTTCATCGGCTAACTCACCGATTCTGATCTGTACCCTGTTTGGCCCTTCTCCTACAATACTGAGGTCACGGGTGCTTATACTGTTTCAAACTTGTCTTCACTTCTTCCACGCGTGCTGGTGTAGTCACTTCGTTCAATAAAAGCTGTCTCGAGAACAGTTACATTTACTTTTCCTTCATGCACATAGATTCCCCAATAGAAATTATTGCAAGTTTCACCCTTCACTTCCCTTAAATCGGCCGATCATCCCCTGTTAGGTGTATAAATAGACCCTCTTGGCCGATGTCTCCTTCGTGGATCCAGAAAGTCCTCAATCTAACACCACTTCCGCCAGCTCATCCCAAGAATTCCACTATACTCCACCAGAGACCTTTAGCAAAGTGTGGCAAGAATATCCTCTCCCTTCTGAACCCGACTGGCCTTCAAAGATCAAGGCTTACCAAGTCGAACTTGATGCTGCTATGGAGACCAAGCGGAAGGAGTGAGCTCGAGTTGGTATCTTCCCAGTTGAAGGTTATACCAATATTCCTCATGTAACCTTCCCTCCAAATATGCTTAACCTTCCAGGCGATTGCTCGTTCACTAAATATGACAAAGAACGTTGCCGTTCAATCTATCTTGCAAGCCTTGGAATGAAGCCAGAACCTTGGATGATTCCCAAGGTATTGGCCGTAAAGCCGATTGTAATTCCAGAGTACAAATGCCACCCTCAGAGCGCGTTGGGGTTATTTTTCATGGAACGGTCAGGCGTCTCGATCCGACCATTTGACCATGTAAACCTTAACCCATATTCAATGTTCTGACCACTGGCAAGAAATTCCTAGGGGAATCCTGCCTACTGTGTAGGATATCCCCCCTGGTTTTACCCTCACCATTGCCCTGCTGGCCATTGAGTTGAGTTAACGGGCCGACGGGGTTATATTTTCCTAGGAGGTGGGGGATACCAGGTGTATCCGTACCCCGAGCTCACTTTAGTCCAAATAATGTATGAATTACTTTATTTAATAAAGACTCACCATTTGGGCACGGTTGTGTATCGGCTCTGATTGTCAATTTATTCATTATATCTTCCCGGAGGTGATAATAACACATTGGCTTTGAATGCATTGAAGCTCCTGACGAATCGGCTCTTGTCTTGTTTGGGTCCCTCACATCTTCCTTTGCTGATTATTCGCCCGCACAAGGCTAAACTTCTCTTTTTTGGAATTAGCTTCTGGCCTCTGCGTTAGACTATATCTCGACCTTGCAAACTCCAGAAAAGATCTAAATCGAACCAAAACTATTTGAATAGGGAATGCCTAAAATCGATGGCAACGCATCGGCTTTTTTTTGTATGGGGTGCCTAAAGTCGATGGCAATGCATCGGCTTTTATATTTTTCAGTTTTTTTGGGCTGATGGTGAGACATCGACCAATCTGTATCTGTCTTGCGTACATGTGTTAGCACATCTTGCCCCCCAAGTTGAGGCTTTCAGGTAATTGAAGAGATCGGTTTTCTAACATTTACCACACTGAAGATCCACATGTACTAATTGCACACCCTTTTTTTTAGTGGCCGATCATCTAGATCGGCCATTCGACGATCGGCCTCATACAAAGAGATTCGTCTTTACATACCAACAAAGGCCGCTAGTACCGACACTAGTCCTTTCTCTGAGCCTTCAACAAAATCCCAATCCAACTGATCTCGTCCAGTCAAGCACTCTGCTCCCCCCCAGAATGAAGATTCTGCAACAGTGACATCGCTAGAGTCATCGGCAGGCACAATCTCAACCTCATCACCATCCCATTGTATGAGGCATTGGTGCATGGTTGATGGTACGTAACAGTTGGCGTGTATCTAATCTCGACCAAGCAAAGCCAAGTAAGGACCCTAAGTGTCCACGACAAAAAAGGACGTGTGAAATGACTTGCTTCCAATTGTCAAGTCCACGTTAAAAACGCCTTTCGCTCCGGTTGGGTCACCCTTGAAATCATTTAGAACGACATTTGTCTTGATGAGCTCACTATCATCCCTGTGAAACTTCTTGAACACTGCATACGGCATCAAGTTAACTGCCGTGCCTGTATCTACCATCATCCTGTTTATAGGCTTCCCATTAATGTAGCCTTTGAGGTATAGTGGCTTCAAATGACGATACTTCTTATCGACTGGTTTCTAAAACACGATAGCTGTCGGCCCCAAACTGAGCTAAGCCACTGACTCCTGGATTGCAGAAGGATTACGAAACTCATTAGGCAAGAAAAACACCATGTTGACATCAGTCGATTGACCGGTCATTTTATCCCCCATGAGATCATCCTCCGCATCATCCTCCATTGGATCCTCCAGTTGTTCTTGATCTTGTTGCTTTTTCTTCCAAACAGCTAGTCGCTTAGGCAACACTAAGGAAAGCTTGTGTTTGTATGATGGTATAGCAATAGGACCCAAATTAACTTATTTCAACAACCGAAGGTAGTTTGCTTCAGCTTCCTCCAAGCTACGTAGACGCCGAATTCTGTGTTTCTGCGAATGAGAGAGCCCATCTGGACACCACCTGGGCTTATGGAACTCCTCGTTCTTTGTGTTCGATTCCTCTAGCCCACGTGAATGGGTGTTCATCCGATCGCTCTGACTTTGAGTTGCCTGAATGTCTATGTGTACGTCCATCTAGTGATAGCCGTAAGCGGCATCGTGGTGATGATCATGGACGACCTAGTCGCTGGAACACAGATATGTTTTCTTCTGAACGATGAGGGATTGAACACTCAGGGCAATCCTTTGGAGTCAACAAACGCTCCATCCCTTGGCTCTAGCAGTACTTGAAGAACCAGCAGTCCCAATGCCCTCTAGACCCACGGCTTTGCTGATGCTCTGCATAATGCCGATCTGAGTCGTGACGATATGTAGTACGACGGCGTTCTTCATCTCGCCATCGATTGAGATGATACCGCTCCTCCTGCTCGTAGCGGTACCCTTGTGGTCCGTAGCTTGACTGATTTTGACGCTCTTACCGCCAATACCATTGCTGGCGTGTATAATCTTCTTCTTGCCCTTGCTTGCAGCGTTGCTCATGTCGTCCATGATGTTAAGCGTACATAACAATCAGAACTCCTGAGTCAGGGCGCGACCTGCGGTTTCTACCTATATCTTCCGCGGTCAAATATTCTTCGGGTCAGAACTCTAGCGGCTGATCATCATCTAGATCAGCCTTAGCCTTGCCCTTGTTCCCTGAGCTGGAACTAGTGTTCACCATATTGATGGTCAGATGGAAAGGTTTTGGTTGTTTATTGGTGATGACCCTACCATCTTCAAGAGCGTGTTGAACCCGTTGCAAAAATTCCGATGATTCAGCAAATAAAGCAATTCGGATCTTGCTCTGGTTCGGAAACATCGGCTCTTCTTGCCGATGAGCAAGTGATGTTGTGTTGACCATGTTAACGTTGGGGAATGGAGTGTTGTCTATCTTCATCTGTGTTTTGGGGTAGACCAACCTTCCTTGCTCAATTGCAACCTGGATCTGTTGGCGTAGCACTTTGCAGTCATTGGTATTATGAGAATCGAAAGTGTTGTGCCACTTACAATATTTGCGGCCCTTCAATTCCTCTGTCGGTGCAATCCTATGACCCAGCGTGAACTCCAGGCACTTCTCTTTGAGCAAGAGGTCAAAGATTTGCTCAGTTTTCATTACATCAAAGTCGTACTGACTGATGCTTCTGGCCGCTTAATCCATTGGCAGGATAACGGCTGCTTTGGTCTACCCACTGTATGAATGTCACATCGGCTTCTTCATCGGACGATTCCTCATCCTGCAAAAGGTTGATGGCCCTGTGCAGTTTTTCTTGATACTGTTCCATGTAGGCAGGCTCATAGCCAGACACCATGGACAATAAATGGCCGATGGAATTGAAGTCCGTCGGCCCATATGCAACCTTGGTGTTCCGATGCAACCCACCGTAAGCCATCTCAGCCAAATTCTTCTCCGACAGATGAAGAGAATAGCACTTGTTTCGATGCAACCCACCGTAAGCCATCTCAACCAAATTCTTCTCTGACAGATGAAGAGAATAGCACTTGTTCTTGGCTTCCCTAAACCTTTGGATGTACTGATTGACTGTCTCTCCAAGGCGTTGGCATATGGTCATCAGATCTGTGAGAGTAGCTTCTTCAGACCCTAAAAAGAAATGCTCATGGAAGAGTTCCTCTAGTTGTTTCCATGTCGTAACAGACCCCGGCACCAACAAGGTATACCACCCAAAGGCTGGGCCTATCAAAGATAACGAAAAATGCTGAACTTTCATGTGCTCAGCAGATGCTGCGATACCCAGTTGCGCAAGATACCTGCTGACGTGCTCCACAGTGCTAGTACTATCATTGCTGCTGAACTTGGAGAATTCTGGCATCTTAAACTTTGGTGGAGGCGGCAACTGATCGTACATCTCTAGGTACGGCTTGGAATAGGAAATAGATCCCTTTATTGGCATTATGCCGTACCGATTCCTGAAGTAGTCATCTAGATCGGCTTGTCCAGCTGATCCGCTGATACCACAAAAACCGGCCTGGTTGTTAGAAACCGGCCCTAACCCAAATCAAGCTTGCCAATCAGCAACCTCACTATCGTTGGTCTTCTCTTTGTCACTACCGACGTGGCTTGTGTAGTGAGACTACTTGCTTTGCTGAGGTTTGCGTGGAGGTTCCTCTCCTTCCCAGAGTGGTGGACCTCGCGCAGAATGAGATACATGAAAATCGATCTATTACGTGAAGCACAGGTACATAAACATATCGATAGACATGCGAAGGTAAGGATGGACCTCGCGCTAAGCTAGGCTTATTGTGAGATTCATCGAGATAGCCAATGGATTTCGTAACAAGCTAGACTTGACACGAGATTTATCAGGATAACTAGCAGATCGTGCCATCAAAAATGCTTCAATACACGGTCCACCATGTGACTCACGCCGTAATGCCCTAATGGATCTAGGAACCATTATAGCAGCATGACGATTACCTTGAGAAACCCTAGTTGCTAGGGGTGGCGATGTGCCGAAAGAAGTTGGAGACACGAGCTGTTGGAAGTGTGATGTCGTCAATTTTATTCCGTAGGTATGGGTACATATTTATAGTCCGAAGACTTGGACGTCAAGTCCGATTCTAACTAGTAAAAACCCTCTCATTCAACTAAGACAAGAACTAAAAGATACATGGCCCATAGGCCCCTCAAAATCGCCCCTTCCCTAGGCAACTAAACTTAATCCATCAGCCGATCCTGCGGATCGGCTTGGTTCGGCCCCTTAGCTGATTCGGCCCAAATATCAACTGGCCAAATTTTGGTGATAACAGTATGTTGATACTATTATGGAGTCTCGTGATGCTACATTGTTTGAGAATATATTTTCTATGAAAGATACGCATAGCACTTCTAAATTTTTTTCTGAGATAACTCCTGAACTTAAAGCACCAACTGAGATTTCTGAACCACCACATGATATTATCCTAGAGGAGGATGACAATGAAGCTCCGAGAAAGAGTAAGAGACAAAGGGTTGAAGAATCCTTTGGTAATGATTTCATTGTGTACCTTGTGGATGACACTCCTACATCCATATCTGAGGCGTATGCATCTCCAGATGCAGATAATTGAAAAGAAGCTGTTCAAAGTGAGCTGGGCTCGATTATCTCCAATGGAACTTGGGAGTTAACTGAACGGCCCTATGGTTGCAAACCAGTGGGCTGTAAGTGGGTGTTCAAGAAAAAGCTTAAGACTGATGGTACTATTGAGAAGTACAAGGCTAGGCTTGTGGCCAAGGGGCTATACCCAAAAAGAGGACGAAGATTTCTTTGATACTTATTCACCTGTTGCTAGAATGACTACTGTTCGTGTACTGCTTTTCCTGGCTGTTTTATATGGTCTTATCATTCATCAAACGGATGTAAAGACAGCTTTCCTTAATAGATTTATATGGATCAGCCTAGTGGGTTTGTAGTAAAGGGTCAAAAAAGCAAAGTATGTAAATTATTGAAATCTTTGTACAGCCTGAAACAAGCGCCTAAGCAATGGCATGCGAAGTTCGACACCACCTTAACATCAGTGGGTTTTGCCGTTAATGAAGCAGATAGATGTGTGTACTATCGCTATAGTGGGGGCAAAGGAGTTATATTCTGCGTGTATGTATGTCGATGACATATTTATTTTTGGCATAAATATTGATGTGATCAATGAAGTCAAGTCTTTCTTATCAACGAAGTTTGATATGAAAGATCTGGGAGAAGCTGACGTGATTCTAAACAGCAAACTTATAAAGGATGAGAGTGGGATTACTCTTTCTCAAACCTACTACGTGGAGAAGATCTTGAGCCGGTTCGGCTATATAGACAGCAAGCCTTCTCCCACTCCTTATGATCTCATTGTGATATTAAGAAAGAATAAGAGAATTTGTGTCAACCAATTGAAATATTCTAAGATTATTAGTTCGCTCATGTATCTTACTAGCGCTACCAGACCCGACATATCATTTGCTGTAAGCAAATTGAGTAGGTTCATGTCCAACCCGGATTTAGATCATTGGCATGCGCTTGAAAGTGTTATGTGCTATTTAAAGGAGACAATGAGTTATGGGATTCACTATTCAGGGCACCCTGCTATGCTTGAATGATATAGTGATGCAAACTGGATATCAGATGATGAATTATATGCCACCAGTGGATATGTGTTTACATTTGGTGGTGGTGCCGTGTCATGGAGGTCTTGCAAATAGACCATTTTGATGAGGTCAACCATGTAGGCAAAACGAACTAATATAGAAGCAGATTGGCTATGTGAGCTCTTGGTGGACTTGCTGGTGATTGAGAAACCAATACCGGTTATTCATATGAACTGTGACAATCAAACTGCGATCGCTAAAGTGAACAGTATAAGGATAATGCGAAGTGATCAAGACACGTTAAAAGACGAGGTCTGTTAGGAAGATGAGACACTCCCGAGTAATAAGTGTGACTTATATTCAAACAGACAAAAACCTGGTAGATCCCTTTACGAAAGGACTATCACGGAATGTGATAGACATTGCATCGAGAGAGATGGGTTTGAGACCCGTATGAGTTGTAATAGTGGTAACTCAGCCTTTGTGATCAGAGATCCTGTGAATTAGTTCCTGGATAATAACAAGCTATCGGTGAACTGATGAGAGTAACGAATGACCCTCTCTATGTGAAGATGCAACACTCTCAAAAACTGTATGGTGGGATGACTTTTATGTCGTAATGTTTTTCTTTTGGCTTTTAACTAAGCAAAGATGCTGTCCTACAGAGCATTCTTGGATGAACACACCTATATGAATTCGATTGTAAAACATCACAATCTGTGAGACTTGGGTGATCTCTAGTAAGCTTATGAAGAGACTAGGGAGTACGACACATATGCTCCACCCGCAGAGGGGCTACTTGCAGCCAGGTGCTAGTTATGACTTTAAGTGAAACTTGTTTGCACAAAACTTGTAATTCAAGGCGTAGTCCATTGTTCAAGTTGTAAATAAATGTAACTTGAAGTTCCAGGCAGAAGTTCAACTTAACAGTCTCTTCTAAAACACTAATATATAAACCGTAGCGAGTATTGGCAAATCTCTAAATGGGTATTTGAGATCTGGTGGGGAATTGTTGAATATATGGGCTTGGCCCATCTATTAAATCCTAAAAAATCTCAAAGGTCCATGTGTGAGCAAGAGGAGTGTGGAACCTTTAGTCCCATCTTGCTAGTGGAACGGGAGTTTCACCTACTTAAAAGTGGAAACTCTCATCTCCTACTAAGTCATGGTGTGCAGGGAGAAAGAAGAGCCCACACACGTGCACTCACTTGCCTCGCCGGGCACGGGCATGGGCCGGGGCGGGGCGATGGGCTCAGGCGTGCGGCACTTGTGTGAAAGGTCTGCCGAAATCCGGATCTTGACCTTGCAGGAGCGCGGCTTCCTTTTGCTGTTTTTATTTTTGGTGACTTGGGCATTAAGTCTTAGAGTCCTGACTTGAGCCTTAAGTTTTTATATAGAGTCCTTATCTGATCGATATCATGATCGTGAAACGAGATCGGATTACAAGCTCCTGTATAAATAGCCTACCAGCGTCGCCAAAAGACACATCAGAAAACCAAGGGTTTTGCCACCGTTCGCTTCTGCACCGGCTTCGTAGTCTTCTCCATCCCGAGCACTGACGTGCATCGCCGATCGGGAGAGCAGGTCTCCAGAACCCTCCGCCATTCGAGCTCCTACACCGGGAGAGGACGAATAAGGTTTTTGGAAAGCGCTCTGCGCGACTGCTGCCCGTCTTCACCACGGGTCGTCCGTCTGCTTCCGCTGCTGGAGGCAATCGCTGATGTCTTCTTCACGGTCTTCTTCACCGCTCTGTCTACGGCAACCGCGATGTCTCCGACACGGTCATCGTCGACGTTGTCAGTACGGAATCGTCTCTGGCTACTGACAGGTCTTTGGCTACTGACAGGTATAACCAGATCGATCTAATCTATCTGTTTATTATGATCTGTGAGATCTTTGCTGTGATCGTTCTATCTAGTATGTTAGATGAGTACATGCTAGTTTCTGTCATGTTTTGCATAAATTACTTTCGAAATTTAATTCAGATATTGTCTAATTCCTCAACGGTATTAATAATAACAAGCTGAGAGCACAAGGGTGTGTATGCCCGAGAGCGAGCAGAAGACACAGTGACAAAAGCGAGCGGCCGCAAGCTCACCTCCAGCACTAAACAACGGGTGGCCTCATCCCTTGCGTGCTGTCTCTGCACCGCACACACTTCAGGCTTAATTATTATTATTATTATTATTACTATACAAGAAAGCCGCGTGCCTCGGCGGCCGCTGGCCTGGTCCACGTCAGTAAATTTTTTTACAGTGTCCGATGCTAGATTAGCGGCTTTGTTTTACCCGCTGCTCAGATAAAATTCGTCCCAAAACCCTAGCCCATCTACCTCGCCTCCGCTCCTCCCGCTTCGATCCACACCCGCCGCCACCATGTGCTACGAATGTGGTTAGGTTCCTCATGGGTATATGTAGCTCACACAGGCAACGTTGCTTGAGGTCATCGACTGGAAAACATTTTTCATTCTCCACCAGTGGTGCCTCCTCTGCCCATCATTGATCCTGCACCGGTGTTTCAGCCTCCTCCCCCGGTCGTTGATCCTGCAGTGGTGTTTCAGCCTCCTCCGCCGATCGTTGATCCTGCACCGTGTGTTGAGCCTCATCCTGGTTATCGTTCTGATCAGGGATCAGCTGTGTGGAGGCGATGCTACTCTTTTTTAGGAGGCATTCGTGTCGACATGAGGCCCTATCTGCGGTGTAGGTTCAGGGTTAATACCATTTGCTGCCAATACATGGCGAAAAAATGCTACGTCCTCTTTGAGGCCATCTACGTTTGCCTCTAAGCTACGGATCTTTGCATCCGCCTCGCTCAAGCTTCTCCGCTTTCTATATGATCCCCTGTCCTCTGGAAACCTAACCTTCCACGACACATTACCGAGCCCTCTTGTTCTACCAGGGTGCTCTCTATTCTCTAGGGCTCATGTCAGCTCGTCCTTTTCTCTTTCACAGAAGAATTCTCCCTTGGAGGACTTATCGATGGCCTCGACAAGCCTTTCTGTTGGTCGTTTTATTTGGTCATTATAGACCAGGGTCCCATCACTTGACAAACTCCCTCCACATCCAAAATACCACCATTTGGAGTGTAGGGGCCAATTGGCTGTAGGTACCTTTACCCCTCGTTGTTCGAGCTCTGCTTCCATCTTCTTCCATTTCAGAATAGATTTTCTATAACCACCGGGACCCATACTATGATTGTACTTTCTTTTCTTCGAAATTTCTATATTTTGTTCGGAACTGGAGCTGGCCGCCTCTGATTGCTTGTACAACACAAACAATTCCCATTCCCTCTTAACTTTGGGTATTTTGCAAAGTCCGGCACCTGGTCATGTTTCACATAGTTGCCCCACAGTTTTGTCTCGAAGGTTTGTAAGAGAACTACCATATTTTTTAGGGCCCATTGCTTCACTATCTCTCCACTTCCTTGTGGTAACGTGAACTTGGACGACAATTCTCTCCATAGTAATTCTTTCTGAGCTTGGGGGACCGCTTGAGGGACGACAGATTGTACATCAGCTTCAGATTCAATAGGAGCACCTTCATGAGCTGGTTTTTCTCTGATTTTTTCCAAAGTGGGATGCTTATGGAGACGTTCTCCCTAACTAGAATGCCACAGTAGTTCACAAATTTGGTGGCGGCTTTACTGGGCTGTAGAGGTTGTCCATCGTCTCCCACATGTGTGATTTCATATCTCTCCTCAAAATTTTCTTTTTTTGTGGGTCTCGAGGCTTCTTATTTTTCTTTGCTGGGGAGGTGGTGGGCTATCAATAAGAAAATATAGTGTTACTCAAAATCCTTATGCACATCATCGATGGGGAGGTGGATGGCTATCATGAATATGTATAATGTCTATACCTGGCTACTACCCAACGGATTTTCATTGGAGTGATCGGCATTATCCTCCTCATCGAAAGGATAGTCTATGTAAGAATAAGTGTCGTGGTATCTCTCCTCCTTGGCATTATCTTCCCCTGTCTAATGATATCTTTCATAAACTCTTCCTCTCGCTCATCACGCGTGGAAGCTAATATGTATACAAATAAAGGTTATTAATTAAGTCGTTTTTCTCTAATAGTTATATGCAAATTTACCTTCATAGAACCATGGTATAAGTCTGTAACATATAATCACTACAAAACACGAATTTGCCCGAAATGTAAACTGTAATTGTAAATCTCTATTTGATTGGCTCCAAATGTAAACATACAAGTCATATCATATTAACATTGAAAGGTGAGAATACTCAGCTCATTGACACAGGACAGGGGTCGTCGTGACGGAGACGGGGTCAGGGAAGAACCGCAAGATCCGGGCTGTGGAGTCATCGGCGGAGTCAATGACGGCACCAGGGAGAGGGGCGTCATCGTCGAGGCGGCAGAAGAGTCGATGACGGCAACAGAGAGAGGAGTGGGGTCATCGAGGCAGCGGCGTAGGGGATAAGCAACGATGGGGAGACAGCAATAGATGCACCGCGATGGGGACGAGGAGCAGTGGAGGAGGAGGCTCAATGCCGGTGGCAGAGACTACGGCGAGGACGAGCGGGGAGGTCCCGAGGGCGGCGGACGGCGTCGAAGAACTGTGTACTGCTAATTTGCGAAAGGATTAAGGCCCATATATATGGGTAGGCCTTTAGCGCCGGGCCTTGTAAAAATCCCATTCTTAAAGGTCTTTAGTACCGGGAGCAAGAGGGCTTGGTACTAAATATGTCCACAAGATCTCAAAAAAATGGTGCAAAGGCGTCTACTTAGTACCGGGCCTAGAAGGTCATCGATACTATTTTCTTTTTTCGCACCAAGTTTTTTGGCCCATTTGGTCCAGCAGGGAGCAGGGTCTGTTTACCACTCGTTGCTAATACAATTAATTTTGGTATATAAAATAAAAGGTTTTAGTACACAATAGTCGATCCTCATTAGTATCGGGTATTATGAAGATTCGATGCTAGTAGAGATTGGACTTTTTAAAAACATAGATTTCATCTTATAAATAATTAACATAGCTTGCCACCTAAATATCTTACACAGAACTAAAATATTTTACATATAAATAATCTATTTTACATATAATCAGAATATTCTAATTAAGGACGACGAGGAGGAGGAGGAGGCAAGCTACAGCATCCGCCTCCAAAAGCAGTGTCCAAAATCACTGCCGTCCTCCATGTCGTCATCGCCGCCGTCCTCCGCGCCGTCATTGCCGCCGTCCTCCGCGCCGCCACCGCCGCCATCCTAGTCAATGCCGTCGAGGTCGCCGTCCTAGCCGATGCCGTCGAGGTCGCCATCGCTGTCCCCATTGTCGGGACCATCACCTTCGTCGCCGTCATCGTTGTCCACCACCTCCTCCTCCTCTGGATCATCAGACCACTCCTCCTCCTCCTCGAACTCCCATCGCCCCCACTTCGGCGGCGACTGGTTCACTGCGTCGCTATCCTCCTCCTCGGAGGAGTAGTCAGTGGTGTACTTGCCGTCACTCGACCAGTGATCCATGCAACAATGGGGAAGGTGGATCGTGCTCGCTCGTCTCCCCTTTTTTTGCTCGGTCTCACCGCTCTTCTCTTGTTTTTGCTCAAGTAGAATACTAGTACTCCTACTTAACTTAGGGCCAGGGGTGTGGTAACATATATTTATATAGAAAATTTACACCTTATTTTTGAAATGGAAAATTTAGACCAAGCGATGATTGGCCTCACCACGATCAAATCATCATCAATGGCACGCGGTACAGGCTTTCGCACATAGCAGCGCATCTAGTGGGAAAGCGAACAGGCGCGCGCGAGTTTCCACATGAGACAATAAAATCGGGTCGCCTCGGTACGCGGTGCTAATTAATGTACATTAGTATCGGATGTGTAGTGCCCCCGGTGCAAAAGGAGTCTTCGTACCGGGTGTGTGTCGACCACGTTTGACTCTAAACATTAGCACCATCTCTGGATTGATCCAATACTAAAGATTTGAGACCATGACCATTAGCCCTTACTATACTGGGCAGCCCTAATTTTGTCCACAAATTAATTTCACTCTAAACTAAAATTGAATCAAAAAAAGAAAAATTAATTTAACCACTCCCCACGTTCCCACGTCTTCAAAACTGAAGCGACGTCCCACGCACGCTTATTTACTACACATCAGAACTAAAAACTCTAAAAAAAAATCCTTCCTTTGCCAATGGCGAGTAGCTCTTCTTCCTCCTCTGATCCGCCTTGCTTCTCCCCCGTACGCGCCTCCTGTCTTCAACCCACCGCCCTTTCTTCCTAGCTAGTAGACCGAGGGACTCTGGGGTTTTACCCAGAGTGACTCCGATGAAGACATTGCAGCTACCGGTGCGGCGATTGGTGAGGAGGAAACGGAGATGGACCTTGCCTTCCTCCTAGACGATGAGCCGATCCAGATGAGTGACAATGACCTCTTCTCCTGGGTCAGCGCTGACAATGAGATCGCGGAGCAGGAAGAGGAAGAGGAGGAGCTGATCAGCTCCTCTGATGAGGCAGAGGATGACGATGACGGCGGCGGCGGCCATGACAACGACGGTGATGATGACGGCGGTGATGGCGACGACGGCCACAACGACGATGGTGACGGCGATGGTGACAGCCACGACGACGATAACGACGACGACGACGATGGCGGTGATGACGATGAGCCTCCGGCGAAGCGTAGTCGGGTGTAGGCAGTGCCTCCCTCGTTTTATTTTGTAAGAGCTGGCGGAACAAAATTAAACCTGCTTCTTTTGATGTAAATAACCGTTTGAACTTCTTAATTGGGAGAACCTCTAGTGTTTAGTTCTTGATGTAAATAATCGTAGAAAGTTTTTAATTGCGAGAACCTCTAGTTTTTAATCCCTGATGTAAATCATCATCAATGGAACGAGTTCCAGCGCGCGTAGAGCAGAGAATTGGCGGGAAGACGAACGGGCACGTGAGGCTTCCAACAGTCACTTTTGTATCGGGTCGGTTAAAGTGACAGTGCTAATGTTCAGTAGATTAGTATTGGGTTGTTGTACCACCCGGTGCCAATAGTATTAGCACCGGGTGATGTAATGACTCCCCTTCTAATGCAAAAACATAAGCACCGTCTTTTTGGGTGACCCGATTCTAAAGTGCTCCTAGGGCACCTGACCGTGGTACCTGCGGGTTCCCAGCATTGCACCCGGTGCTGAAGCTAGCCATTAATAACGCGTGCAGTTTTGGCCGATTCGTATGTAAATCTGTAACTCATCCTAAGCCCAGTTCTCCGGTAGTGTTTCTTGCAAACTAGGGAGGCACCAGACTTGTATACAGTGTATTCAGTTGGGACAGAACTTGTGTTGGTGTCACCTTAGCAGTGGCATCCCTTGAACATGGTTGGTGTTCCTGGTGCCTCCAGCTCGTATGTTATTTTCCTGTGGCAGCTAGCTTATAATTAATTAGCCTCGGCATATGGTGCCCCGTGCATGCATCGTACTCCAGTCACGTAATAAGTGTATGAGTGTGAGTGTATGACTACTTGTATCATTTGTATATGCAAGAATGTGGATGAACTGACCTGGAGCTCATGATCTCATGATCAGTGACTGCCGGCTATGTGCGGATATGGAGCAAATATATAATGAGCTCTAGTAGGCTAGGCTATCTCTCATAGTGTGTTCAGTAAAGTGCCTTTTATATTGTTGCTTGTTCTAGGTGTGAGGCCGTGGATTGTGTAATTGGGTCAACAAGAGAGTACAATTTGATTTTCAAATTCAATGAAATTCAGATTTGTTCAGTCCAAACGTCACAGAGCTTGATAGTTGACGCCTTCTTTACTACCATCGTCGCTAGCAAATTTAGAGGTTATTATAATTCGTACTTCGTAATGACATGGTAGGTAATGAATTTAGGGAGTTATTTTATTTCATGTTTCATAATGGTATGGTGGGTAAGTTTTTAGAAAATATAATAGATTTAATGACTACTATTATTAGAGGTACATGATAATGTTTCTGATTTTTATAAAAATTTCTAGAATTTATGTTTTTTTAACGCGTCTGGTGAAGATTAACGTGGTGGCTTCAAAAAGAGCCTCCAACCAGTAATAATAAGATAAGATTTGATAGGATTCAATCCTACGTTGCAAAGACTCTCATAGGGAAACTTCCCACACGAATTTAATCCTCCAAAATTCTTTTTTTTCCTCCATTCCAAAGAGGCCTCACCCTGTGTAATAAAACGTGGCAACTAAAATTACATGGGTGACGAATGGGCGGCCAAGAACTGTGGGTGGATGCGTTTTCGAATAAATTATTTAGTGTCTGCATCCAGTGCCGATTGTCCAGCGCTGCCGGGCGTAGGCTGTCGATCCCTGCTGAAGAGGAGCTGCTGTTGAACCAGCGGCTCCAACAACCTTCACGGAGCCCATATTTCCACACAAACAAGAGGGGCACCAGACATCATATACAGTGGCATCACTTTACCAACGTTGGTGTTCCTGGTGCCTCCAGCTCCTATGTGGTAGGTATATATAGTAGTACAATTTTGCTGTGGCGTACTCTCTTTCCATCTCGTATATGAGTGGGGATAATGCATCACCACTGCTGTTTGTTTCATTTATACACAAATGTGGACCCATTGACCGAGAGTTCAGTGAATACCAACATTTAATTTGTAGCGTCAATGCCCATTTGTTTGCTAATGACGTTATACAATGCATATCTTACTATTACTAATTGGAGACTCTTTTCGGAGCCTCTCTACGTTAAGCCTCACGAGATGCGGTAGAAAAAAAAGATAAATTTCTAGAAATTCTCACAATAATCAGAAACATCTGAGCATCAATTGGTAGATTGGAATATTAACAGCCATTAGATCTGTTTTCTAAGTAATTAATCACATCTGCCATTATGAAAGGTATTAAGTTCAACTCTCAACTAAAGCAAATTTCTTCATTTTTTTTGCAAATTTTTCCAATTTTCAAATTTACTTCAGTTTTTTGTCCGGTTTTTCTCATTAAAGGTGCTAGAAACCTTTCCATGAAATAGATATTTGTGCCTAACCTTGCTATTACTAATTATAGGCTCACTTTGAAGTTTCTACGTCAATCCTAACAAGATGCACTAGAAAAACGATAAAATCATAGAAATTCTGACAATAATAAAAAATATTTGATCATCAATTGACAGGTTGGACCTTACTGGCCAGTAGATCTGTTTTCTAAGTAATCACCCACCTTTGCCATTATCAAAACAATATTAAATAACCCCTACAATTACATATTAATTATCCACTCTGCCATTATGAAAGAAAATATGAAATAACACCCTAAATTGATACCTAATTGCTCACATTTACTATTATGATGGATAATACCGAATAGCCCCTCTAATTTGTATCTAAAATGTTCACTTTAATTATTATGACTGATAGTATAATGAAAATAACACCTCAAAGTTATATTAAAACTAACAACTTTTGCAATCGTATCAAAGATTATCTAAATCAATGAAGCATACATAGAAAATAGCAAGATATGCTATTATAGAAAACTATGTATAAAAATAGATTTATATATATTGTATTGTAACACATAATACATTTAAGATGCTAACCCGTGCGAAAGCACGGGTTGATAGACAAGTTAATTAATAATCGTAAACTAGGACCATCTCACTCGCTCTCTGTATACTGTCCAGATGGTGCCGGCCTTCTGCTCATACTACTAGTGCAAGGAAATCTATATATGCCATCACTCATCTTTCAGTGAAACTTAATTGCAGCTCTGCATTTTTCAATAGAAAACTTAAGTGGACGACAGAATAAAAAAGTATATAGTAGCGAAACAAATGGCAACCATAATTACATGGATGACTAATTAATGGTCACTCCCGACTCTCTCCTGCTTTGCTAGATTATGAGCAACGCAGCAGAGTTCATTTGCATTCTAAAGCTCGCCGCAGCGGCAGCCCTGCAAATGGTCCCGCAACCCTAAAATATCGTACGGTTGCCCGCAAAAGCACCTGTTATTCTCCCGCCCCCCCCCCCCCCCCCTCCCAGCAATTTCCTAGGAAACGGCCCTCCGTCCTGCATATTCTCTAGTACTCTAGACTTGTTCCAATAATGTGTTCAGTTAGCTGTCTTTAATTGTAGATGGCCGCCGTGAGCCGTTGTCGTGCTGGTGCCGGAGGAGGGAGACGAGTGGAGAGGAAGAGAGAGGCACTGGCGGATAGGAGTGGAGACGAGTGGAGGGGAGAGGAAGAGAAGGAGAAGATAAGGTAGCATTGTAAACTGTTCTCGCGATGGATGCCATCCACGGATCGGTAACAGCAGTCGCGGTGGATGCCGTCCACTGCTTCCGCCAGTTCCAGTCAGCAGGAGCGGTGCATGTGATGATCCGTTTTTAAAAATAGCATGAACGGTTCATTCCATCCACTGCTTCTATTATTTTTAGTTAATAGGAGACGTTGGATGGCATGTACCGCTCCTGTAAATAGCATAAGCGGTCCGTTCCATACACCATTTCTGCTAACTAGAAATATCGGGAGCGGTAGATGGCATAAACCACTTCGGCTAGTTTTTGGAGCGGTGGATATTGTGGGCTCCGATCTGAGAACAGTAGATGCTCCTTCACTTTTGAGCCGTTTCTACTGTGAAAAGGGGTGGGGGCGCTCCTACAGAGCGATTTTATACTACTCTGATAAATCCATATATTTATTCCATACATTTATATATTCATTATATATTTTCTCCATCCGCAGATAGCTGATCCAATGTGCCTCCCACACTCATATATACGAGATGGGAAGAGGTTGTCCGATGCGTGGATGGGGCACCAGGCCATAAGATCAGGCTACATAGATGCCACAGCAAAATCGGCAGCGTAGTGCTCAGACGCATCCCCTGCCGTCCGATCAAACCATGCTCAGTCGTCCGATTGAACCGCCCTTGAGCCATGTGCTGAAACATCAAAAATGAACTGTCGAAACATCAACGAAATATCGATGAAACATTAAAAATACATTATTGCAACATTGGTATGTGTGAATTAACTGAATTGAATGAAAAATTCGGGTCCGCAAATCCAGTGAAGAAATTAAAAAAATCGGACAAAACATCATAATTGAACTGCCGAAACATCAATGAAGTACTGCTAAAACATTAAATATTGTACTATTACAACATCGATATTTTAGCGAAAAAAATCCGGACGTGGCGCGTCGGGCGATGCATGAAACATGATAAAATAACTACCGAAACATCAACGAAGAACTGATGAAACATTAAAAATACACTATTACAACATCGACGGATATGAAAAATTAACTGAATTGAATGAAAATTTCGGGTCCGCGAATATGGTGAATTTTTTTAAAAAAATTGGACGAAACATTGAGAAAATACTGTTGAAACGTGATGACGTAACTACTGAAATAGTCTAGAAGAACTACTGCAACATTAGAAAATGGTGTCCGATTTTTTTCGGAGGAGGTGGAATGCAGCATCCGATATCGCCTTGTGGCTCCGGACGCTCGGATGAGAGCGTTCTCGCAGCAAAATTCGATAGGAGCTGGAGGCACCTGGAACACCAACCATGTTCAAGGGATGCCGCTTGTTGACTTAGGTTTGTGCTCATTTGGTGTCTAATTGGGCCTACAAGAGAATAAATTTGATTTTCAATGTCAACTAAATTCGTTTGCTCAGTACAATACGGAATTTGATAATTATAAATGCCTTAGTTACTTCCATCGATATGTACACTTTATACAGCAATAATAGTGCTTTTTTTTACTATCAAGGGGAATCATCTTCCCTCACCTGATTTTGATTACATAGTGACTCAGTGAGAGTCGTTGATGAACGCAAAGAAAGAGTCTTTCGTTAAAATAGAAACCGTCGTCACGTCGCTTTGGCAATAACTAGTTCATCAACCCGTGTTCTCGTGCGGGTTAGAAATTTAAAAGTATATGTATTAAAAGTTGATAGATGATTTTAATAGTATGGATAGCTAATAATTTAAAACACACACACGTCAATTTTTTGTATTTATTTTTTTATAACAACATAGGTTTATAATTTAGAGTTTATATGTTATTTTACTTTAGTAATATTAAATGTGATTATTTTAATTTAGTTTTATAATGGCACGGTGGGTAATTCATATGTAAATTTAGATGCTTATTTTAGTTCTTTTTTATAATGGCATGGTGTGTAATTTATATACAAATTTGAGGGGTTATTTTAATTTATATTTTATAATGGTATGGTGGTTAATTTATATATCAATTTAGAAGGTTACTTTAGTTCATCTTTTATAATAGCATGGTGTTAATTTTTTAGAAGACATAATAGATGTAATGACAATTATTATTAGAGCTATGATGAATGACCGGATGTTTCTGATTTTTGTGAGAATTTTTAGGATTTATTTTCTTTTTCTATCACGTTTGGTGATGATCAACGTTGAGGTTTTAGAAGAAGTCTTCAATTAACAATAGTAAGATAAGATATCTTTACCTTTCTTGTACTCCTCGGGCTAGATTAGGGTGGTCAAACTCTAGGAGCTGTATGCTGTATCTCAAGCAAGATGAAACAGAGGAGCCGAATGCTGTTGCTGTTGCTGATCCACACCCGAAGAAAGCAAGATTAAGGGTTTTATGATATTTTTATTTACAGAGAAAGCTGCAATGATACGTCAAAAGCAAATTATTGCTTTTTTAAATTATGAGGCTGCAATGGTGTTCTGTCCTGTGGATAGGATGGCTCTCGCCGCGGCGAACATACTTTGCGACGTACTTTGTATTCATCACTATTTGTCCAAGGAGAAACATCTATTGGCGAAAATGATGGCTGTCGAATTGTGAATACTAACAAAATTAATCTTGGCGGGCATGCCAGGTGTACTATATTGTGTCGGGACTGTTGAAACTAACTCGGAGGCTGAGTCTCTCTTTGCATCTAGAGCATTGAGTATCAGCAACCGTGAACCCCACAGCACAAATGGAAGAAAACGGAGTAACTTGAACTGACCTGGAACACCATGGCGTCAGCCGGAATCAGCGGCAACTGACGGAGCACCAGCGAAGACCGAGCCGGACGATAGCGCAGCAGCCAAAAGGAGAGGGAATTGCATTTTTGGGACTCTCAACTTCTGACTTCGCTCTTTTAATTTGTCACCACCAATCTTGATATTGTTGTATTGCCATTATCAATTGATATTCCCATGCACACTATGTTGCCATCCAGGCCCTTTGTCATTAATTTAATAAATATTTAAGCAATGTACGCATGGGAGAAGAACCTTGTCCATTAACCCTGCAGTACAAGAATTCTGGTGGTACATGATATTTTTGTAATCGTCATATATTCATGGAAAAGCATCACAATCTTTGATTTGTGAGGTTCCTAAAATATGTCATATATCTCGCGTCATAAATCTTCCGTCCAAGAAAACCGTCATAGATGGAGCAAACCGTGACACTTCCTATCCATCATAAAACTGCTCGAGACCTAATATTTCTTGAGGTCATAGTGACAAAAGAAGAACGTCATAGATTTCTTCCACATCAGTGTTTAGCCCACAATCAATGCATTAAAATTCATTAAATAATACACCAGTCATCATTTATTCATTCCTTATTAACGAGTCAACCGCTTTGATATCGAAAATCAGATACAAATTGAGTCCAAGTAAGCTACCAATCTACTCACGGCCAACTAAGTCTAAGCACAAGAAATTCACCACTATGAAGTCTAATATAAATGAACATTATTATCATGGACTACATATTAGCTTATTTAATCTCCACCAACTTGTGAATTTGCAATTGAGTTCCAAAGACCACAAACTTTGAGCTTTTCCAAAAATCAACTCTTCTTCTTGCATGCACCAAAGTCTTGAAGCATGTAGGGTGCTATCTCTGATTATGCCTTGATGGCTAACTAGCTGCAATTAAAACAGTACCAACACGAACCAAATGCAAGAACAATTTATAGGATTCTTCCGCCAAGTCCAAGTCTTTTCAGATCCTAACATAGGTGGTATAGTAGGACACTTAAGAGCTTCGTTTACCTGTGTATTTGATTGCATTGACGCCTTGATCATTCCATAAGGAAATTGATCATCTACTGTCAGCTCACAACTTTAAAGACAAGCACACAGGAAAACAGTAGCATTAATTACCAAGAACCAAGTTAGAAGAATCATCATCTGATCGAGCACATGTATTTGCTGCTCGTGACTCAAGGCAACCCAGCTTATCCTTTGCTGTCTGTGGAGGCCTCATGCTCGTGGGGTCTGGACACAGCCAGGAGGCAAACCGGAACGAGATCCAAGCTGTACGGAGGCGCCGGCGTTTCACTGAGGAGCGCCACGGAATCTCGCTATAGAGGGCCGGAACTCGTGGCCACGACAAAAGGCTCCGTCCGCCAAGAGATCCTCCGCATGCTAGCAGAACAGGAGCAGGAAGGCGGCGCTCGGTACTCTTCTCTCTTCTCCGCTTTCGAGACCACGCAGGTGCGCGGCCGCCCAGAGAGGGCTCAGGGGGAACAGGCACCCCAGCGGCGGAGGGAGCAACGCAACATGCCAACAGCAAGTCAGCCGACGCGTAGAGCAACCGGACGATGGCACTTAGGGCCGGCGGCTAGCGATGCACGTAGATGGATTAATGGATTAGCGTGACGGGATGGAGGCGTTTGGGCGGCTAATGCGCTGCGCGATTACATAGGGTTAAAAGAAGGATTTTATTCAATGGCTACAATGATTACATGTCATAAATAGATGGCTGGATGTTTTGTTTTTTTTTTATAATTTTTAGAATTTTTGTATTTTTCCAGAGGGTCTCGTGAGAATTAATGTGGAGTCTGTGAAAAAAGTTTCTTTGATGGAATGCTGGTCTAGACAACATCTGCAAACAGAGACTAAATATCTCGGCAGCGCTTTTCCATTTCCCTGGTGAGCATATGCCAATGTTGATACAGTTGCTAGTAGCCCACCTACCATCTTTGAAGTTAGAGGTTGCCAACCTTGGTAGGGCAAAGGGGTCTACTAGCCTACATACCATGTCTGAAGTAGAATTAAAGTGATCTGTCTCACGGAACGTGGATGCGCGTGTTTTGCAGGAACTTCAGAGTCTGCATCCAAACATGCCAATTGCGCACCTAGCTGCCAGGCGTAGGTTATCCCCGTTGAAGGGGAACATGTTCTTGGATTGATAAGCAGCTCTCCAATGCTCCATCAACCTTCACGGGGCCCATCTTTCCTTGCTAACGAGAGAGAGGCACCATCGTTGGCGTTCCTGGTGCCTCCAGGTCCTATATGATTTTGCTGTGGCATCTGGCTAGCCCTCGGCGCATATGGTGCATGCCCGTGCATGCATGCATGCATCAGACTACCTCTCCAAGTCCAGTAACCGTACTAGCTCTTCCCATGCATCTCGTATGTGAGTGTGAGTTTATGACTACTTGTATCATTTATATATACACGAATTCGGACGAACTGACCAGGAGTTCATTGCACTGCGGAAGGAGCAAATATATAATGAACTCTAGTAGGCTGGACCACCTCTCATAACGTGTTCAGTAAAGTGCCTTTTATTGTTACTTGTTTACAAGGTTTGGGCTTGTGCGTTGTCTAGTTGGGCCTAGAAGAGAGTACAACTTGATTTTCAATTTAAACGAAATCCAAATTTGCTCATTCCAAACAAACACAAAACTTGATAACTAACGCCTTCTTCACTACCATCGCTATACAATTCAGCAAGAATGGTTTTTTTTTTACTGGCAAGGGGGATCCTTCACCTGATTTTGATTGCATTGGTGGCCCAAACTGGCCCAGGTCAAACATGGTGAGTAGTTGATGAACACCAGGAAGGAGTTTTTACATTAAACAGACACCATCAATGCCACCTTAGCAATAAAGTTCTTTGATTAAACAGAAAACATCAGTGTTAACATCGGCACCATGACTAAATCTCTCTCTTGGCGGCGCTTTTAACATGGAATTCACCTATCCATTTCCCAGTTTGGGTGGGTATTATTGACATCCCCTTTACCCTACCAATGGAAGGTTGATAACCTTTAACTTCAGACGTGGTAGCAGGTAGACTAGCAACTGTATCTCCCATGATTACATTAATTAGTTCCTTGAGCAAAGGAGTGCAAATGTTGCCATCCCCTTGCAAGGCATTTTTCTAAAGAGAATGCTAATGGTGGCATGCCATGTGATTACAAAACGTAGAGGAAAATAAATGTGCACTATCATGCCATGCGAAGGATCAGAATCAGACACAACCAAGGTGGTCGATCAGGCGCTGGATCTCATGGCCTGAAAATTAAATCACTGAAATCAACATCGTTGGTAACGAGAGAGGCAGCAGACTTGCATAAGTGTAGTCAGCTGTCCCAGAACTTGTCTAATTGTGACCTTAGCAGTGGCATCCCTTGAACATTGTTGGTGTTCCTGGTGCCTCTAGCTCCTATATGATTTTGCTGTGGCAGCTGGCATAGCCTCGGCATATATGGATATGGTGCATGCATGCATCAGACTACCTCTCCAGTCCAGTAATTGTACTAGTTCGATCTTCCCATCTTGCATTCGAGTGTTAGTACGTGTGTATGACTACTTGTATGATTTATATATATACACGAATTTGGACGAACTGGCCAGGAGTTCAGTGCACTGCGGATGGAGCAAATATATAATGAGCCCTAGTAGGCTGGACTAGCTCTCATAATGTGTTCAGTGAAGTGCCTTTTATTGTTGCTTGTTTACTAGGTGTGTGGCTGTGCATTGTCTAGTTGGGCCTACAAGAGAGTACGATTTGATTTTCAAATTCAACGAAATTCAAATTTTCTCAGTCCATACATTTCAAAACTTGGTAATTGACGCCCTCTTCACTGCTATCCTTATAATTTTACTATTACTAATTGAAAATTCCTTTCGGAGTCTCTACGTTAATTCTCACGAGATGCGCTAGAGAAAAAGATAAATTCTTAGGAATTCTCACAATAATCAGAAACATCTGATCATCAATTGGCATATTGAAATATTAATAGCCATTAGATCTATTTTTTAAGTAATTATCCACCTCTGCAATTATGAAAGGTCTTGAGTTAAACTCTCAACTAAAGCAAATTTCTTTTTTTTTTTCAGATTTTTCCCATTTTAAAATTTACCTTCAGTGTTTTGTCTATATTTTTTCCATTAAAGATGCTACAAACCATTCCATAAAACATATATTTTGTGGCTAATCTTACTTTTACTAATTGTAGACTTCGTTTGAAGTTTCCACGTCAATCCACACAAGACACGCTAGAAAAAAAAATAAAATCATAAAAATTCACACAAGAATCAGAAATTTGATCATTAGTTGACAGTTGACCGGTTGGAATCTTAATAGCCATTAGATCTGCTCACTAAGTAATCACCCCTCTTTGCCATTATCAGAACAATATTAAACTATCCCTAACACTACATATTAATTACCCACTCTACCATTATGAAAGAAAATATGAAATAACAACCTAAATTCATACCGAATTGCTAACATTTGCTATTATGATGGATAATACCAAATACTCCCTCTAATTTATTATATCTAAATTGTTCACCTTAGTTATTATGACTGGAAGTATAATGAAAGTAACCCTTCAAATTTATATTAAAATTACCTACTTTTGCAATCGTATCAAAGATTGTATATATCAATCAAGCATATAGTAAGATATGCTATTATAAAAAAGTAAGTATAAAAAATATATTTATATATGTTGTACTGTAACACATTATACATCTAAGACTCTTAACCTGTGTGAAAACACGAGTTGATAGACATGTTTAGAATAATGGTTTTTTTCTAGCAAGGGGGAATGATCCCTCACCTAATTTTGGTTGCATTGGTGGCCCAAACCGGCCAGATAATATATGGTGGAGTCATTGATGAATACCAAGAAATAGTTTTACACTACGAGGCATGATACGGTGCTTGGTCTGGACTGTGAGTTCCTCCTGGCAAAAAAACATGGACAGTAGATGCAGGTTTCGATTAGTTTAATTGGGATAAAGGTAGTTTAGTAAATGCTCCTCCGGCCACCCTGTAGCTCAACGAGCTCCTTGGGTGACAGCTCGGAGCCGTTGACGCACACGTCCTCCACCCTACCTAGTTCGCGGCGCACTCCCTCTCCCTCTCCCTCTCATGACCAGGTTGACCGCCGCCGCGCTGAGCAGTTGGCAGAGCAAACCTCAGCCTCGCCCAGTGCGTCCCTCCTGGACTCCGGCATGGAGCCCATCGCCTGGAGGACGCACCCCCACTGTAGCCCCCCCCCCCCCCCCCGCACGCGAGGCACCTATAACAGCCGTGGGACATGCCACCCTTCAAGTGCGTGGAGGAGAGTGAGCCGCTCGACTGTCCGGAGGTAGGGCCAGACCGGGCCTCCCTTGTGCCAGCGCCATTGTGACGAAATAGCCATCATCACAGAAGATGCGTGTTAAATGAACTATAATGACGATAAGAAAAAAAAATCATCATAGATTTTATGACACAAACCAGATTCGTCACTAAATATATGGCGCTCTAATTTGTCACAAGTGCGTCTAAAAATGTCACAATTCATAGAACAATGCATTGCCACATGGCTGCTGACGATGACGTGATAAAACCTTTATGACCAAAAAATTCATCATAGATATGATGATGTGGCTATCCACATGGCAGATGACGTGGCAAAAATTTTGTAATTAAGATTTTTTTCATAAATGGGGAAGTGGCAGCTGACATGGCAACGCATCTGTGATGATTTTTCATCACAAAGTGCGATGACATGGCACGTGCTATGGCGAAGCATTTGCAACATATACAATCATTATAGAATAAGATCAGGAGGCACATATCATAGGAATTAATATTGTCATGAAATATTCATCACAACCAAAATATCGCATGAATTTGTTCAACATTCGCACATAATTCATCAAGCAAACAATTTGATAACTTCAAATCATATAATTGCAAATCCTATAACTTAGATTCCCAAGCAAATCTCATAACTTCAACTCAAAGTATTAAACATTAATCAAAATTGAAAATAATCCTATAACTTCAAATCCAAAGCTAATATAACTAACTTGTTGTGTAACAGCCACAAGAACGCAGGTCCTATAGTGGTCATCAAGTATACTTAAGATGGAGGCACCTGGCCACAATTGAAGCTTAATATTTGACGAAGGAGATTGTTATTTTCTTTCATCGAATTCTTCATTGTCAATGGTCTCTTGAGATGCATGTGCCTAAGCCTTTAAGGTTTCCACTTCTTCCCAAAGTCCATCTTTCTCTTGCCTCTCGGTCTCCTTGGTTTGATTTTTGTTTTCATGGCCTGGCAAAAAATTGTATGTTATCTTATACACTTAGGATCAAATATAAATAAGAGCACCGACAAGTACTGTATGGCATATGAGTATTGCTTTGCATATAACTAAGCACCAGTTGGGATAAAATAGACTACAACATATGAGTAACTACGTTCCACATTGAATGGATACACAAATGAATCAAGCAACTATAAAAAACTTGAAGTACATGATACAAGTAGGTAGGCTGACATGGTAAATGTAGGTTCTGAAATTAATATCACGAAGGTTCAAGTTATCTAACTTATGATTCAAATGGCAAATGTCCTGCAGTAAATAAAGTGAACGTTCACAAACTAGCTATGGTGGCATATATAAAACAGACTATAAGATATCAAAATAGCTTAAGGGTTTACAAAAGCTTGTACTTGTGTAAAGAAAATCAATGGTTGTAGTAGTTACCTAAAGTGATGCAGAAAAATATACAAGTTAATTGCTCAAGGCTAACTATATGTGTAACAATTTAAGAACTGAAAATCACATATATGCAATCGATGTAGCTGTTCACTGCCTTCATCTCCATTTTGGTCATCGCCTGCCGGCTGCTGCCTCTATCGGAGAAGTCGGTTGTAGCACTACCTATGCTTTGGGTGGTTTAATGGTTTGTGGCAGCACTTGAACTAGGCTATGTGTAGGAACAGTAAGGCTATGCATGGAGTCATGGTTTGCGTCAGCACTTAGGCCCCAAATTAGCACTTGAACTAGGAACGGTAACCCTATACAATCATATGGAACTATGAGGCCCCAAATTTCCATAATTACAAGTTAATTAAATTGTCAGCACGATAAATGATAAAAATCAACATAGACAATTATGAAAGCATCATTCTATTATTTCTGAAAGAATATCTGAAAAACATGGACATATTTTAGGACTGAAGTTTTGTTTAGTATGGCATGGAATGCTTAGTTGCATTAGAGCGGAAATTTCAAGCGTCAAAATTGTTGATTCTCTGGTAGCATGGAATCAAAAGTGAGTGAATCTATATGGCCCTGCACTACACAGCAGCAAGGTTTAGTGCCTGCGCCTGTGATCTATGTTGCCTGGATATGGATTCGGGTATTGGATATAATACATATCGGACATGCCATTCCCTAATTAAGAAACACCGAAGACACGGAGATAATGCTGGTATGTTTTAATCTCTATATTTAACAACCAAATAACAAACCAATTGCAAATTCAACGAATGGATTTCTAGGGGTTCAACTTATGTTTTAGAACAATCTAATTCAGGCATTCAGCCAAATTACTGACCAACTATGATATACAAGTACATCTTCCATCATTCCATGGATGGGAAACACTGGTACGGTTGTTCAATCAGCTTTTCAAAAGACTCAAACTTTACAGATAGGCACTCTTCCATGGATGAGCACTTCAACAGCAACAGCATCCAGACCCAGCAATGCTAACTGTACATGTTGAATCTTGTTGAAATAAATCATTGCTCAATCGTGCTATTTCTATAAGGGATATGGTTGAATGATTTAACCTAGAAAATAATAAAGCAGTAGTCCCACCTGAGAATAATTGCCGACAGGTGGGCAGGACCGGCCACGGCCAGACACCGGCGGGGCATGGCAGCGCTGGCGGGCTAGGGGAGAGGCACTCAACTTGCGGGCCGGGCCTGCCACGGCGGGATGGCACTTGGGCAGCATGGAGCCGGGCGGGGATGGAGCATCGCCGGGGCAGGGCTGTGCTGGTGGGTTGGGGCTGGACGGCGTGCAGGGATGGGGCGGGCCGGGGCGGCGTTGGTGGGTCAAGGCTGGACGGCGTGCAGGGATGGGGCGGGGCCAAGGCGGGCTGACGCTCGATGTGTAGGTTGGCGCCGGGGCGGCGCGGGGACGGGCAGGGGAGAGGCGGCACGCTGGGGCAGTGGGCGCGAGCGGGATTGGGGTGGCGCTATAGGGTAGCGCATTGGGGCAGGTAATCGGGGGGCCTATAAACTTTAATTTTCATCGCCCCATGGGTCTGGTAGACGAAAATTAGCAAATCTTTACCTACTAATAAAAGACGGAAGGATTCTGCGGTCCAACCTCACGTATCTTATACGTGGGCCCCGTTTGTCTGAAATTTAGTTTATTCGCGAACCAGATTCGGACTGCAAGAGAAGTCCATGTCAAAACGGACGGCCCAAGTCACGTACGAATTCCGTTTTTGACGTTTTATATATCGATGGAAGCTAAAGTGATAAACTTTACAACCCAATTGAAATAACTCTAAAATTCACATATAGTTAACGGGAATCGTCGAAATAATATGACGTGGAAGTTATTTGCGAGTTTGATTCGGACGGCAGGAGGAGCCCACGCTAAAACGGATGCCCAAATTGCATACGTACTCCGTTTTCAACGTTCTATATATCGATGGAAAGCTAAAATGACAACATTTCCAACCGAATTGAAATTACTCTAAAATTCACGTGCAGTCAACAGAAATCATCAAAATAATATGGCGTAGAATTATTCACGAGCTTGATACAACAGAAGCAGCCACGCAAAAACGGACACCTGAGTCTGAATGAATCGGACGACAGCTGCTGCTACATCGGCATTGACCAAGTTTGACGTACTGCAGCGGCAGCCCTAGTACCTGGTCTCATATTCGATTCATTCTAGACCTGGACCCTTTTTTTAACTTATTTTCTTAGTTTTAACCAAGTAATAATATCAGGTCCCCACATTGCCACGTAGGCCATTGCACAACGGTGTGGCACTAGGTCCATGTAATCGCGCATCCTAAGGTGCCAACAAGAACATTCTGTTCACTATATAAATTATAAAACTATGACGAAATATGAAATGTCATGCAATATTGTCACATTCACACTAAAAAAGATATGATGATTTACTCGTATAACAATCGCATATTGTCATAAAAATATCATCATAAACATGCCTCTGTTCCAAATTATGATGATTTCAATGACGAGCGAAATATTTTCGTCACTAGATTGGGTCTCCTCTCAAAAAACGTCATATACTTAACTAAATTATGATGAATACACCGATTGTCATCGTATATTCATCGTAGACCAAGGTTGATAACCTTCAACTTCAGACATGGTATAGGTAGGCTAGCACTAGCAACTGTATATCCCCTCATTACGTTATTTGTACCGTGAGCATTGGAGTGTACAGTACTACAAGACCGCACTGTCGCTCCCTATTCACGGTAGGAGCGGCTCAAAAGTGGAGCCACCTCTACTGTTCTCAAAGCGGGTCCCACAATATCCACCACTCCTATTAATAACTTAGCAACAACATTGGATGTCATGGGCCGCTTCTACTATTTTTAGAAGCGGTGCATGACATCCGCCGCTCCCGCTATTTTCAGTTACCAGGAGCCGTGGATGGCATACACCGCTCCTAAAAAATAGTAGAAACGGTTTGTACCCTGCACCGTTTTTGTGAATTGAAAATAGCAAAAAGCGGTGGATGGAACTAAACACTTCTACTGTTTATTTTTAGAAACGGTTTACGCCACCTCTCTTACCGGTAGAAGCAGCTACCGATCTGTGGGCATCCATCACAAGAACACGTATAAATCACTCCTATCCAGTAGCATCTTATCTTCTCCACGTGCCTCTCTCTTCCTGTCCACTTGTTCCATTTCGTTTCATTTCTCAGAAGCTCCTGTCCTTCGCATAGGTGAGTTTCGTTCAGTTTCATTTCGTTTCTCGAAATCTCGTGTCCTCGGCCCTTCCTCGCTCGCTCTCGATGGCCTTGAATGACACGCCGAGGCGCTCACTCGCTCGGTCGGTCCGTCCGTTGTGTGCAGGTCAGTGTCGTGGTGGCCTGCGGCGGAGGCGTAGGAGTCAAGGCCGCCGGCGCCGGGGCCGGCGCTGGTCATGCCGTCGCGTGGTCGTTCGTGTCGTACCCGCCGGTGCAGTGGCAGGTGAGCGAGCAAACCAGAACCACCGCACGGGTGTCCTGTAGTTGTGGTTGTCACCCTACCGGCCGGCGAGGTCGAGGGGACCTGAAGCAGCAGGAGCTCGCGGCGGCCTAGCACGGTCGGTCCGACCGAGGCGGTGGTCAGGCGCGGTGGGGCGCGCGGCAGCGAACGGGCGCGGCGGCAGCCTGGCGCGGGGCTGCGGGGGGACCTGCTCGCGGCGGCGGCTCGACGCCTTCCTCGTCCTCGCCGACGCGCAACCGGGACCTCTAGCAGGAGCTCGCGGCGGCCTGGCGCGGGGACCTGCTCGCGGCGGCGGCTCGACGCCTTCCTCCTCCTCGTCCATGCGCACCCGGGACCTGTAGCATGACCTCACGGCGGCCTGGCGCGGGGGACCTGCTCGCGGCGGCTGGCGTTTTTTTTGTTTTTTAATCGACGACACGAAAAAGCCAAACATGTCGCTGCACTCAGGTGCAAAGGTCCTCTAATTCCAACTATTGCATATCACTATATATCTGACTGTGTGTGTCGTAAAGCGAAGTATTTCAGTATGCATATAAATGTGAACTTTTCTCCCAAAAGAAGAGGATAAAACATAAACAACTAGTGCAGTTAGGGTTAGTGATAGGTATGTACGAATGAAGCAAGTGGATAAATATGAAACTGCATAGAACAATAAGCATATTTTAAGAGGACCAAGAATAAGCTAGGCCCACAACTTTAGTTGCCTTACTACCTGAATATAGCCGTTTTATATGGCTTGTTAGGAGTTATGTGTCAGCGAATCGACCGACGAAATAGCATGGGTTCAGCCTTGCAGCAACTTTTTCTAACAACTTTATTGGCGGCGAGGCTCACCAGCCCACCCAAACAGGCTGCCCAAAGTACTGTTTGTCACTGTGTGCACATAGAGAGATAGTTGGAATAGTGAATGGACGGGTTATACCCCCAAAAGACCTTGTGTGAGCAAATAAGGTGCTAGATCCCCAAGAGTTTGGAAGTGCTACCAAGTGCTCTATATATATACTCTAATCATTTATAGAAAACCAGTGTTCCATCCAAGGTTGAGTGAGAATTGTAATTGTGCTTAGCATATTTCTTGTAGTCAAGACAAGGTCGTGGCGACCAATAGAGAAAGTGGTGGTGGTCTTGTCTAGGTGACTTGGTACCACTCAGCCTTTTGTTTGCTTTGCTGGCAAGCCTTGGTGGGTACAGCAAATCAAGGTCGCAAGAGACTCTGTACTCGACTCAATTGCTTTGGTATTTGTTTTTCTTCTTTAATCTAGTGGTTTGAGTTATTGCAAACTAAAGAAACTAAAATTTGACCAACTAAAAGCTACTGTTTACTAATCAGTCCACTATATAGCTAGCCCTTGGCTGAAATAGGAACACTTGCTGCGTATAACATGCAAGTACGCACCCTTGCTTTTTCTTCAAAGTCTATGTTGTATCCATTGCAACCGTTGCGCTGGAGATGGAGGAGCGAAGGACTAGTCCAAAAGGATGCATGACTACGATGAGTTCTAGGAGCGTAGAGCCACTAGTTAGATGCATGTGGAGCATTATCTCTTTTGATGATGCTTAAATTTAGAATAAGAAACATTCCATTATGTTACTTGTATTATCATGACATTTCGTCTGAAATTTCTATTTATACGTTTTAAAATCTAGTATTGAGTTGTGATATGACTTCGCTGTGTACGTGTCCTGGCACTACGTGGTTTTCATCTGGTTGCCTTTTTAGAATTGGGTGTGATAGAACACGGTGTCACAATGGAATCTTGATTTGCACTGATGGTTCGGTTCCTATGACTTTTTAGTTTACATTTTTTTGTGACTACACCAAATAAAGAAACAAAAAGACAATCATTATCTAAGGAGCGTGCTCGAGTTTGTCCTATGCAGCTAATAAGGAGATATAATCTACCGAGAGGAAGTCCGCAGCAACCCAGAGAAGAAATGTGACTGATGCAACTACTAAACCTAGGTGGTGCGGGCATGCACGCGACCTAGTCGGAGCAAGAATTACAACCGGCGAGCCAGTAGGTAGCACCTCCCGTACTTCAAGCTAGACTTGATAGGGATTGATGGCTTTGCAGTTGCATCTTTTGAGCACTGCGGGTGTTCCTGATGCCTCCAACTCCTATTTTCTGTGAGAGCTGCATTGATCGGCGAAGAACCCACACCAGTCACAAGGCACGAGTCCACCTCTCCACTCGATTCCATTACTCAAACTCTTCCATCTCCATATATAAGTGTGACCGAGCCAAAAAAGGAGTGCCGTGCGTGTGCATATATATAAATGTGAACTTTTTTCCATTTAGAAAACTGGAAGGAAAAGACAATCGACTCCTCTGCTGTGTTCTACACAGTTAAATGCAGTCAGTGCCGGTGCCTTGTGCGTGCGTTTGGAGCGATTGAATAAATATGCAGCAGTATAATAGAACATGTATGTATCAAGAGAACATGATTAGTCCCACAGCCACTATAGGGTTCAAGTCCGAAATACCTAATTGTTCCACGGCCAACTCTAAATTCCTAAACATATATGCTGACCTAACAAACTCCCAATGGGCAAATGCATCATTCATTTATATGCTGACCTAACAAACATATTTGCTTTACTGATCGATCAGCACAACACATAGAACATGTGTGTTATGCGTGCAGCTTGCATCCATAATGTGCTGTGTCAAATGCTTCATTCTTTAGTGGTGTTGTTACATAAATATAACGCCAATTGCCAAATTTGATTCCACAATAATGCAGGAAAACACGCTTGGTAACATCAACAGCGCGATGCAAATGGTTCGAAACTCCTCATTTCCATTATCGAAGAATTATTGCATTCCATGTCATGAATCCAACCGAAAGAAAAAACAAAAAAAATTAAAGGTCAACCCCTTGGACCCACCATATATATGTGGCAGCAACAGTAGCGCCAGAGTTTCTGTCTTTGACAAATGTCGGTTCTTGCAAGTGAAACATCGTTTCTGGAGTCTAGAAAAGGCCAACACTTTTTGTTTTTCAGAGGGTAAACTGGAAAAGTACTAAAATCCAATAGCTTAAGCTAGTGGATGTCGGTTGAAACAGAATGCAAATTGCACGGAGAGAAGTGTCACGTAGCATATTGCCACCAAACTGCCGGCCACAAATGACAAACTGTACAAGCAGCAGCTGCGCTGCAACTACCTACCGTGTGATGTCTTCTGATAAAGGGAAGGGACTTTCCTCAGTGATACCTAAGCTGCTGGATCACCTTGAACATCGTTAGAGTTACTTATGTCTCCGATTTCTATTTTCTCTGCCATAGACTCTGTATAATAGCCGCCGCCATGCATGGGACTACCTCTCCTCCACTCCAATGTTCCTTCTACACCTCTTCTCGTATATATATGACTACTTGTTGTGTCAAACTAGAATATAATGTGGAAAAAGCCGACGACAAGTGAATCGATTATATAAATGTGTCTTCTTTAATGGGAAGTAACTCCTGTGTCACAGATCCTCTATGTTGACAGTCACTGCTCTAACAGATCGAGCTGTTGCTCCTGGTGGGACATCAAGGTAGACTATTTGAGTGTATATATGTTTTTCAGCATTGTGGATCTGCCGAGATGGAACTAATATTTCTGCTAAGTGTCAACGTCGATAACTTTTGTAGCGTTCCCATATGGCGTAGCATATACACGAACCAAAATGTACAAGCCATTTGCCGTTTGATTTTCACTCAATATAAGGCGAGTAAATGGACGTTAATGGTGGACCGGCTGTGGTAGTTAGTAAGCTGAATGTATAAATATTAACACCATAGTCACAAACATGTGAGTCAAATTATTTGCTGCAGATCGATTTGCACCAAACCAAAGAATAATGTAATCTACTACTGTAGATGAAAAGGGGATCCACAAAGATGACAAATGTCAATAAACACGTCAGGTTGCCATCATGACAATAATCGTCGATTAAACACACCAAAGCTGTAGTAATTTGTCGTCTACAACTTTGCAATAACTAACTGAGAACCTTTCCATATTCGAAATCATTGATAGTGTGTGAACATGAAAATATAAAGAAGATCGACTAAAAAGACAGCGGCATGTAGAAACCAGTTCTATAGGAAGATTTATGTTAGCCATTGTTCAATGTAACTAAATATCTGAAAAACATATTTAATTGCATGCGTATCTGTAAAAATTATATTTGGTTGCATGTGAAAACTGTTTTTGTAACATTGTGTCTTGAACGGAGAAGAGTGTGACCCAGCATGCATAACGCCACCTCGCCACCAAACTGCTGGCCACAATTGACAAACTTGTACAAGCAGCTGCGCTGCAACTATTACCTACCGAGCAGTTTCTGCCGTGTGATGTCTTGTGATAAAGAAAAGGGACTTTTCTCAGTCATACCTGAGCTGTTGGATCCCCTTGAACATCTCTAAAGTTCTTGATGTCTCCAATTCCTATTTTCTCTGCCAGACATCTCTCGCGCTGAATGCCATGCATGGGACTACCTCTCCTCCACTCCAATGCTCCTTCTACACCTCTTCTTCTATATATGACTACTTGTGTCAAACTGGAATATAATGTGGAAAAAGCCGATGACAAGTGAAGCGTTTATCTAAATGTGTCTTCTTTAATGGGAAGTAACTCCTGTGTCACAGACCCTCTATGTTGGCAGTCATTGCTCTAACAGATCGAGCTGTTGCTCCTGGTGGGACATCAAGGTAGACTATTTGAGTGTGTATATATATTTTTCAGCACTGTGGATATGCCGAGATGGAATTAATTTTTCTGCTAGATGGCAACGTAGAAATCTTTTGTAGTGTTCCTATAAGGTGTAGCATATACACGTACCAAAATGTACAAGCCATTTGCCGTTTGATTTTCACTCAATATAAGGCGAGTAAATGGACGTTAATGGTGGACTGGCTGTGGTAGTTAGTAAGCTGAATGTATAAATATTAACACCATAGTCACAAACATGTGAGTCAAATTATTTGCTGCAGATCGATTTGCACCAAACCAAAGAATAATGTAATCTACTACTGTAGATGAAAAGGGGATTCAGAGAAATCAAGTAAAGCAAGCACAGGGGCTGTTACTAAAGCCTCTTTGAGAGAATGGAATGCAGATTCCTGGGAAGCAGCCCAAACAAAAGGTGTATTTTTCTTGAAAAGGTCTGTGAGTGGCTTAGCAAGAATGCCAAAATGCTTCACAAATTTCCTATAATAGCCAGCCATACCCAAGAAGCTCCTGAGCTCTTTGACTGTGACAGGAACAGGCCAATTCTGTACAATAGAAATTTTCTGAGGATCAGTGGCCACGCCTTGAGCACTAATAATGTGTCCTAGGTAAGGAAGTTGTTGTTTACCAAAAGAGCATTTAGAGAGCTTGACCTTCATATTATTTTGCTGAAGGATCTCAAAAATCTGTTGTACATGTTGCAGATGCTCTGGCCATGTCTTGCTATAAATCAGTATATCATCTATAAAAACTAGGACACAGACTCGAAGAAAAGATGCTAACACTGAATTCATAACCCTCTGGAATGTGGCTGGTGCTCCAGTTAGACCATAGGGCATAACCTTATATTCGAAGTGTCCAAAATGTGTCTGAAATGTTGTCTTGAACATGTCAGCGTGAGCCATGCGAATTTGATGAAAACCAAACTTCATATCCAAGGAAGTGAACCACTGTGCTCCAGCCAATTCATCATTTAACTCATCAATGACAGGCAAAGGAAACTTGTCCTTTATAGTTAAAGCATTGAGTCTGCGATAATCCACACACAATCGCCATTCGCCACCCTTTTTCTTGGCCAGTAACACAGGAGATGCAAAAGGGCTAGCACTAGCCTGTATCATCCCATTGGAAAGCAACTCAGCCACTTGGCCTTCAATTTCATCTTTTTGTGCAGGGTTATACCTATATGGTTTGAGACAAAAAGGTTGTGCCCCAGGAATAAGGTTGATCGTGTGATCAAAAGGACGTCGGGGTGGAAGACCCTTAGGTGCATCAAACAACTCAGAATACTGACGTATCAGACCTTGAAGCTCAGGTTGACAAGATTGCAGAGCTGGTTGTTCTTGAACAGAATATACTTGAACAATGCATCATAGTTCATCTTGATTATCCAAACAATGGAGTTCTTTTTCTGTAATAACAGGACACACTGAGAGATTGGGATTTAACCCTTGAAGTTTAATAGATTGTCCATCTTTGTGGAACTGGAGCCATTTATCCTTCCAATAAACCTGCATAGGACTGTACTGCTCAAGCCATTCCACACCCAATATGATGTCATAGCATTGAAGTGGCAGAATTTTAAGTGCAATAGAGAAGACATGCCCACTAATGTTCACCAAACAATTCTGAATTTCATGTATGCAGATGATAACAGAGCCATTGGCCACTCTAACCTCCACCTGGTGATCTAGTGCAGTCCAGTTAGGTATGAGACCAGCAAATTGTTCACTGATGAAATTACCTGAATTGCCAGAATCCACCAATAAAAGAGCAGGAAACCCTTGGACATACCCCTGAAGCATGACAGTACGAGATGCTTCAGCCCCATGAACTGCTGCTAAGGACAGTGCCATGAGATGAGGGTCAACTACTTCAGTATTGGATTGGCCTTCTGAGTCATCCAAAATTTGCCATAACTCATCTACCACATTGAGTGGAATTGTGGGTGCACACTTGTGACCTAGGTTCCATTTAACAGCACATCTGAAACATAGTCCCTTTGCCTTCCGAAAAGCTCGAATAGCAGCCATCTTATCTTCAGAAGATACAGACTGAACAGGGTCAGAGTGCTTAGTTTCTAGCACTTGAGAGCGATGTTTGATAGTTTCAGCTGGTTTGTTAGAAACATGAGTAGAAAACCAATTTGATCGACTTGATTGCTTTGCTGTAGCCCCAACAAAGTGACGATGTTTGTCCTTCCTAGGTGAACCCCGAAATATCTCTTCCTGCAAAATGACCAAGGAACTAGCAGTATCTATATCGACAGGCCGGTGCATCGAAACAGCAGCACGGATATCATCATCATGACCATCGAGAAAACAATTGATAATGATAACTGTGGGAAGGCTAGGGTCATAAGCAAGCAACTGGTGCAGGATACTATCAAATGTTTCCACATATTCAGCAACAGTGCTAGTCTGCTTGATGTTAAGAAACTGCCTAGCTAACACATGATGTTGCTCACGCTCAAAGCGACTGCAAACAGCTAAGCAAAAACTGGACCAAGACTTGTCAGCTAAAGTACCAGCTGTGGCTTGAAGCCAGAAACGAGCCACTAAAATGCAGAGTAGCCAACTTGACCCACATACTATAAGGAACATAATAGATCTCAAAAAAGTCTTCACACTTTCTCTTCCACATTTGGGGGTTACTTCCATCAAATAGGGGAAATTTTAATTGAGGTAACATAGAATTCCAGTGCTGATTAGGATTACTAGGAACAGACTGAAGAAAACTGGGTTGGGAACCAACAGTCGCACCTGCGACCGGGGTTGGCACCAGAGTGAAAACCACTCCAAAGCAAGTTCCCCGGTCTTGAGGAGTCTCGCCGTGGCTAACTTGCCCGGAAGCCGCCTCCGCAGAGGGAGCAGTCAGATGGGCGACCGCCGGCATCGTCAGATCCAGATGTCCAATGTCGAACACTCTCTGCGCAGGAGTCTTGTTCATCTTGTTCTCTGAGAGGAGATTGATTTGTTGCTGAAGATCGTCCATGCAGGTCTGGAGTTTGTCCACCTTGGAGTCGATGGCCGGTTTCCAACCAGTGTACTCCTTCAATGCCGTCGTATTTTCAGCCAGCACCTTCGTGACTTGTTCATTCTGCTTGGCCTGCTGAACTTGCATATCGCGAACGAACGTCGCCAGATCAGCCACCGTCTTCTCCATCTCTTCTGTCTTCTTCTTCTGCTCCCGCGTCTTCCACTGCGGTTTGAGCAGATACTCCGGTGGTTCCGCCACCGTCGCTTTCTCTATTCGATCCGCCGTCAGATGCCCAAGGATCTACAGCTCTGATTACCAATTGTGATGTTGGGGGTACTACTTTACTACTGGATAGTAACAACAGTGGAGATTAACGTGGATAGTACGGATACATCGGAGTCCGCAGATCTCCGCTGCCGCCACCGGACGCAGCCGGGATCAACCTTCTGATTGTGATGTTCGGGGTACTACTTTACTATTGGATAGTAACAACAGTGGAGATTAACGTGGATAGTATGGATACATCGGACTCTGCAGATCTCCGCCGTCGCCACCGGACGCAGCCGGGATCAACCTTCTTCTTCTTCTTCCTTACGTTTTCTCACTCCTCGTTTCTCTATTTGTACTCAGACAGATGCCATCCCTCTCTACTTTGGATTTCTAGCTTGGGCCGTAGTATTTCTTGTTGGGCTTGGTGACACGTTCACTCCTTCTCTTGTTTTCCGCCATCGCAGTAGTGTTTGTTCCTGCTTTATCAACGATCTCCGGCTTCTCTTCAGTTTGTTTCCTTGCTTCTTCAGTCTTGGTCATGACATCGTGCTTATCCCGGAGACTACGGAAGGGCGAGCTCCTCCACCGCACCGACCTATCACGTGCCTATATAAACAGAGCCTACCCCACGGCTGAGGGGCTGATCATTCCGACGGCGACGAGCAGGAGAACCCGGCGCCCTTCACTGCTGCATCTCCCGATCGCCGAAGCCGCGCAAGCAGTCCACGCCATCGGCCACCTGCATCACGACGTTGCCTGGGCCACCAGATCGAGCTTTCGCCATCGGGATGTTCACGAAGCCCTCCATGGGAGCAAACTTACTAATCTTGTCTCTCTTGGCAGCCTCTTGTCATGTACGCGCATGCATGGATACGTGATAGAAGCTGCAGGCAGCCGGCACAGGACGCCGAGATCGCCAAACTCGTCAAAACCACGCCGAGGTGCCAGTCCTGATGCCAGCAGCGCCGCGACGAGCGCGCCGAGGTGCCATGTACGTACGCCGCTCGTGTGGCCAATGGCCATGCGCGCGGAAGGAGACGGCGTGAGCGAGCTGTACGTGCATGGACCTGTACGCATGCCCAGCTACTCTCCCAGTTGCCACTCGCGAGGCCATACGGGCATGCATGGCCATACAGGGCCATGCGTGTCCTACAGAGACAATGGGTGCCACGCTGTATCAACGCGCCTCCCCTATACCTACTGTGTTCAACACTATCAATTCCAAATTCACCGATGATGACGACGCTGCCGTGATGCGTCCGATTCAGTCCAGCTACACCAACCTGCGTGTTGATTTACTACCACTACAAAGACAACGTCCACGAGCCGTTCGACGCCAACGAGGCGGATGACGCGGGGCTACACCGGCTCATGGACACCGACGAGGCCATAGATGACGCCGATACGTCCACATCTACACCAACACCATCACATGCAAGGGGAAGTAAAGCGAAGATTGAAGACGATGATCGCGGCAGCTTAATCGGAGGTGCCTCAGCAAGCTAAACTTGTGACCGAGAGCCTTCTGAGGCCCCGGGGACTAGCAGACACATCGCCCAAGTCAGATCACCGCTGTCGGTGGATCACGGAGCGCACCCAAATGGGACTTGTATTTATTTATTTGTTACTCGCGATGATTAATAGTATACATGTTCCCGTCTCTTGTGTTTTAAGAAACCTCAAATGTCACCGCACGAAAAAAATTACAAAACAGTCTTTGATTTTAATTTATTATGATAATATTTTTATATTAGTAGATATAATGAGGTATGTCCACATACCTCACGTATATAACACCACAAATGGTCTGATATGATCACATACTTCGTGTACATACCTTTTGTTCGATCAGATACTCTCAAAATCTTAAGATAAACATATGAGTGTAGCTATATGCGCATGTAGAAATAAATTTTCCTATATATATATATATATATATATACATATATAAAGGATTTCTGGTATGCGCATGTGCGCACGGCCTATGCATGGTGCGCACATGTAGCTGTCGTTGTCGTTGTCGCTGCAGCCATCGCAACAGCTAGACTTCGACGTTGCGGCAGTCGCCACAGGTACTGTGTTGTTGCGACTCCACGCGCAGCGGTTGCAATAGCTATGTACCTGTTGCAACTCTGCCGAGCTGCGGCAGTGGCAATTGCGACTCCGCGCGCAGGCTGTTGCGACTGTCACAGCGCGCGGAGTCGCAATTGCCACTGCCGCAGCGCGGTAGAGTTAGTTGCGACTTCGTGCGCTGCGGCAATTGCAACTATTACTGTAGCAGCAGTTGCGTCTTCTTCCTCCACGCCTCCTTCATCGCCGCTAGCTCGCTGAGGAAGAAGGGGAAGACCTCGCCGGTGCCGCCGTCTTCTCTTCGTGTTCGGGGTTAGGGTACGAGGTTGGGGGTGGGGGTTCGCCGACAGGTCTTCTTCTCCACCTCCGGCCTTAGAGGGAAAGGCCAAGGGAGGCCGACCGGCCAAGCGGAGGTGGCGGGTGGATGAGACCGGCCGCGATGGCGCCGCCAGTCGGACGGGGGAGGACGGCGGCTGTGGGCGCCTCTGCGTCGGGGAAGAACAAGAAAGTGCGCACCCACCACTACAGACGTGCATATGCATATTTTAGTTCAGCACTTACAAACGCGCTCTCGGGTTGGAACCAGTTGCGAGTCACCTAGGATTGCAATCCGCGACATGTACCAGCAATCCGCGACATGTACCAGGTAGCAGTTGCAACTTATGCGCTTACAACCCCAAACTATAGCTGTCAGTTGCAACCCCAACGCGCAGGTTGCAAGTGGCCCAACTCCAGTTGCAACCCCAAGCGCAGGTTGCAAGTGGGCCAAAACTTAAGATAAATAGACGGCTGTGGGCGCCTCTGTGTCGGGGAAGAACAAGAAAGTGCGCACCCACCACTATAGACGTGCATATGCGTATTTTAGTTCAGCACTTACGAACGTGCTCTCGGGTTGCAACCAGTTAAGAGTCACCTAGGATTGCAATCCGCGACATGTACCAGATAGCAGTTGCAACTTATGCGCTTACAACCTCAAACTGTAGCTGTCAGTTGCAACCCTACGCAGGTTGCAAGTGGGCCAAAACTTAAGATAAATAGACGGCCATGGGGCTCAAACCCACCACCCGTTGGCTGGAAGGGAGCGTACTTACCACTGAGCTGCTTGGGTGTTCTGCATTTTATGTGCAACAATTTTTTTAGTTAACCCTCAAGCGGTCGTTGCAAGCTGTTGCAACTCGGAGGCTACTGTAGCATTCGCATCTGCTACTATTGCAGTTGCTGCATGCATGCATGTGCGTATTGGCAGTACAATATACACAAATGCGCATTTTAGTCATGTCATATATATATATATATATATATATAGCTGCTCCCCGTGCGTTGAATAATATTTAATGCACCGGCAGAGCACCGCCCAACTCCGGAAAGAGAGCAAAATCCCGCATCAGTAAAAATTACGACCGAAATCGTAAAATTGTTCCATATTTACTCTCAGACAAATAGGCTTAGCCGCAAATGTAAATACACCATTCTTGATCGTAAATATACTTCACAACGTAAAGCCGTGGATACCCTGTATATATAACTCAAGGGAACCCTAATCACATTCCCAGTTTTTTCTTTATTTTCTCTTTCCTTGATCCAAATCTTATGCTAGGATGTTGGCGCCCGAACGTCCGGAGCACATCCACGCCATTGGACGCATCATCGACCGTCTAATCCAATTCATTTGATCTAGCAGTAATATGCGTTCGGTTTAATTACTCTGACTACCCGTCCAGCCATCCCTCCCTCTCTCTTGCATGCCCTGCACCAATGTTGCACCATGGAGCGTCGGTGCCATGCTGCGTTCTGGTCGCCCGCGCCACCCCTAGTAGTACTGCCATCATGGCACCAAGACGTCATCGAAAAATAAAGTGATAGTAGAATAGAAAATATGAAATATTTTTAACTGTGCTGCTAACGCCCGCACCTACGATCCGGACACCAGCCGTTGGACGACAAGCCGTGAGACATCGAAACACATGTAACCTCAATATTGAAAAATAGTATATGCAATACTGAAAATCAATTTTTAAAACATCAAACATTTGGATTAAAAATCACCGTGCTTATCACATTCAAGGGAAAAAATCCCACCACAGCATCGGTTTATGTTTTCACACAACGTGAAAAAACAACGGCAAGAATCACGCAACACTGAAAATCAAATTTTGCAACATCAAACATTTGGATTAAAAAATCACCGTTCTTATCGGATTCAAGGGAAAAAAACCCCACCACAATATCGGCTCATGTTTTCAAACAACATGGAAAAACAACGACAAGAACCACACAACAATAAAAATGCATATCTTCAGCATCGAAAAATAATGTATGTAGCATCCGAATTCAACTATCGGAACATCCATAAATTGAATAAAAAAATTCACCACGTTCGACGAGATTCAAGAGAAACTACTGCAACATTCAATGCAACATTAGAAATGAATATCTTCAACACCGAAGAATACTAATTTCAATATCGCAAAATCGTGGACTTGCATGGAGCCTGCGTCAGATATTTGCATCCAGCGTCAGAACTGAGTTGGACCAAAATTTCAGATCCATCCACAGTTCCTCGAAATATCGAAACAAGACATAATGAAGGTGGGCCCATGGTCAAAAGAAGAGTCAAGGGCGCGCAGACCATGGCAGAAGCGTCCAGCGTTGACAACTCTGTCGGATGCCCAAGCGACAGCTTTTCTGTTGCAACATCAAAATTCACGAGATGAAACATTTATAATGACTTCATACAAGATCTAGAAATAATTTTAACAGCATTTTCAATCATAAGTTGTAACATCAGATACGAACAAAACAGAGGGGACAACTATTTCGCGAGTGCTCGTTAGGATCGATTCGCGCGAGCGATGAGACCGGCAGCTCCACGCGCTGTCACGGGCCCTCCTCAGTTCCTACCTCCGCATGCACCAAGCGCCATGCACATTCGGCCACTTTTTCCCCCTCAGGTCACTGTCGTGGGTCCCACAGCTCTTTTATTGGTTCAGCTGCTACACCAGCATGGGAACCAAAACATTTTTTGACTTCGTTTTTTCATGTAGCTTCTGATTAAGATGTCTATTAACCAAACCGATTCCATATTTACGATCCTCTTATTTTTATGAATAAAACTAGACCATATTTATATATAAGCTGTAATAAAAATATTATAACATAAATGTAAGTTATGTATATAACTTATCATAAAATGTGAAAACATAAGTTATCATGATAACTTATTACAATAACTTTATGTAAACATAACTTATCACGATAATTTTATGGAAACATAACTTATGACGATAACGTTATGTAAGTATAACTTATCACGATAATATTATGAAAGCATAATTTATCAGATAACTTTAGGAAACATAACTTATCACGATAACTTTATAAAAATATAACTTATCGTGATACTATTTTTTAGATATACGTGAAATGATTTTAGATATGTAGAGTGAAATTTATGAACATAATTTTTTAATATAATTTTATATATATGTGGAATGAAATTTATGATCATAACTTTTTGATATAATTTTAGATATGTGTGGAATGAAGTTATTATCATAACTTTTTGGGATAATTTTAGATATATGTAGAATGAAAGTTGCGGTATTATACTTTAGCATAATTCTCCTGAGAATAAATTATGTTAGCATAATTTTATGTCATACAATTATGATAAATTATGTTATAATAAATTATGTTAGCATAAAATTATGCTAATAAATTATACAACAAGCTATGTTATGTCATACAGTTATGACAAATTATGCTACCGTAAATTATGCTAGAATAAATTATGTTAGTATATTTTTAGCACAAAAGTATGATAGAAAAACTTACATTCTAATGTTGTTATAATGAGCATAAATTATATTAGTATAAATTATGTTAGTATAAGTTCATGTCATACGGTTATGATAAATTATATTAGTATAAATTATGTTGTCATAATTTTATGTCATAATTTTTATCATAATTTATGATAAAAAACTTACTTCTTAAAGTTGTTAGATAAACAATTTTGTTTTATAGGATTTGTGGGGAAGAGTTACTAATATAACCAATTAAGTATGTGGAAAAAAAAGAAAATAAAATAATGAAGAATAATAAAAAAGATAGAAATCTAAAGAAAACGTTCCACTGATCCACTGTATCGTGCAGGCTGAATGAAATTCTTCGGAGCCCCACCTGACACGTGGAAATGAACTCTGATCCACTGGCTACGCGGGAGACGCGGGCAGCCGGATCGGTCACTCGTTCTCGGTGAGCCATCACTTAACAGACATTGCGGATTAAAACACGGCTTGCATCCATCGTGGCGACACAGCGCACACTGCAACACTGAGCAGTCCTGCTGCAGAGATCAGCGGAGAAAGAGGAGATACGTGGATGGAGAGAGAAAGAAATAGTTAACGAGGAATACATGCATAGCGGTGCAGACTGCGTGAGATGATGGCGGCACCGTGTCCGATTTTTGTTGCGGGCGCCGGACGTTCTACTCGTAGCGTTTCCGAATCTTACATGCCCCCGGTGGCCGCGGATCTCCCGGACGTCCTATGCAGCGGCGGCGTTCCCTTCCCAACGTGGCCCCTGTCGAGTCCCTCCCCGTCACTCCCACCTGGTGAAGCTACACGGCGGATCCCTCATATCTGGATCGTCGTTTGTCGGTGCGGCAGCACAACTAGCTAGCAGGCCACATATGTGGCCTCACCATGGCAGGAACCACGGTTAGAAGGCATGGTGATGCGTTCTTTGTGTTTTGGAAGATATGGTTCTACTAATCTCGCATGTGTCAGTTGCTTGAGTTGTGGGTTTGACTCCTGATCCATCCCATCCTCTCTTTGCAGATCGATTGCCATGGTATAAAATTTGATATTTTTTCCTCCTCTCAGTGGTTCCCCGTTCTTTTGATCTCTAAGAACATCTACAGACACATGGAGGATCTAGTGACTAGTGGCGTTCCTGATAAGTTCATCATGCTCTCCGTCGGGGCGTGCTGAGAGATGAAAATCATTTCCCCCCAATTTAGATTTCCTTTTCATCCTTTATGGAGGTTAGCCGGGAGAGAGATCATGCTTAGGAAAGTCTTGCAGATTCGCATGCACTCTAATTTTGTGGTTTAAAGCTGGGTTGGTGGTCCCCCCCCTCCCCTATTTTTACACAGATTTTGTTGCTTTGTAAGGATCCACACAAGTGTGCATGCGCATGTATGCATATAAAACAAGCTCCAAAAAATATTTACACTTGTAAATAAGAAATGATGTTCTCATATAGTATATCTTAATGATAGTGTTGTATCCATTACCAAAAAATCAGAAATGTATGTCACAGAATGTTATTTGAATTCACTTGTCAGTATTACTACTTGACCGTATATATATGAATATAATCTTTACTTTTTGGATAGAATATCACGGGTGAAAATTTATTACTACACTCAAATCTTTACACTTTGGCCGTCAATATTTTTATGGATCCGTGGATATTTTTCTGAACCGGCAATGGTATTTATGATGGATTTACGGTTGGGGAACCTGTGTTTATGAACCTAGTTTCCAAAAAACACCTGTGTTACCATGATTTTATTGTTACAAACAATACTATTTACCTGCTTTACACCCATATATATTTACTATACTATAACTTATGCTACTAAAATTATTTTGATCCCTAGAGGCTTTTGTGTATAACTCATTCATTAGAGACGATGTAATATTACTAAGTTTTTTACTATTACATAAGTTGCTAAAACTCTTTTAATTTAGAATGTTATTTTGAGTTGTAATTATACTCCATAGTACTAAAATATTTATGTAGATCAAGCCTTGCATGTTGCATCATGCGGATCTAGCATTGCACCTTGCAGTGAAGAGATTATTATTTCTTCGCAATAACTATTTCTGTAGGCAATGTTTATCGATAATTTGTGTACACAAAAGTAATTGTTTTACCAAGTTCTTTTTCTGCAATCACCAAGTTTTACGGTTGGGAAAACCAAACATTTACAATTCCAAAATAAGTACGTAACTTTGTGACCTTTTTGCATGGATACAGCAGTTTGAAGAAACAAAGATTTATTCCGGAATGAAGGTGTAAGGTTACTCATGGAATATAAACAAATGCCCCTTTACGATGTGTTTGGAATAATTAAACCTATTATAGTAGTATCACAAAGCGTAATAATATTCCACGTGCAAATAAAATTCATAATGTAAAAGAGAAAATTTTAACCAAGGAGAACAATAATATTTACAATTAGAGCCTCATGTTACAAAAGAGTAGTTTAATCAAGACAAAAGTTGATAATTTAACAAGACCAAATAGTAATATTAACACACAAATGCATTCTAGCTTCTTCTAAACCAGCCCAATTTTATGCATATCACAAAAATAATTATTTTATCAAGTCGTTTTTTGCAATTACCAAGTTTTACGGTTTAAAAAACAAACATTTACAATTCAAAAAATAGGGCATAAGGTTGTGGGCTTGTTGGATGGATGTAGTGGTTCAAAGAAACAAAGATTTACGGTTCAAAGTCGTTTTTTAACTATGACCAAGTTTTACGGTTGGAAAAACCAAATATTTACAGTTCCAAAATGAGGGTGTAACGTTGTGGCCCTGTTGCGTGAATGTAGTGATTTGAGGGCCCTGTTGCGTGAATGTAGTGATTTGAAGAAACAATGATTTATAGTTCAAAGTTGTTTTTTGCAATTAAAAAGGATTGCCGAGAGGAAAAATCACAAGTTGACTGACCTGGTGAATTCCATCTTAGACACTGCTGTTTTATCTAAGGCATGGTGGGGGAGGCTGTATTGACTTCTTGTCATGTCCTGAATAGAATTCCTAACAGAAACAAAGACAAAACTCCTTATGAGGAGTAGATTGGGAGGAAACCATCACTTTTTTACCTCTGTACTTCGGGTTGCTTAGCGAAAGTTAATGTGCCTACTAACAAGAAGCGTAAGCTAGAACCTAAGACGGTGAATTGTGTTTTTCTGGGATATGTTCAGCGAAGCATTGCTTATAGATTTTTAGTACTCAAATCTGATGTGTCTGATATGTATGTGTTGCGCTCAAATACTGGCGGATAGTGTGGTTCGGACGCAGAGCACACTGGAGCCAGGGATCGCACTGCTGCTGCACTCGTATGCCTGTCATGCGGCTCCAACGGGCTCACAGCAACGGAGCCGATCTTGGTTATGCGTGGTGGTGCGGGCGTGCCACCTGGTTTGACCTTGCAGCCAGGAATGTGAGGTGGCCGTGGTTGTTGGCTCCTGTTGTCCCTATAAAGCATACACAATAGATGCAAACGTCAAGTTACACAGTTGGATCGCTAGGATCGGGAAACACGAGATGTCGTGTACTCCAGTCAGCCTATGCGAGAGCATCCGATATTCCAACAGGCATAAATAAGCACGAAGAAAAGCCAAAACCACGTACCGATAAAGAAAAAACCCTAACTAAAAACATAATATAACATATTTGCATAATTAAATCGGCTTTGAAACCGGATATCCAAATAGATCCATCTAACTAAACAGATACAAATTATGAGATGAATAGCTAGGGTGCCCAAACTACGCTAATCTATCGGTAGGTCGCGTGCACACGCTGTAGTGGCATGTCGTGAATTGTAACAAGCGATTAGGTCACGCAGAACGAGATACATGAAAATCGATCTACTATGTGAAGCACTGGTACATAAACAGATCGATAGACATGCGAAGGTAAGGATGGACCTCGCGCCAAGCTAGGCTTATCGTGAGATTCATCGAGATAGCTGACGGATTTCGTAAAAAGCTAGACTTGACACGAGATTTATCAGGATAACTAGCAGACCGTGCCATCAAAAACGCTTCAGCACATGGTCTACCACGTGACTCACGCCGTAATGCCCTAACGAATCTAGAAACCACTATAGCAGCATGATGATTACCTTGAAAAACCCTAGTTGCTAGGGGTGGCTATGCACCGAGAGAAGTTGGAGACACGAGTTGTTGGAAGCGTGATGTCGTCAATTTTATTCCGTAGGTATGGGTACATATTTATAGTCCGGAGACTTGGACGTCAAGTCTGATTCTAACTAGTAAAAACCCTAGTTTTAACTAAGCTAACTTCTAATTCGACTAAGACAAGAACTAAAAGATACATGGCCCACAGGCTCCTCAGAATCGCCCCTTCTCTGGGCGACTAAACTTAATCCATCAGTCGTTTGGCCCCTTAGCCGATTCGGCCCAAATATCAACCGGCCAAATTTTGGTGATAACACAGGCCCCCTAGCTTTGGTAATAATAATTATTTCAAAGCTATGATTAATCAAAGATTCACCAAACTTTACTTCATGTTTCATCGGCTAACTCACCGATTCTGATCTGTACCCTGTTTGGCCCTTCTCCTACAATACTGAGGTCACGGGTGCTTATACTGTTTCAAACTTGTCTTCACTTCTTCCACGCGTGCTGGTGTAGTCACTTCGTTCAATAAAAGCTGTCTCGAGAACAGTTACATTTACTTTTCCTTCATGCACATAGATTCCCCAACAGAAATTATTGCAAGTTTCACCCTTCACTTCCCTTAAATCGGCCGATCATCCCCTGTTAGGTGTATAAATAGACCCTCTTGGCCGATGTCTCCTTCGTGGATCCAGAAAGTCCTCAATCTAACACCACTTCCGCCAGCTCATCCCAAGAATTCCACTATACTCCACCAGAGACCTTTAGCAAAGTGTGGCAAGAATATCCTCTCCCTTCTGAACCCGACTGGCCTTCAAAGATCAAGGCTTACCAAGTCGAACTTGATGCTGCTATGGAGACCAAGCGGAAGGAGTGAGCTCGAGTTGGTATCTTCCCAGTTGAAGGTTATACCAATATTCCTCATGTAACCTTCCCTCCAAATATGCTTAACCTTCCAGGCGATTGCTCGTTCACTAAATATGACAAAGAACGTTGCCGTTCAATCTATCTTGCAAGCCTTGGAATGAAGCCAGAACCTTGGATGATTCCCAAGGTATTGGCCGTAAAGCCGATTGTAATTCCAGAGTACAAATGAATCCTCATATTTCTTGTGTGGCCGGTAGCGGAGGGTGCCAAAGTATAAATAAATCCTCAAAAAGTCCACCCTCAGAGCGCGTTGGGGTTATTTTTCATGGAACGGTCAGGCGTCTCGATCCGACCATTTGACCATGTAAACCTTAACCCATATTCAATGTTCTGACCACTGGCAAGAAATTCCTAGGGGAATCCTGCCTACTGTGTAGGATATCCCCCCTGGTTTTACCCTCACCATTGCCCTGCTGGCCATTGAGTTGAGTTAACGGGCCGACGGGGTTATATTTTCCTAGGAGGTGGGGGATACCAGGTGTATCCGTACCCCGAGCTCACTTTAGTCCAAATAATGTATGAATTACTTTATTTAATAAAGACTCACCATTTGGGCACGGTTGTGTATCGGCTCTGATTGTCAATTTATTCATTATATCTTCCCGGAGGTGATAATAACACATTGGCTTTGAATGCATTGAAGCTCCTGACGAATCGGCTCTTGTCTTGTTTGGGTCCCTCACATCTTCCTTTGCTGATTATTCGCCCGGACAAGGCTAAACTTCTCTTTTTTGGAATTAGCTTCTGGCCTCTGCGTTAGACTATATCTCGACCTTGCAAACTCCAGAAAAGATCTAAATCGAACCAAAAATATTTGAATAGGGAACGCCTAAAATCGATGGCAACGCATCGGCTTTTTTTTGTATGGGGTGCCTAAAGTCGATGGCAATGCATCGGCTTTTATATTTTTCAGTTTTTTTGGGCTGATGGTGAGACATCGACCAATCTGTATCTGTCTTGCGTACATGTGTTAGCACATCTTGCCCCCCAAGTTGAGGCTTTCAGGTAATTGAAGAGATCGGTTTTCTAACATTTACCACACTGAAGATCCACATGTACTAATTGCACACCCTTTTTTTTAGTGGCCGATCATCTAGATCGGCCATTCGACGATCGGCCTCATACAAAGAGATTCGTCTTTACATACCAACAAAGGCCGCTAGTACCGGCACTAGTCCTTTCTCTGAGCCTTCAACAAAATCCCAATCCAACTGATCTCGTCCAGTCAAGCACTCTGCTCCCCCCCAGAATGAAGATTCTGCAACAGTGACATCGCTAGAGTCATCGGCAGGCACAATCTCAACCTCATCACCATCCCATTGTATGAGGCATTGGTGCATGGTTGATGGTACGTAACAGTTGGCGTGTATCTAATCTCGACCAAGCAAAGCCAAGTAAGGACCCTAAGTGTCCACGACAAAAAAGGACGTGTGAAATGACTTGCTTCCAATTGTCAAGTCCACATTAAAAACGCCTTTCGCTCCGGTTGGGTCACCCTTGAAATCATTTAGAACGACATTTGTCTTGATGAGCTCACTATCATCCCTGTGAAACTTCTTGAACACTGCATACGGCATCAAGTTAACTGCCGTGCCTGTATCTACCATCATCCTGTTTATAGGCTTCCCATTAATGTAGCCTTTGAGGTATAGTGGCTTCAAATGACGATACTTCTTATCGACTGGTTTCTAAAACACGATAGCTGTCGGCCCCAAACTGAGCTAAGCCACTGACTCCTGGATTGCAGAAGGATTACGAAACTCATTAGGCAAGAAAAACACCATGTTGACATCAGTCGATTGACCGGTCAATTTATCCCCCATGAGATCATCCTCCGCATCATCCTCCATTGGATCCTCCAGTTGTTCTTGATCTTGTTGCTTTTTCTTCCAAACAGCTAGTCGCTTAGGCAACACTAAGGAAAGCTTGTGTTTGTATGATGGTATAGCAATAGGACCCAAATTAACTTATTTCAACAACCGAAGGTAGTTTGCTTCAGCTTCCTCCAAGCTACGTAGACGCCGAATTCTGTGTTTCTGCGAATGAGAGAGCCCATCTGGACACCACCTGGGCTTATGGCACTCCTCGTTCTTTGTGTTTGATTCCTCTAGCCCACGTGAATGGGTGTTCATCCGATCGCTCTGACTTTGAGTTGCCTGAATGTCTATGTGTACGTCCATCTAGTGACAGCCGTAAGCGGCATCGTGGTGATGATCATGGACGACCTAGTCGCTGGAACACAGATATGTTTTCTTCTGAACGATGAGGGATTGAACACTCAGGGCAATCCTTTGGAGTCAACAAACGCTCCATCCCTTGGCTCTAGCAGTACTTGAAGAACCAGCAGTCCCAATGCCCTCTAGACCCACGGCTTTGCTGATGCTCTGCATAATGCCGATCTGAGTCGTGACGATATGTAGTACGACGGCGTTCTTCATCTCGCCATCGATTGAGATGATACCGCTCCTCCTGCTCGTAGCGGTACCCTTGTGGTCCGTAGCTTGACTGATTTTGACGCTCTTACCGCCAATACCATTGCTGGCGTGTATAATCTTCTTCTTGCCCTTGCTTGCAGCATTGCTCATGTCGTCCATGATGTTAAGCGTACATAACAATCAGAACTCCTGAGTCAGGGCACGACCTGCGGTTTCTACCTATATCTTCCGCGGTCAAATATTCTTCGGGTCAGAACTCTAGCGGCTGATCATCATCTAGATCAGCCTTAGCCTTGCCCTTGTTCCCTGAGCTGGAACTAGTGTTCACCATATTGATGGTCAGATGGAAAGGTTTTGGTTGTTTATTGGTGATGACCCTACCATCTTCAAGAGCGTGTTGAACCCGTTGCAAAAATTCCGATGATTCAGCAAATAAAGCAATCCGGATCTTGCTCTGGTTCGGAAACATCGGCTCTTCTTGCCGATGAGCAAGTGATGTTGTGTTGACCATGTTAACGTTGGGGAATGGAGTGTTGTCTATCTTCATCTGTGTTTTGGGGTAGACCAACCTTCCTTGCTCAATTGCAACCTGGATCTGTTGGCGTAGCACTTTGCAGTCATTGGTATTATGAGAATCGAAAGTGTTGTGCCACTTACAATATTTGCGGCCCTTCAATTCCTCTGCCGGTGCAATCCTATGACCCAGCGTGAACTCCAGGCACTTCTCTTTGAGCAAGAGGTCAAAGATTTGCTCAGTTTTCATTACATCAAAGTCGTACTGACTGATGCTTCTGGCCGCTTAATCCATTGGCAGGATAACGGCTGCTTTGGTCTACCCACTGTATGAATGTCACATCGGCTTCTTCATCGGACGATTCCTCATCCTGCAAAAGGTTGATGGCCCTGTGCAGTTTTTCTTGATACTGTTCCATGTAGGCAGGCTCATAGCCAGACACCATGGACAATAAATGGCTGATGGAATTGAAGTCCGTCGGCCCATATGCAACCTTGGTGTTCCGATGCAACCCACCGTAAGCCATCTCAGCCAAATTCTTCTCCGACAGATGAAGAGAATAGCACTTGTTTCGATGCAACCCACCGTAAGCCATCTCAACCAAATTCTTCTCTGACAGATGAAGAGAATAGCACTTGTTCTTGGCTTCCCTAAACCTTTGGATGTACTGATTGACTGTCTCTCCAAGGCGTTGGCATATGGTCATCAGATCTGTGAGAGTAGCTTCTTCAGACCCTAAAAAGAAATGCTCATGGAAGAGTTCCTCTAGTTGTTTCCATGTCGTAACAGACCCCGGCACCAACAAGGTATACCACCCAAAGGCTGGGCCTATCAAAGATAACGAAAAATGCTGAACTTTCATGTGCTCAGCAGATGCTGCGATACCCAGTTGCGCAAGATACCTGCTGACGTGCTCCACAGTGCTAGTACTATCATTGCTGCTGAACTTGGAGAATTCTGGCATCTTAAACTTTGGTGGAGGCGGCAACTGATCGTACATCTCTAGGTACGGCTTGGAATAGGAAATAGATCCCTTTATTGGCATTATGCCGTACCGATTCCTGAAGTAGTCATCTAGATCGGCTTGTCCAGCTGATCCGCTGATACCACAAAAACCGGCCTGGTTGTTAGAAACCGGCCCTAACCCAAATCAAGCTTGCCAATTAGCAACCTCACTATCGTTGGTCTTCTCTTTGTCACTACCGACGTGGCTTGTGTAGTGAGACTACTTGCTTTGCTGAGGTTTGCGTGGAGGTTCCTCTCCTTCCCAGAGTGGCCTGTACACAAGCTAGCAAATGAACCCTTTTGGTATGAATGTCAGTGGTTCATCATAACATGTTGGTCGGTCTCCAAGATGCTTTGGTGCATGCATGACGAATACGGCCTTGTTGTTTTCTGGTGCGTTGATAGGAGGTATATAGATCGGTTGAGTATAGAATTTGGTTTCTCCAAAGAAAGTACCGACCTTGGGGCCAGTTTCTTGATATTCACCGTCCAAGACTTCCCTCATCACACGTGCTACCAAGCCTTCCATAGAGTTTAACACAGCTTCAAACTAGCGCAGCATGGCTTTGCCCACCATCTCATTCATTTCTGCTCGCAGTGCCATGGTGCGCTCTTCAGATGGCGTGGAGATGTCTACGCTTTCTAGCAAGTTCTCCGGGTGTCTAGAGCACTTATCATGACCGCTCCGAGTCCAAGTAAAGTGGTCAAGAACTTGCTCAGCTAGCTCCGTAACTATGCGATCATAGACTGCCTTGTGTTCAGCTGGAAGTTCATCAAGCTTGGGCGGAGCGACTTTGTCTTTCAGCCACATACTTGGATCATGTCTAGCCGAAATCTTCAGTGCACTCTTCTTAGAATTCTCTGGTGCCATAGCTTGACAAAAGAGTTGACGAAGGTGAGGTCCCATTGGGCTTGCCAAAAGTGTGTTGCGCTCAAATACCGGTGGATGGTGTGGTTGGACGCAGAGCACACGGGAGCCGGAGATCACGCTGCTGCTGCACTTGTCTCCCTGTCGTGCGTCTCCGATCGGCTCACAGTGGGGGAACCAATCCTGGTTATGCGTGGTGGTGCGAGCATACCACCTGGCGTCAAGTTACTGCCAGATTGCTAGGATCGGCAGACACGAGGTGTCGTGTACTCCAGTCAGCCGATGCGAGAGCATCGGATGTTCCAGCAGGCATAAATAAGCATGAAGAAAAGCCAAAACCTTGTTCTGATAAAGAAAAAACACTAAGTAAAGACATGATATAACAGATCTGCATAATTAAATCGGCTTTGAACCAGAACCTCCAGAGAGATCCATCTAACTAAACAAATACAAATTACGAGATGAATAGCTAGGGTGCCCGAACTACGCTGATCTATCGGCAGGTCGCGTGCACACGCTGCAGCGGTATGTCGTGAATTGTAACAAGGGATTAGGTAGCGCAGAATGAGATACATGAAAATCGATCTATTACGTGAAGCACAGGTACATAAACAGATCGATAGACATGCGAAGGTAAGGATGGACCTCGCGCTAAGCTAGGCTTATTGTGAGATTCATCGAGATAGCCAATGGATTTCGTAACAAGCTAGACTTGACACGAGATTTATCAGGATAACTAGCAGATCGTGCCATCAAAAATGCTTCAATACACGGTCCACCATGTGACTCACGCCGTAATGCCCTAATGGATCTAGGAACCATTATAGCAGCATGACGATTACCTTGAGAAACCCTAGTTGCTAGGGGTGGCGATGTGCCGAAAGAAGTTGGAGACACGAGCTGTTGGAAGTGTGATGTCGTCAATTTTATTCCGTAGGTATGGGTACATATTTATAGTCCGAAGACTTGGACGTCAAGTCCGATTCTAACTAGTAAAAACCCTCTCATTCAACTAAGACAAGAACTAAAAGATACATGGCCCATAGGCCCCTCAAAATCGCCCCTTCCCTAGGCAACTAAACTTAATCCATCAGCCGATCCTGCGGATCGGCTTGGTTCGGCCCCTTAGCTGATTCGGCCCAAATATCAACTGGCCAAATTTTGGTGATAACAGTATGTTGATACTATTATGGAGTCTCGTGATGCTACATTGTTTGAGAATATATTTTCTATGAAAGATACGCATAGCACTTCTAAATTTTTTTCTGAGATAACTCCTGAACTTAAAGCACCAACTGAGATTTCTGAACCACCACATGATATTATCCTAGAGGAGGATGACAATGAAGCTCCGAGAAAGAGTAAGAGACAAAGGGTTGAAGAATCCTTTGGTAATGATTTCATTGTGTACCTTGTGGATGACACTCCTACATCCATATTTGAGGCGTATGCATCTCCAGATGCAGATAATTGAAAAGAAGCTGTTCAAAGTGAGCTGGGCTCGATTATCTCCAATGGAACTTGGGAGTTAACTGAACGGCCCTGTGGTTGCAAACCAGTGGGCTGTAAGTGGGTGTTCAAGAAAAAGCTTAAGACTGATGGTACTATTGAGAAGTACAAGGCTAGGCTTGTGGCCAAGGGGCTATACCCAAAAAGAGGACGAAGATTTCTTTGATACTTATTCACCTGTTGCTAGAATGACTACTGTTCGTGTACTGCTTTTCCTGGCTGTTTTATATGGTCTTATCATTCATCAAACGGATGTAAAGATATCTTTCCTTAATAGATTTATATGGATCAGCCTAGTGGGTTTGTAGTAAAGGGTCAAAAAAGCAAAGTATGTAAATTATTGAAATCTTTGTACAGCCTGAAACAAGCGCCTAAGCAATGGCATGCGAAGTTCGACACCACCTTAACATCAGTGGGTTTTGCCGTTAATGAAGCAGATAGATGTGTGTACTATCGCTATAGTGGGGGCAAAGGAGTTATATTGTGCGTGTATGTATGTCGATGACATATTTATTTTCGGCATAAATATTGATGTGATCAATGAAGTCAAGTCTTTCTTATCAACGAAGTTTGATATGAAAGATCTGGGAGAAGCTGACGTGATTCTAAACAGCAAACTTATAAAGGATGAGAGTGGGATTACTCTTTCTCAAACCTACTACGTGGAGAAGATCTTGAGCCGGTTCGGCTATATAGACAGCAAGCCTTCTCCCACTCCTTATGATCTCATTGTGATATTAAGAAAGAATAAGAGAATTTGTGTCAACCAATTGAAATATTCTAAGATTATTAGTTCGCTCATGTATCTTACTAGCGCTACCAGACCCGACATATCATTTGCTGTAAGCAAATTGAGTAGGTTCATGTCCAACCCGGATTTAGATCATTGGCATGCGCTTGAAAGTGTTATGTGCTATTTAAAGGAGACAATGAGTTATGGGATTCACTGTTCAGGGCACCCTGCTATGCTTGAATGATATAGTGATGCAAACTGGATATCAGATGATGAATTATATGCCACCAGTGGATATGTGTTTACATTTGGTGGTGGTGCCGTGTCATGGAGGTCTTGCAAATAGACCATTTTGATGAGGTCAACCATGTAGGCAAAACGAACTAATATAGAAGCAGATTGGCTATGTGAGCTCTTGGTGGACTTGCTGGTGATTGAGAAACCAATACCGGTTATTCATATGAACTGTGACAATCAAACTGCGATCGCTAAAGTGAACAGTATAAGGATAATGCGAAGTGATCAAGACACGTTAAAAGACGAGGTCTGTTAGGAAGATGAGACACTCCCGAGTAATAAGTGTGACTTATATTCAAACAGACAAAAACCTGGTAGATCCCTTTACGAAAGGACTATCACGGAATGTGATAGACATTGCATCGAGAGAGATGGGTTTGAGACCCGTATGAGTTGTAATAGTGGTAACTCAGCCTTTGTGATCAGAGATCCTGTGAATTAGTTCCTGGATAATAACAAGCTATCGGTGAACTGATGAGAGTAACGAATGACCCTCTCTATGTGAAGATGCAACACTCTCAAAAACTGTATGGTGGGATGACTTTTATGTCGTAATGTTTTTCTTTTGGCTTTTAACTAAGCAAAGATGCTGTCCTACAGAGCATTCTTGGATGAACACACCTATATGAATTCGATTGTAAAACATCACAATCTGTGAGACTTGGGTGATCTCTAGTAAGCTTATGAAGAGACTAGGGAGTACGACACATATGCTCCACCCGCAGAGGGGCTACTTGCAGCCAGGTGCTAGTTATGACTTTAAGTGAAACTTGTTTGCACAAAACTTGTAATTCAAGGCGTAGTCCATTGTTCAAGTTGTGAATAAATGTAACTTGAAGTTCCAGGCAGAAGTTCAACTTAACAATCTCTTCTAAAACACTAATATATAAACCGTAGCGAGTATTGGCAAATCTCTAAATGGGTATTTGAGATCTGGTGGGGAATTGTTGAATATATGGGCTTGGCCCATCTATTAAATCCTAAAAAATCTCAAAGGTCCATGTGTGAGCAAGAGGAGTGTGGAACCTTTAGTCCCATCTTGCTAGTGGAACGGGAGTTTCACCAACTTAAAAGTGGAAACTCTCATCTCCTACTAAGTCATGGTGTGCAGGGAGAAAGAAGAGCCCACACACATGCACTCACTTGCCTCGCCGGGCACGGGCATGGGCCGGGGCGGGGCGATGGGCTCAGGCGTGCGGCACTTGCGTGAAAGGTCTGCCGAAATCCGGATCTTGACCTTGCAGGAGCGCGGCTTCCTTTTGCTGTTTTTATTTTTGGTGACTTGGGCATTAAGTCTTAGAGTCCTGACTTGAGCCTTAAGTTTTTATATAGAGTCCTTATCTGATCGATATCATGATCGTGAAACGAGATCGGATTACAAGCTCCTGTATAAATAGCCTACCAGCGTCGCCAAAAGACACATCAGAAAACCAAGGGTTTTGCCACCGTTCGCTTCTGCACCGGCTTCGTAGTCTTCTCCATCCCGAGCACTGACGTGCATCGCCGATCGGGAGAGCAGGTCTCCAGAACCCTCCGCCATTCGAGCTCCTACACCGGGAGAGGACGAATAAGGTTTTTGGAAAGCGCTCTGCGCGACTGCTGCCCGTCTTCACCACGGGTCGTCCGTCTGCTTCCGCTGCTGGAGGCAATCGCTGATGTCTTCTTCACGGTCTTCTTCACCGCTCTGTCTACGGCAACCGCGATGTCTCCGACACGGTCATCGTCGACGTTGTCAGTACGGAATCGTCTCTGGCTACTGACAGGTCTTTGGCTACTGACAGGTATAACCAGATCGATCTAATCTATCTGTTTATTATGATCTGTGAGATCTTTGCTGTGATCGTTCTATCTAGTATGTTAAATGAGTACATGCTAGTTTCTGTCATGTTTTGCCTAAATTACTTTCGAAATTTAATTCAGATATTGTCTAATTCCTCAACGGTATTAATAATAACAAGCTGAGGGCACAAGGGTGTGTATGCCCGAGAGCGAGCAGAAGACACAGTGACAAAAGCGAGCGGCCGCAAGCTCACCTCCAGCACTAAACAACGGGTGGCCTCATCCCTTGCGTGCTGTCTCTGCACCGCACACACTTCAGGCTTAATTATTATTATTATTATTACTATACAAGAAAGCCGCGTGCCTCGGCGGCCGCTGGCCTGGTCCACGTCAGTAAATTTTTTTACAGTGTCCGATGCTAGATCAGCGGCTTTGTTTTACCCGCTGCTCAGATAAAATTCGTCCCAAAACCCTAGCCCATCTACCTCGCCTCCGCTTCTCCCGCTTCGATCCACACCCGCCGCCACCACGCGCTCGCCCCTTCCGCTCCTCCTTGGCGCGCCTCGCCGCACCCTACTCTGCTCTCCCGCCGGTGCCGCCCCGCCTCCTCATCACCCACTCGGAGCATGCGAGCGGCCCCGCCCTACCACCGGCGCGGCGTGAGAGGCGGCGGCACGGGCAAACGGCGCCACCCCGCCACCCGCGGGGCGCCAACGGCGGCGCGGGTCAGTGGCGCCACCCCACCGCCGCGCGGGGCTCGCCGCGCCCCACTCCGCTCCCCCGCCAGTGTTGCCCCGCCTCCTCGTCGCCCCCTCGGAGCATGCGAGCGGCCCCGCCCTACCACCCGCGCGGCGTGACCTGCGGCGGCGCGCGCGAGCGGCGCCCCCCTCCCTCCCGCCACCCGCGCGGAGCCCACGGCGGCGCGGGTCAGTGGTGCCGCCCCACCCCCGCGTGGGACTCGCTGCGGCGCGGCGCGTGCGAGTGGCGCCACCCCGTCACCCGCTCCCTCTTGCGTGCTGCCCTCTTCCCCGTTCGCTTGCCGACCGGCGTGTTCCCTGCCCTCTTTCCGCGGCGCACCATTTGGTGGTCTGCCCCGCAGGGGCCACGCGGGTTCCGGCCGGCCTGGTCTGGGAGGGTCCAACACCGAGGGTCTTCTCTTCGGTTTTGGTAGCCTCTTTCTTGTTCCTTGCTTGTTGATCTTCAGGTGTTCCTACTGTTCTTATGGTGGCAGAAAGTGCGTGGCTTGAAGGGGGATGGGCAGGCAGACAGAGGAGTGGCATCCCCCGGCTTCGCCAGGTAAGGGCTCTTCCTGGATACATTGTGGGATTTATTGTTTGTTTGTCCTCTCCTTGCTTCCCGTCTACAGTAGATTGGGAGCTTGACATAGGGCTGCTGGTGTTCCTCTTGTTGCAGGAGGTGCTTGTCTTGAGAGAGTCCGACAAGGCCGCCTACAAGGCTGGGTGAGTGTTCTCCTTGCGCCTATCTGCATTTCAAGATTCCGTGTCCGTTGTCTCCTTGCTTCATGTATGACTTCCAAGATTGGCATTTGTCATATTTGACAGCACCTACAATCGATGCTCTTGTGGTCTTAACAGCATTGCATTATTTATGGTATAGAAAATTAGCTGCAAATGTATTGTTTGGGAAAAAGATTTCCCATGCCCCTGTTTAGTTACTTTGACTGTAATTTTCTGAGTTCAGATCAATATATTGTCACAGTAACAATAATGAATCTCTTATCTTATTATTCCTTAATTTTATGACATGCCCTAGAGATTGATATAGGTTTGCTATTCCATTTTTTCATTCACAACACTAATTCACAGCTTCAAGAAGATCGGGTTGACTATCTTTTTCTTCTATGCAAGATGATGACTGAAGACATTTTGGAATCTCTTTCCCTGCAAGTGTTTGTCGAAATAAGTGTGAGATTCGAGAATATGGATTGAGGACAATGTGTGGAGCATGAGTGTGGATTTGGCCTTGCAGTTTGGGTAGATGATGGTACCAGATGATTTTTCCTATGGTGCTCTAATGCTTCTTCACTGAAATATTTGGTTTCCTGTTCACCTGCATTAATTGCAGTGGAGAATTCATTTTCATGTTGCTTAAAAAAGGTATGCAGCGATATATAGTAGAACATTTAGATCTATGTATGAGATGTGTTACTGCACTAATTAGTCCTTATTGGAAATATTCCTTGATTGCTATAATTTATGTGTGTATGTTTTGATTTAGGGTGTTCCCGTAGCTATTTCAGTGATAAAATGATTTAATAAATGACAATGTGTTGTTGATGTGGAAATTCTCATGGTTTCCGGTATAAGCGATATTCTTCTCTATTGTTTGGAAATATTAACTAATCGGTCTCTGTTTGGTACCAGGAAATAAGTTTATGCACCTTTCCCATTTTTTCTGGCATTAAAAAAAGCTGAAGCATGGAAACCATGCAGATTCCTTTAAAATGAAGGCAACACCTAATGCCCTTGCTTCCCTTTCTGCAGACAAGCAACAACACCAAGATGCAAGCATTAGGCAGCTCGACAAGCTGCCATCATGGTATATTTGATTTTTATTGTTTGGTCCATTTGTCATGCTTATGATTTTCTACAGCAGTGTGCCGGGTACATGAAACAGTAATACCTCTCTTTCTGTTCCTTTTTCTTGTTTGGTTAGCTATGAAAGATGATCTATCAAAGTAGTGATCCTCATCTCTCATAATGCACTATCTATGTGAAACTGCACACTGTTATTTTGTTTCATGATTCTGGTTTGGCTATCAGAGTTCTCATTTTAAAATCTGTTCTCTACAAATGCCCAAGTAGTTAAGCTACTATCACAGTTTCTTGGTTTAGATTTTTTTTCTAAAAAGGCTACAATCGCATATACTACCAATATGAGCAATATTCTATTGATGGACAGTTCAGAGGAAAAAGAAATTTCACATATGCCCCTTCCTAGACAAGGGGCAGATTCGATATGATCTCTAAAGGTGTTGTTAGAATTTGTCCTTGCATCAAATCTCAACAGTTATAGCTATTGTATTATCTGCTTCAATAGGGAACGTGCTGCATTTTAATAATGAGATAAAGATAGACTTCAAACTCCGTAGTAGCAGGAATGGCTCCAGTGTACCTGTTCTCTTAACTCATTATGAATACATTATTTGTTTTATCGTAAAGATAGGCTTGGCACTCCCAATACAACTTCTCTAATATCAGCTTCCTGCCCCTCTCTCAAATTTACTAATGTGGGAGTCGATATGTGTGATGTGGTCATGGTTTGCCATGATGCTTAGTATGTCTCTTCTGTTATGCAAAATTAAATTTTGCGATCATAAAAGGATCAATATAGTTGTTCTTTATGTTAACCCATCTGCAATTGAAATGCTAATCCATAATAGGTGATTTATAATTTCTATTGGCTATGGAATCCTCTTGTAATATGCTTTAGATTATGATAGCTAAAAATCTAGGGCATCCTCTTGTGTGCGTGCATCCTATTGACAAGAAGTTCGGGGCAGAGTTTTCTGAATAGGGCAAACAAGATGGAAACATATTTTTGAGCTTTGTATTTCTTGACATAAGTGAACCGCAAGCGTTGATGGCAATACATTGAGTTTTCGTCATGGTCTCCTGATTTATATCCATCTGTTCGCGACAAGCTATTCAAGAAATTGAGCTTAATGATAAGGCAATTGAATGTTTGTTTCCTTGAGCGATCATTAGGTGATGTTCTATTTTGGCATAACCATCTCCTTGGAGACTCTTTCAGTTTTTTCCTATTTGTATAGGAGGTGCTGATAATATGCGTTCTTGTTCAGACAGCTGGCAATGAGGAGAGATCCCCAAAGAAAGTAGCAGCTGGTCAGGCACAAGGAAAGAGGTATCATTTTCCACTGCCAGTGCTTACTTTTCACTGTTCCTTTCCTTACCACTGTTGAATTTATAAAACCAGTGTGCTTATTTGGTTCATTCAGGAAGAAATTTGGATTTACTTTTCAGTGATGAGGCTAGCTTTTTATGACTGAGAGTACCTTTAGAGAGTGATCTAGCCTCCTTGTCTGGTAAAACAAGTAGGAAATAGTCTCATAGCTTACCTAAGCTCTTGTCTTGTTGTATCATGATAGTTGAGTTTATCAGACCAAACAAAGGAAATAAACAGCCTAGAGGGATCTCATTTTGATGCCTCTTGGTTTATCTAGATCCTAACATGCCATGCTTTGTTCGACTTGCTTATTTCTGTCCAGCATATTTGCAAGGATCATTGGGCTGTGTTTCCGCCGTTTTTGCAGGGATCATTGAGCTGTGTTTCCTCGGTCGGTTGCTCTAGGACATTCATGGACGACCGACTCAGCAGATGTGGTTGCATGGTCTCTTGTTGAACTCCATGATCGTTTGGTACTGCTGACAATGGAGGCCGTGACACAGAGCTGGACTCTGCCTTTGGCGATGTCACCGTGTGCCGAGCAGACTCCCAGAGCTGAGCGCGATGAGTAAGCTTATTGTTCCCTTTGATAGATCATTGGCTAGAACCTTTCCTGTAATTTGCTCTGCTCCTCCCCCCTCTCTCCCAACTCTCTTGTATATACTGCCCTTCTTTTTTTTAATAAAAGTGCTGTAGGGGGAAACCCCTCCAGTTTGCCTTCAAAAAAAGCCCAGTATGCTTCTTTCCATCGTTGTAATTGCGTTTAGATGCTGCTACCATTGTGTCTCTGAGCTTGGTGCTTTCTGTGAGATAATGCATTGTTTGTGTTAGAAGACTTTTATCATGTATGCTATTTTCTAAACATCACTGCTATGTAACCACCTCTAAGTGTTGACAGATGTTATTACTATCAATCTATAAGTGTACCAACGCAGTTTTAGTAATTGTACAAAGATACCGCGAGGTTCTACGCACGCAAGGGTTCAATCACTAGTTTATAGGGTATTTGCAGGAGCCCCTTTCGAGGACCTGTTGGCGCCCTCCCAAACATTTTGGCACCAGCAGCACGAGGGTGTTTTTTTTTTTTTTTTTGTTCTTGACAAAGCCGTGCGTATCGGAAGGGTAGTTGGGATTCCGATCCTGCCCCAATGGGCTTGTGCTCGTGCATGCAGCCATGCACATGCTCAGCTCGGGCATCCCAAGCAACAATTTGGGCGCCCCTCGGCCAGGCCATCCGCATGCAACTAGCGCGCACGACTTTGCTTCCTTGCACCCGACGCTGATGCGGCCAGGCTGTATTATAATTATAAGCAGCAGGACGCAAGCAAGCAGACTCTTTCTCTTCTTGGTGATAATAAAAAAAATATCTTAGGGTTGGGAACTCTTATATATGGAGGTACAAATTTTATAAGCCCAGAGGGCGATAGACACCATAGCATTATGAAATATGCGAATGTATTTGTATCATATGGTTAGAAATGAAAGTACAGAACGCAAGGGAAACCAGGTATATATGTATGATTTCAGATGCTTCGTACTGGTAGGGAAATTATTTTAATTCGTGGGCCCATAAGATGTTGCATGTTGAATAATTTCTCAGAGCTGTCTAATGCATGCAACCCGTGTATCACCAATTTCATGTATGTGTACACATGCGATAACGAAATACTGTTTATCTTTCCAGTTTACTGCTTTAAATTCAGGCCAGGAGCAGCGGCGGAAGGACGATGGGCCGTTTACTGTACTGTTTATAGCATGTGTGACGTGACCTTGGATCTACTAGACCTGGCCAGTGGTCTCTGCGCATGTGATGGGTGTAATGCGTGTCTCGACAACGTGCGTATATTGGGTTGTGGTGGTTGACCAATTAATTAGTAGGAGTCGTGCGTGTCTACTAAACACATGCGCAAGTTTACACATGTATATTGGGTTTGAGGATTTACTTTATCCAGAGCAAATTTAATTTTTCTCCTTTCACCAAACATATGCATGAAAGGAAAGCACATGCATATTTTTGTATTACTATTCTAAAGTTTTGATTTTAAGATTAACATGAGGATTTACTTAGTCTAATTTTCTCCTTTCACCAAACACATGCATGAAAGTAAAGCACATGCATATTTTTATATAGCTATTCTACGATTTTGTTTTTAAAATTAAACCAGCCAAAAAATGACACTCTGATTAGATCTTATATTTCTGCTTATTTGGAAAAAAAAATATAAGATGGATATATACTCTTGTATCATACCTGGATAATTGAAGTTATTGACAGGAACCATATGCATAGGTTAGAAATATTATTTGTGCAATATATGTTATTAGTTGGCTTCTAAAAAATGTATTATTAAACTTTTTTACACACTATGGGGCGCACGTGCATGGCCATCCGTCATGGTAACTTATGTAATAAGTTATGATCTGGTGCACATAACTCGTACAATAACCTTTTGCAAGTATATAAGAATGTAGATTTGTAATGGAAAATAAGATAAAGGAACAAAAATCGCGGACAAGAAGTATAGCTAGCTGTCCCTTCCGTGTTCTCTGTATGACACGGACACACCCGTCGCGCGCTATGCGTACGAGCTGAGAATAATTTACGTGCAGGTCAGTTTCGATCATCGTTAGGAAAAAAATAAAAGACAAGAGATCGATATGCTCTTCGTCTTCCATGCTGCGGCTCTCCAGCTAGTCTCGATCCAGTGTCCATGTCAAACTCCAGCTGGCCCTGGCCCACGCACGCACAGGGGGGACAGGGTGCATGCAGCGTGTGGGCCACACAGCCTCTCCACGCACAAGGGCTCGTACGTTAACAAAAATCTCGCGACACCAACCGCATGCAGGAGCAAAGCTAGTGTGACGCACGCGCACTGGCAGTTGCAGATGATGATCATAATCTCGTCGTCTTCCCGTATTGTTTCTCTTTCTCAATAGCTTACTTGCGTGTGAATGTCATGTGCTCATGCACGTGCTTGGTGTGTTTCGATCTCTTTTTGTCATTATTATATCTGAACTTTAGATCGCGTCTTAGTCTAATATAGATCGCGTCTAAATTCGCCATATGATGACGACCTGCTGAGGCATAAATCTATGAATCGTACATCTATACGAAACCTTGATGATGATGAGCATCGTGGGGGCAAGTTGATAACCGATCGAAAATAGTGCGTCCCCAACACCGCGCGGGGCCAAGCTGTTTAGAAGTTTGACTAGATCTAAACGACAACTTGATCGGGCTCGGGATCAGCTAGCTAAACTTCTCAGAGAAGAAGAAAAAAACAATCAAAGGTACTCAAAAAGTCCTTTTGGAAGATAACATCAAAAGATACTCCCTCCGCCTTAATTTGTAGGTCGTTTGATTTTTTTGACATCAATTTTGACTTGTTCGTCTTATTAAGAAAAATTTCATAATTATCGTTTATTTTTATTGTGATTTAGTTTAGCATATAATATACTTCAACTACAATTTAAATTTTTTTCCATATTTTCGCAATTTTTTTAAATAAGACGAGCCGATTAAACTTGATGCCAAAACGTCAAACAACCTATAAATTGGGACGGAGAAGCATATCTTCTTCTTAGACCATGGAGATAGGAAAAATTGACAGTCAGACGAATCTCAAATCTTAGATCACTCAATTATATAAATATTTTTTTGAGATTTTGAGGAAGTTCCTCCTCCTTAGATGAGAGGTGGCGGTGGCTGATAGTACTAAATATTTAAATTTTATTAGGAGGGGCCAATAGTACTAAATTTTAATATTTTATTTGAATTTGAAAAATTTTAATGGACAATTTTCGGCCATAGAAGGGGCAAGGCCCCTGGCTGCCCCTCCCTGTCTCCGCCCCTGAGAGGAATATTCCTCAAGTCTCAAAGCAAGAGAATGATGTACTTTCGAGTCCATCTAGTGAAACGGAGGCAAGAGATGCCATCTTTCAGATGGAAACATGATAAGCCGCATGGTCCTCGGTAGAATACTACCAAAAATTCTAGGACACCACTAAAGATGACATGTTGCAAATGTTTCATGATTTGTACATTGGAGATCTTCCGCTCTTTATCTTAAACATTGTGACTATCACTCTTGTACCTAAAGTTCAAGAGGCTAACATAATCCAGCGATATAGACCCATTTACGTCGTAAATGTAAGTTTCAAAATTTTCAATTTGAAAATTGCAAGGGTTCAAGAGACTAACATAGTATATATTTTCTCCCTTTACAAATTGCAAGAGTTCTATTTTTTTTTTTTTGCGTCCATGTCTGATGAATCTATTAATAATTCTAGACACATATGGCATAAATTGTTGCATGAATTAATTCAAAACACGTACACCCTCCACATACTTTGACCTATCATCGTATTTAAAAAATTACAATTTTTATTAAATTTCACTGTGATTTATTTCACCGTGCTATTAAACTTTAGTTATAACCTCAACTTTGTTGCATTTGTATAACTTTTTTAATAAGACATGCAGTGAAAGTTAGTGTCAAAAAAGTAAGACGACCTGTGATTTGGAAGCGAGGGAATACATTACAATATAATGTTGTATACTACATTTATTCGAAACGCACAGAGGCCAGAGAGGGCATTAATATTCAAACAAAATAGCATACCACGTGAAATAAAAACGTCGAGTACATGTGTGTTGTGATGGAACGAAGCGTGTATGGGCAAACGATCAGATGGCTGTGGTGAAGTACATGTCGATGCGGGCGACGAGGTAGTCGCTCCTGAAGACGATGATGTCCGTGGTGAAGTAGCCGCGCGCGAAGCGGAGCACGCCCGTGCCGCCAACGATGCTGCGCTCCGCCGTGTCCGTCATGATGAAGTGCCCCACCGTCGCCATCGTGCTGCCGGTGTACACCCCGTAGTCGGAGAAGACGAACTCGATGGTGGTGAGCGCGCCGGAGTTGTCCAGCGACGCGGTCACCCCGAGCCCCCGCGCCCTGCCGATGAGCAGCGACGACGGGTCCGCCCCCTTTCGCAGCGCGTTATCGAACACTTTGAGGTCCCCGAACGTGGTCCCATTCCTGCATGCGTACGTACGTACGTGTTCGTCATGCATGGATTAATTGGGGCATGCAGTCGATATATGAGAGAGATATAGGCTATATGACAACTTAATTTGTGTTAGGCCGTTAAGTACTTACTTGTACTGGCTGGCGACTAAGACGGAGGTTTCATTGGGAGCGCCAGTTCGGACTTCATGGAAGTAGAATTGGAGGTGGGTCAGCTTCTTCACGGCACCCGCGCTGCCGCTGCAGGCCAGGAGCACCAGCAGCGCCGGCAGAACGAGCCAAGGGAACCGAGCAGCCGCCATTGCTTCAGTGTAGTCTTTCGGCTTCAACGACCCTTACTACTCTTCCTTTCTCTGAGTGATATGTGTTTGAACAAACGATGGGCAGAAGTGGAGAATTTAAGGTGAAGATCGACGAGCGAGACAGGTAGCTAAGCATCCTGAACTGTAATTTATTCTCCGTTGTCAGCTGCAACATTGTTAAAGATTTCTGGATTCCACCATCTCCTCAAGAGCAAACTAGAAAAGTCACGGTGACTCTTTCCCTGTCTCTATTGCCGGTGCAACATGTTAAAGATTCTCACTGCACATGCGCCAGCCCAGTTGAAGAACTGAGCCCATTAGCCCAAGTAGGGCCCATGCAACTTGCTGACTATGCACTGCGTCCTGTCATCCTGTGCCGACAATGGGAGCGTCCTCCTCATCGAGAGATAAGGGGCCTCCTCCTAATCGAAGCCCTCACCAGCTTGCTGCGAGAGCTACGTAGGATGCCTTCACGATAGACGACTCTAACTTACGCTTGCTGGGAGGCCTGCGTAGGATACCTTCGCGATAGACGACCGTAACTTACGTAGAAAACCAAATAACTCTTAGGTTTGATATTTTAGGATAAGATGACATCCCGTGATCCAAACACGCCGATAATCTAAGATAACTATACTCAATATCTTATGAACCTATATATGTTGATCTTTTGGTCTACCGTCCCCCCCTTCCCCCGGAATATTTCCTAGTTCCGCAACTGTGTGCCAAGCTGGGTTAACCATTTCGTTTGAAGCTGAAATCCTGGTGACGGCCCAAAATGAAATTTCGCTCGAAATTCCGTGAATTCCAAATTTCCGACCAAAAAGGCAATTCCGAATTTTGGACTTTCCGACCGAAAAACCGGTGTTCCCAAAAATGATGTAAAACGGTTAAACAATTAAATAATTTGATATATCTTTATTTGTATTTTTGCATATCTCAATTTACAATATATATCAAATACATTTCACATAAATTATTTATAAAAAATGCTTACAAACCTACGCATGCCACATGAAATCACACATAAAATACATAAAAACCGAATCTATCACAATAATATAAGATCATAGTTAAAATCCATAGACCATAATACAAGTTTATAGTACATAAATTGCATAGTCCATAGGAAAGTATTCAATCTAATAAACAATGTCCATTTGTATTATGTAGTGCTTTATTACAATTGACACGTACTTCTATTATTAATATGGGTACGTATAGACTTGATATTGACCTATTTAAAGTGTGGTCTTCTATTTTATATGGATCATATAAATATGGTGTGGAATTCATGTGTGAGATTATGTTTTAATCGACTTGCACTACTGGAAATCCCCTGATACAGAATCTATTCATCATATCGTAGATGAAGAACATCTTGATCCTGATGACTTTTAGTTGGAGAACATTCTAGGTAATTAATTACTAGGTAATTGGAAGCCTTTTTGTTTTATGGACACTTTGTTATATCCTAGTTCATTTGTAGCAATGCATACTACTCTCCAGTACAAATATTATGCCTCATATTATCAAGTTTTCAGGGATGACAATCTCACACAGAGAGACACGTAGTCGATCTTCTAGCAGTGCTGCTGCCACCTCAAACACAGTGAAGAGTCACAATGAACCTGATGATCATCCAATAGCTGATGAGCAAATTCAAGATGTCCACTTGAGAGGCAGTGCAGACCTTCCCCCCATTATCCCTAATGAGCAAGATCATCCATTGGTTGAGCCACAAGGAAACTCGTGAGTTTCTAAAACCTATGTAGTTATTTAAAAGCCAATTTGCACTCATATGTTGTGTTACTGGAACTGTTTGCTTACTTCCCAAGGCACTGGACTGAATGTCAAGGGAAGGACACCTGCGAGTGTGTTAACATGTTTACTAAAGAGCCATCATCCTAGTTTGGTTGAGTATAGAGGGAAGACAGTGGTGGCAACAACATGGAAACGTAGAAGTGGATTACAAGTTGAGAGAATCTCTCACTTGTACTGGCTCCAAGAGCCTGGCCTTGGCTTCTCCCTCCAGTGAGGCCGCTACTAACCCCTAGCTTTACAACTTCTCGTTTTCTGCTCTTATGTCTATTACAGAGAAGCAGTTAGCGTCACTTGTGGATGAAGAGCTTTGCCTAGTGTTTAGTCGCCTTCAAATCGCATATGACAACCGGATGAGCAAGAAGACGGGTGAGAGGCCCAAATGCTTCGAGTGCGGAGAGGTCGGCCACTTCATCGCCAAGTGCCTGAACAAGCAGAACGACTACTACAAGAAGGGCAAGAACCACTCCCGCGACTCCAACAAGTACCACTCTGACACACACGACTACGACAAGTGCGACCACGCCAAGCACCGCTCCGGCAAGATCAAGAACATCAGGAAGGCTTTCAAGAGCTACCAGAAGGACAACCGAAAGCGGGACAAGGCCTTCTTCGCCGAGCTTGGTGGTCTTTGCAGCGGATCGTCCTCCTCCTCCTCCTCGGACTCGTCAAGCTCAACCGATGAGGAGATCATCACCAAGCGAGACAAGAGGAGGGATCAAGGCGGTCTAGCTGGACTCTGCTTCGTCTCCACCAAGTCTAAGAGCAAGCACAAGATGCACCGGAGATCCTTCTGCTCCATGGCGCTTAAGGACAGGGACGACAAGGGCAACGACAACGACTCCTCCAATGAAGAGGTAACTCCTGAGCAAGTAGAGATCCTTGAGATGCTGAAGAAGAATAGTCGTGAGTTGAAAGCCTAGGATAAGGTGTTGGAGAGGGAAGCCAAGAAGCTGCAGAAGCAGAAAGCTAAGCTTGCAGATGCCTTAGCTGAGATTGAGAGGCTGAAGAGTGTGCAAGCCCAGCCTAGTGAGTTTGAGTGCCCTACCTGTGAGTCCTTGATGAGTGACCATTGTGAGCAGAAGAGCAAGTACGCTCATCAGGCAGAGGAGATGGATAGGCTAAAGGTAGAGATAGGCAAGCTCCAGTCTAAACTGGATGAGCCTATTTTGAGTAATGAGCCTGAGTATGAAATGTGCCCCCACCTAGCTGTTGACATAGCTCAGCTAAAGGTGAAGTGTGAGGGGCAGCTCAAGGAGTTGGAGGAGTTTAGGGCTAGACCCACGCTTTCGAGGTGCATGCATGGTCTGTCCTACTTTGAGGAGTGAGCTTGAGGAGGTGAGAGTTGACCTTGAGGTGCTTTAAGCACCTCCTGACACGTGTGAGAACTGTCTCACTTTGAAATTGCAGTTGGTGGAGACGGATGCCACCATTAGAAAGCTTGAGAAGTCTACTCCCATGATTCCCTCTCTAGACTATAACACTTATGCTGCCCAGACTTTAGTTCTAGAGGAACTAAGAGAGGAGAAGTTGGTCCTTGAAGAGGACAACTGTAGGTTGAGAGAGGGGTTGAGCTGGATATATGCCAAAGAACCTCAGCTTGGGATGATCATAGAGGGAAAGAAGCGTGGTGAAGGTGACACGAGTGGACTTGGGTTAGGAGAGTGTAGTACCTCGGGTGAGAAGAAGAGTGCCCCAATCAAGCTTAGCACTGCCTCTCCTCAGCCTGTTCCTACTAATGATGGGGTTTACCATGAGCCTCCCAAGGCTGCCCCAAGGAAGTCATACTGGACACCCAAGCCACCACAAGCCAAGCTGGACAAGATTGTGAAAGAAGTGCTTAAGCCTTCAGGTAAGAAGCAAATCCAGCAACCCGCACCACCTAAGGTTTCACCACCACACCAGAAGCCCAAGACACAGCCCCAACCTATGCCCAAGAGACCTATCTACCACTGTGAGTTTTGCCAATGGAGTGGTCACTTGGAGGAGTTTTGCTTCAGAAGAAAGCGGGTTGAGAGGCAGGAGAGAGTTTGGGGGAACCTAGATTAGTTCTACCAGGGTGTTAGGCAGGATCCTCCCCATTGCGGTGAGATGAGAGACCTCTTTGCTAGTGAGAGAGGAGGCAGCTTTCAAGCCCGTTCTCCTGGTGGTGAGAGACGCTTTGCCGGCCAAGCTCCTAGTCGTTTTTAGCATGGCTATGGACCTCGTGACCGAGGCTTTGGAGGTAGAGGGTTTGTGAGTTCATGCTTTGGAGGTAGTGGTTACCCAGATCATCGTGATGCTTACTTTGACTGTGCTTACCCCACTTTTGAGCAGATGGCTCGTCACTGGTTCAACAGTTTTACTAACCCCAGTGCCACACCGTTTGCTCACTCTCACTTTCCTTGATTTTGTAGGATCGAGACCTAGAGGACATATGGGTAATGGACTTCGGCTGCTCTTGGCACATGACAGGGCACCGCAGATGGTTCTCCAGCCTCAACCTCGTGAGCACCAAGGAGTACATCACTTTCGGGGATAATGGTCAAGGTAAAGTGTTGGCTATTGGCTCTGGCAAGCTTTCCCTGAGAGAAGTTGCTTTGGTAAGGAATTTGGGGTTCAATTTGGTTTCTGTCTCACAACTTCTCAAGAAAGGGTTTGAGGTTCGCTTTAAGGAAGGTTCTTCTTGTGTGCTTAATGCTAAGGAAAACCTTGTTTGTCGGATTTTTCCCTATGGGATGGTTTTTAAGGTTGACCTTGCATCTGTTTCTGGCCCTCCTCGGTGTTTGGTAGCTGGTCCTTTTGCTGATATCTAGAAGTGGCATAGGAGGCTAGGCCATTTGAGCTTTGATCTGCTAGTCAGGTTGAGGTCGATGGGACTGATCCAAGGATTGCCAAATTTGAAAGCAGAGAAGGACTTAGTGTGCCACCCTTATCATCATGGCAAGATGGTTGCTGCTTCTCATGCTCTTGTTAATCAGGTTATGACCTCTTACCGAGCGAGTTGTTGCATATGGACACTGTTGGTCCTGCTCGGGTACAGTCGGTCAATGGGAAGTGGTATGTGCTTGTCATAGTAGATGATTTTTCTCGCTTTTCGTGGGTGTTCTTCATGGAATTCAAAGATGAGGCTTTCAGCTTTGTTTGGGATCTGGTCTTGAGGTTAAGAAATGAGAGTCAAAAGGCCATGAAGGCTATCCGCAGCGACAATGGCGGAGAGTTTCGTAACTCTCATTTCGAAACCTTCTGTCGTGACCTAGGTCTCGAACACCAATTCTCGTCTTCTTATACCCCACCGCAGAATGGTGTTGTGGAACACAAGAACCGCACACTCGTTGAGATGGCTCAGACAATGCTCGATGAGCATAGGACTCCGCGACGCTTTTGGGTTGAGGCTGTGAATACCGCTTGTTACATTGCCAACTGTATCTTCCTACGAGCTTTCTTAGGGAAGACTTCGTACGAGCTACGGTTTGCAAGGTAGCCCAGCATCAAGCACCTGCGCGTGTTTGGTTGCAGATGCTTTGTGCTCAAGAGGGGGCATTTCGACAAATTTGAATCTCACTGCTTGGATGGTATTTTCCTTGGGTATGCCTCTAGCTCGAGATCATATAGAGTGTGGATCATTGATACCAAACAAGTGGTTGAAACATGTGAGGTTTCCTTCGATGAATCTATGCCTTGCACAACCCCTGCATTTGAGCTGTCAGGTGATGATGAGGAAGGCACGCCCATCTTTGAAGATGAGGAAGGTGAAGTAGATGCTGGTGATGAAGGAGCCACTACATCGGCTGTAGCTCCTACCCCCTCTGCTACGAGCTCTGAAGATGAAGGAGGACCCTTGCCTACAGCCTCCTCCTCGCTCCCCCGACTGCAAGCTCGAGTAGAGGTTGGCCCCGCTGAGGACACAGGGGAGGTGACCTTCGAGATTGTTTTATCTTGGTAGCTCCAACGGGATCATCCTCCACACAGGATGATTGGAGATCTACATCAGCGTGTCACACGCTCTTCGGTTAACTCTCTAGCCTTCTTTTGCCACTCCGCATTTGTTGCTTTTTTCGAACCCCAAGATGTGTCACATGCATTATCTGATCCTAGTTGGGTGAACGCCATGCATGAGGAGTTGAAGAACTTTGAGAGAAACCATGTCTAGGACTTAGTTGAACCTCTACCAAATTGCCACCCTATAGGAACCAAGTGGGTCTTCAAGAACAAACAGAGTGAGGATGGGATGGTTGTGAGGAACAAATCGAGATTGGTAGCCCAGGGTTTCTGTCAGAAGGAGGGGATAGACTATGAGGAGACCTTTGCTCCTGTAGCTCATTTAAAGGCCATTAGAATTCTGCTTGCCTTTGCTGCCTCTAAAGGCTTCAAACTGCAGCAGATGGATGTCAAGTCAGCCTTTCTGAATGGTTACATAGAGGAGGAGGTATATGTGAGACAACCTCCTCGTTTTGAGAGTACCAAGTTTCCAGACCTGGTGTATAAGCTGAGAAAAGCCCTTTATGGTCTGAAGTAAGCTCCAAGAGCTTGGCATGCTAGGTTGAAGTCTTTCTTGCTCAAGTCTGGGTTTGTGATGGGTTCAGTAGACAAGACCTTATTTCTCTTGCATCGTGGCGGTGACACCCTCCAAGTTCAGATATATGTGGATGACATTATCTTTGGTGGTTCGTCTCACGCTTTGGTGTCTAAGTTTGCTGAACAGATGAGCAGCGAGTTTGAGATGAGTCTCATGGGTGAGCTCCAGTTCTTCCTTGGGCTGCAGATCAAGCAAGGCCCTGAAGGAACCTTCATCCATCAAGCCAAGTATACGAAGGACATTCTGAAGAAGTTTGATATGGGAGACTCCAAGCCTATGTCGACTCCCATGTCAACACAAACGGCGCTTGATGCGGAAGAAGAAGGGGAGGTGGTGGACCAGAGGGAGTACCGAGGGATGATCAGCTCACTTTTGTACCTGACGGCGACTAGGCCGGACATTCAGTTTGCGGTTTGCCTATGTACGCGATTTTAGGCCTCACCGAGGACATCACATCGTCAAGCAGTGAAGGGCATCTTTAGGTATCTAAAATACACTCCTGAGATTGGTCTTTGGTTCTCTTCAGCTTCGACACTCTCTTTCAGAGGGTATTCGGATGCTGACTTTGTGAGTTGTCGGTTGGAGCGCAAGTCTACCTCCGGCACCTGCCAGTTCCTCGGTTCTTCTCTTGTCTCTTGGTCCTCACTCAAGCAATCTAGCGTAGCCACTTCCACCACAGAAGTCGAATACGTTGCTGCTGCTAGTTGCTGCTCCTAGCTACTTTGGATGAGAGCTACCCTAAGTGACTTTGGTTTGAGTTTTAGAAAGATCCCTCTCCAAGTTGACTCTACTTCTGCTATCTCTGTAGCCAAAAATCCCATCTTGCACTCCAGAACCAAACACATAGACGTGAGGTTTCACTTCCTGAGAGATCACTATGAGAAGGGAGATACAAATGTAATTCATGTTGAAACCGAGAACCAGTTGGCCGATATCTTCACCAAGCCCTTAGAGCTTAGGACGTTTGCTTGCTTGTGTGGGGAGCTTGGTGTTTGTTACCCCTTTGAGTTGCTACCTAAGCATTTTTGACACCTTGCCTAAATCTGAAATCTGAACTAAAACTGTATACAAGCTGTGTCTCATGGAGCTGAATTGAAAAGATCCAGATGGCTTCACTTGTCACACTGATCTAGTTTGAGATAGCTTGCTTTTGCACTTTGGCATGAACTTGGACTAGGCTGTGTGTGACCAAACCTTGTCTTAAGCTCCTAATGGTTCTCTGAACCTAGGCTTGGCATTGGTTGGTAAGAAGTGGCCAAGATAAGTGAATAACCCCTGGCACATGATGTAACTTGCATGAAGTTACAAATTGCTAAATCTGAATTTTGCAAGTCTCTGAATTGCTTATGGCCTATTATATATCGTTTGGTTGAGAGTAGCATACCTGTATGTTCTGCTAGCATCTTGCTGTTCATGCCTACCTTGCTAGATGCTATTCATGTTGGTGATGCGTTCTTTTCAACAACCCTAAAAAACATGCTCATATTTCTGTATAAGATAGATTCAATTGAGCTTGTTTGCATGCTTCCTTGCCCTCACTTGCCCTGTATGCTAGAACTTGTGTTTACTAGCTTTTCATCCCTCCTGAGCTCTATTTGGTACACTTCCTGCATTTCATGGCATATTTTGAGGGGGAGTTGGATTGTTCAGGGGGATTTGAGTTCTATGAATCCTTTATGTGTCCATTGTCAACAAGGGAGAGAAATTGTTCTTCATGGACCAAGGGAGAGAATTCTGGAGAGAACTAGTTGAGGGGGAGCTGTGCATTCATCTTGGATTTGTGAGGATGCATTTTAGGGGGAGTTTGAGCTTTGCATGCTCTTGCATCAGTGCGTTGAGTCTTTTGCCTCTTTCTCGAGGAGCTGATGCTTTGCCTAAGTATGATTGTGTTGAGCCGGTTTGCCTCTTTCTTGAGGGGTCATGCTTTAGTTTGATCGACTGCGTTGAGCGGTTTCCTTTGTCTTAGGGGGTCGATCTTTGGCTTTGTTTTTGTTGCCTCAATTTGCCCTTCTCTGCTTATGTTTGGTTTTTGGGCATCTTGAGCAACTTCTTCTTTTCTTCTTTCTTTTCGGTTTTACGCATTTCTTCTTATCTTTGTTCTATTTCATGTTACAGGTTGAAGGTGTTGACAATACACTCATCAAGGGGGAGATTGAGAGCCAATGGACCAGCTCCATTGCCTCTGAAGTGATGAGTGATTGTCAACGGAAGCTAAGACCCAGAAGGACTTGGGCACAAGCCCTCCGATGGACTGGATGTAAATGGATAAGAAAGTCCTCCGAAGGACAGGAGGCATGCTCGACGTCGGTCGGCCATGAGAGTTTGGTACACGGAGGAACGGCACGGCGACGGCAAGTGTCATACCCCCGAAGGACTGCGAGGCGACCCTGATTGATAGGGGATGCTGGGTGCCACCGTGGTGCTCCAACCCGAGTGGATGGTGCGAAGACGTGCAAGGGCGTTGGCGGATTCGCTCAAATCCACAACCCTACCACCAAGTTACCAAGACTCGACGAATGGCCTCAATTCTCGCCGAGATAGAGTAGAGTGGGCCGTTCCAGGCCCAGGAAGGAAATCCTAAAATTTCTCGGTTTCTGACTTCAAAACTTGGGGTCGATCGGCGAATTTGGCTACTGGCCACGTGGACGTCATCCGGAAGATAGTGTGCTACAGAAGAAGATCAAGACTCCATCGCGGTCATCCATCCCTGAGAAATTGGGGTCTTTTCCTGTTTAGCCCCTTTAGGCGTTTCTGTTGTAATATAGGGGTCTTAGTGTAAACTGAGTCTGTTAGGCCTGAGCTATAAATACCTAAGTGGCCAGTCATTTAGGTGACTCTTCTACCTCAAAAAACCCTAGCCTTAGCTTTCCAACCAGCCAAGTGCTTAGAGTAAAAACCGGGTGCTAATCTAGGATTTGGAGTCCTCTAAAGCTAGAGCTAGTACTTTGCATTAGTGGGAGGATGAAGGGTGGTAGGCTGTGAGAAACCTTTTAAAAATTAATTTCTCTCTCTAATACCAGGAAGATTCGTCCCCAAATCGAGTTCACATGTGCAGCCATCTTCTTCCCCCTTTCTAGTTTGGATTTTGGGTGAACCTCAAAGGCTTTTGGTGATTTATGTTTGCCCGCGAGTTAGCCCTCTTTTTTTAGTGTTTTGGACTTGCTAGGACATGGAGATTATGACTTAGTTTATCTCAATCCTGCAGGATTACCACGAGCAGCCGTTCTTTATTTTTTCCCCTTTTTCCCCAAATATTTCCCTCTTTACAAAATCTGAAATTTCCGCTAAACCCTTAATCTTTTTGAACAGACCTTTTGGGAATATCTTTGGAATAGTGTTAGGATCGCCTGCGCAAAATTTCGTAAAGATTTGAGAAGGTTTGATCAAGTTTTGGATTTGCAAACTCAAGAACCGAGGCAGTTTCTGGGTTCACAGGACAGTCCTGCGCCACTTCACGGGATAGTCCGGTGGACCTAACTGTCTCCAAATTGGCTGAATTTTTAGTATGTTGTTTTTCATATTTTCCTCAGCCTGTGGTTATGCCAATTTTCTTTGCAACCCAGTCTTTCTGAAAACTGGCTGTCGGACTATTCGATAGAGGGTGTCGGACAGTTCGGTGTTCCCTGGGTTTTTGGCCAATTCTTCACGTTGGTTTGATCCTAGGGTTCTTGCCTTGTTCCAAGTGGTTCTGGGTGTCTAGAGCCATTCCTAGAGTCTGTCGCAGGCCATTTGCTAAGAGATCTTGTAGTGCTCTAGGTAGGTTGTTTTGTGCTGTTTTTGGTTTTAGCTTTGAGTGCTTTGTTTTGACCTTGTGTTTTTTCACTGCTGATCATACTCTTTGTTATTGTGTTTTAATAAGTCGCATTTCGGTGCGGTGAGTGTCGGGTGGTGAACACGCAAGTTTCGTTGCTTGCCGTGACTTCCGATCTTTGTTGTCGTTGAGTTGCGTGCTCTCCTTCTCCTGGTGCTTATCTTTTCAGTGGACAGCAACTTGCTCCTGCTAGACATATATCTATTTAGTGGACGGTGTCTAGTGTGATTCTCTTGTGAGTTTTCACTGCACCAAGTCTTGGGGTTGTGATTTTGAATTTTGAAGTGCTCCTATTTATCTCTTTTCTAGTCGCACGTCATGGTCCTACACGAGGTTCCTTCGGTGGCGGCGAGCTCCTAATAAGTCGGACGGAGGCGGCGCGGCGGCTCGAAGTTCTGAACCGGCGTTCGGAGCAGAGGAGACCGCGACTGCCGCAAAGGACCGAGGGGGTTCTTTGCGTTGGATGGGATCCGTGGGGTGCTAAAACATAAAATTAGGCGGATTCGATCGGTCAGTGGATTTCTTCTTGATCAAGTGGCTGTAAAAGATTATTTCCTGCTAAATTACCTTTATTTATCAAAAATACTATGATGTTACAATTAGGAGCGAGTATATGGGATTGCTGGTGCCTTGGCGGAGTGTCTGATTACCGTGTTCCGACTTCCGACCTGCTTGCTTCCATTCTGCACCGTGCGGCCGTGCCTTTTATAGGGGACTGTCAGGAGCCGCGGAGGCTGCCCAAACGTTTTGGCACGAGTGGGGTTGGTTCGGTTGGGATATTCCTGCAACGGCGCGCAAGGCTCGCTCGTGGATGCGCATGATGCTCGGGCATCCCAAGCGCATGTGCCAGCACGAGCCACGCTTGGCAGCCTGGCTCCGATCCGGCCGAACGCGCCAGATGCCCCAGATGCTCTGTCGGACGACTGACCTTGGGCGTCACCACTAACACGTGATGCGGCAGCTGCCAGGACGCTGGGATGATGTTTTTTTTCCGAAAAAAAAGGAGCCACTTAATTACTCGTAAAAGTTTTACAAACCTAAGCAATAATTCGCTCAACACATTAGATAAGAAAAACGCCACTGCTGAGTTTGGAACATTTCGCTAGTTGTGCGAGCTAATGTGTAGCTTCATTACGCTCCTTTTCACATGGACAACCTTCTATTCAGGCAAAAATTCACTTATTTCCATAGCTTCAACGATTATGAATGTTAGTTTTGATCTTAAACATCTTGGTCTTTTCAAAACTTTCTTACATATAGATAGTCTGTCTCTAAGATAACTTTTTTTATTAATCCATTCCACTGCTAAAGACAGACCTTCCTTACACACAACAATTTCTATTTTTTCAGCATCAGAACCTACGTAAATGTATTTCCATGCAGAGAGGAAAACCTCGCCTGAATCATCTCTAATAATCACGCCAGTACCAGCATCTTTGGATTTATCATCAAAAGCACCATCGACATTTATTTTGACCTGTCCTGATTCAGACAAAGTCCACTGCCCTTTCTTCTTGGGCTTGTCATCAACCCGATTTACTTTGAGGGAATCAAAGACTGGCTGCTTTTCTTTTTCATCAAAATGGTTTGAGGAATGTCGGATGAAACACAGCTCAGTCCAATACTTTCTGATAAATATAACTGAGCTTGCAAGAGAAGTAAACTTTATATCATGCGTGATATCATTCCTAACTTGCCATATTCGCCAAAGAATCAGGAGCAACCTAGAAGTTTCATCCTTGTTAATTGAAAATAAAAACATGATTAGTCTCTCTGGTTTAAGATGTAGTAAAAGATCCTCCTCAGGTAGTTTCCATTCTTCCCTCAAAGCGTCCCTAAGAACCCTTGAATGTGGGCATCTGGTCATCGCGTGTATAGTTAACTGAGGTTTTAACTTGATTTTGACTTCACAGTGAACTCCTCGGCAACCAATAAGAAACTTTTTCCATTTGATCTGTTTCTTTGTTATGAATCCCGGGCGATTAAAATATTTACTTCACATGAACTCCTCGGCAACCAATAAGAACCTTTTTCCATTTGATCTGTTTCTTTGTTATGTATCCCGGGCGATTAAAATATTTACTTCACATGAACTCCTCGGCAACCAATAAGAACCTTTTTCCATTTGATCTGTTTCTTTGTTATGTATCCCGGGCGATTAAAATATTTAAACACCAAACCGATTGCAAATAGATAGTCATTGGAGGTACCCTAAGCAGCCATGCGACCTTAAATACTAAGAAAGGTAGTAGCATGTAGTAGCCTTTGCTTCAAATTATTTGTGGTTCGACCTTTCCATATGTTAACTTTCACCATTCCTCCTTATCAAAAAAAAAAACTTTCACCATTCCCCTTATTCAAAAATTCACAATTATTATCCAATAGTATGCAAATCCCACGCCAAGCACGGCCTAGTATTGTTATAAAACATAAATATTACTACCTCCTCTCATTAATATATGATTTTTTTCCAATTTTAGACAAAAAAAATCATATATTCAATGGCTGGAGGGAGTAGAAATTTAAATAGAATTTTGAGACCAACAATTAATCAAAATTACTAGTGTGCAATTTCTTTCACATGTTTATATTTTAATGAAGCATATGTATACATAATTTTTTATCTTATCTATCTACTTTAGACTTTAGATTAGAGACCTATTTTAAATTACCTTTCACAATGGCATAATAGGTAATCTATATAGATTAGAGACATATTTTAATTTATCTTTCACAACGGCACAATAGCTAATTTATATTTAAATTTAAGGGTTACTTCAATCCTTCTTTCACAATATCATTGCCGGTGAGTAATTTATGTGCCAATTTCGTACATGATGTTCGTACAAACCACCTTATTAGAAAATTACTTGGTTTAATCAAATATACAAGTCGTTTACTTGAAAATATTAAACATCCTTTGCAAGCGTAAAGTCTATTACTTGTAACAAAAAAAAATCCAAAGATTTAGCCCAACCCTACTCCCGTGATAGTAAAATGCCCCCTCGATGGAGTAATGATGATTCTCATAACTTAAAATTAGGTATTTTCATGAAATCATCTTCAGGTAGTAAATAAATCAACCATCCTAATCATAAAGTGCTTGCGTTTGGCATTGTAATTATTTGCAAAGTGCCATAGATGAAAGTTAAATATATTATTTAAATAGTAAAAATATTTGTAACAACCCTCAAAAGTAGTATTTATTTGATTTTTGCAACTACAATAAGTAAATTAAATTTTCTAAATGCAGCAATACATGTTAGAATTCATGAACAATAGGGACATTTGAGTCCCTAGAGAGTAGCAAAGTAGTAATTATTTTACTCATACAGTCACATGAAGAATATATAAAATTTTACATCACAGATAAAATGCATACACGAGTGTTTCTTCAACACAATCTAGTGTATTTGTCCAAAACCAAACCCACTACCACAAGTTTTATTTTTGACATAATCCATCTCCAAAAGTTTTTTATTTTTAATATAATGGATCGTAGCGTTTACTGTAAGAGTATGGTGATTGTACGGTTTGGGGGTGTTTTAGGCTCACAGTAGTAAGCATTTTACTACCTAACATGATTTTATGGTTTCAGATTAAAATTTTACACCTAAAATATGGTGTATGTATCTCTACAATTACGGGTTATTTTACAATTTGTTAGGCTGTTTTTCAATCATTTTACTACCGGACATGATTTCATGGTTTCAAACTAAATTTTTACACCTAAAATATAGCCCGCTGAGCACATTTATAGGTATGTGCTGGCTTTACAATTGCAGCACTGTTTTTACAGCTGTGGGATTGAGGACTACATGCATCAAGTTGTACATTTACGATTGCGGGACTGTTTTTACAGTTATGGGATTGAGGGTTGCATGTTCAACGCGCTGTGAGTTGAATAGCAGTTATATATATATATGTACATATATATACGTATATATATATACATATATATACGTATATATATATGTATACATATATATAATATATGTATATATATGCGCATGTAGCTACACTCACCTGTGTATCTCAACATTTTGAAGGTATCTAGTAGAATGAAATATATGTACACGGAGTATGCAATGATACTAGGCTATCTGTGGTGATATGTGCATGAGGTATGCGAGTATACCTTAAGTATGTAGACATACCTCGTTATATGTATTAATATAAATGTATTTTCATAATAAATTAAAATCAGAGGCTGATTTATAATTTTTTTCATGTGATGACACTTGAGGTATCTTAAAATAAATATGTGAACATACTCAAACTGATAAATGAGAATGCGAACATACCCTTATTGATTTATTAAAGGTGAGTATAGCTACATGCGCATGTAGATAAAACTCTTCATATATATATATATATATAGCAAGGTGCTCGTACGTCGTAACGGGAGAAAAAAAATCTTTAAACACATTTAGGTCTCGCAAATAAATTCCATATCATATTGTTTCGACCTTTTTCCGTTGACTGTGAGTGAATTTTAGGGTTCTGTCAGTTGGGTTAGAAATATTATCTTTTAGCATTCCGGCAATATATAGAACATCGGAATCCGTTTGTGACTTAGGTGTCCATTTTCGCGTGGGCTGCTCCTGCATCCGAATTGGGTTCAGAAATAAATTGACTATGAGTGAATTTTGGGTGATGTTAGTTGGGCTGGAAAGGTTGTCATTTTATCTTTCCATTGATATATGGAACACCGAAAACGAAATCCGTATGCGTTGTGGCCTATTTTTCTATCCGAATCGGGCTCGCGAATAGATTCATATATATAGAACGTTGAAAACGGAGTTTGTATGCGAACTAAGCATCCGTTTTCGCATGGCTGCTCTGCAGTCCGAATCAGAGTCACGTATAAATTAAATTAAATTTTAGATGAAAGAGATGTAAGACATGCGAGGTTGGACTACATAATCATCCGTTATATCTCTACCTATTAATAATAAAAGACGGCAGCCAACGGGAATCATCAAAACAATATCACCTAAAATTTATTCGCGAGCTCGATTCATAAGGCAAGAGCAGCCCACACGGAAACGAACGCCTAGATCGCATACGGACTCCGGTTTCTACGTTTTATATATTGCTGGAAAGGTAAAAAATATTATTTCTAATCAAACTCATACTACCCAAATTTGGCTCGTAGGTAACCGGAAAATTTGAAACAATAGGACATAGAATTTATTTGCGAGGCTTATTCTTGTATATGCTTAAGGATTTTTTTCTCCTGTTGCAATGTATGGACATTTTTTCATCAAATCTTTATAGATGCTAGTATATATTAATTAGATATATATATTATTTATCAAATATTAAAATAAAAAAATTCAAAATACATTTGATGAAATATATATGTGACACGGGCCTCGGAGTTCAGACTGCACATATTTTGGCCCAGCCGATAGCGTGCATGCCCTAAATCCCCGTCCCTTTTCTTACCGTTCAGGTGGCGGCGGCCCCCTCCCCACACAGTGCTCTCCTTTGCTGGTCTCTAAGTGTGCCAGCTCCGGCAAGGCGGTGAGCCTCACGATCTAGCTGGGTCATGGAGGATGCCGCTCCCCCGAGCAGGCAAGCCTCCGTTGCCGCTGCTGTCCGAATAACCCCTGTTCGTGCCGCGTTGCTCTCTCCCTTCCTGCTCAGTTTCTCCCTTCCGGCACAGGATCCCAACCTCTCTCGTATTGTGTGGTTCTCTCTCTCGTTTTAGATTTTTCATTCCTTTTCCTCTTGGAGAGCCCAACATGCCAGGGTCATTATATATAATGGCAATTAGCGGCAAGCTGTCATACGTACTTCTCTGTTCATCGCAGCCTGTCAGATCAGATGGTGCTCCTTTCATCATATTGAACAGTTATGACAAGATTTATCCCTAGTTTTCTTGCCGATTTGGTACTATGATTTGAACATACAACGTTGTATGAGGTGTATTTTCTTGAGGGGTTAAATCAAATCTGGGTCAGAAGGCACGCATGAGGTTAAATTTGGGCCTGCGGCCTCAGCGTTGCTGTAACGCCTCAAAATTTAGTACTCGGAATTTTCTTCTAATTTCTCCCTAATTCAAAATTAATTTTTCGAAAACTCTAGATGTTGCGTATTTGTTTTGAGTGTGTTAATATGAGCTGAACAAAATTCCAAATATCGCAAATACTCTCCACCAAAATTATTTGCAAAATTCATTTCCAAAATCTCCGCGCCACTTGGACCCTCCATACGCCACTTGGACGCCATCTCCGCGCCATTTGGACCTTTCATCTCCGCGGCATGTCATCGGATTTCTCCACCACCGGCTATAAATAGCTCCTCACCCCATGCCAACATACACACCGAGCTCACCATCGCCGCGACCAGCCCGCGGCTCACCCGAGCGTTGCCCGTTGCGAATACCTTCCATCCTACTCCAATTTCTCCGTTCTGTTCTTGATCACAAGCAACGTCACAGCAAAATTCTCCACAACGGAGCCATCTCGGTCCAATTAAACTAGCATAGAGAATCACATCCACGACGCTGACAACCATCAGAGTTGAACCCCCCTCGTCATCCTCCGTCTTTCCATGCCTCGGATCAGAAAATGATGACCGGAACCTCTACTTTGGCGTAGCTCAGGTGACTCCCTGCCGCTGCATACGGCGGCGCAAGGCGAGCAGCAGAGCTGCTGCTCTGCTCGATGATGACCGGAACCTCTACTTTGGCGTAGCTCCGGTGACTTCCTGCCGCTGCATAGGCGGCGCAAGGCGAGCAGCCGAGCTGCTGCTCTGCTCGAGCCTGCCAAGCTCTATCTTTCTGATTAATCCCCCTCCCGTCCATAGTCTTGTAGGTCGGCCCAACCTTCCTTCCACCAGCGCGCACCCGTGCGCTGCACACACCAAAAGCACCGAGCCAATCCAAAACATAATTAGCTTAATCACGAGAAGCTCCCACAAAAGTCACCTGCTAGCCGATGGTTCAATTGTATACCAATCTTTTCCTCTATCCATTTATTTCCTATTTAATCCCTCAACCATACGAGCTCTGATTCTATCGATTCTTCTTTCTAAATTCATCAAAAATCAATATCTACCATCCACATTAAATTCATGATTTTAGAAGCTTACAGGGCCGCCTAAAAGCCGGTGCCACATTCAACACCGTAGGCGAGGACCGTCGACACCAGCCTGAAACCCTGCTCGGAAGCAGTCTAGAAATATTTCCTGTTACTACAGAATCCAAAAACACAATTTTATTCTCCAGTTTCCAAATATTCGGATTTTAGAATATTCCAAGAATATTCTTTTTTTCCTTTTCTTTTTCCGAATATACAGAATTCATATCTTCTTCGGTCCAACTCCGATTTGGGTGATTTTTTCGCCAAAATTCATCTAAAATCAAGCTCTATCTACCCATATACTCCATAAAATCTTTTGTCCTGACCGGAAACCACCGTCATGCTGCCACGACGCCGTCCTACGTCCTAGTCAGTACTTCGCACCGGTCGCACAAACATTGTGAGCCTGGTGATCGATGCCGTTGATCTTCTATTCTCCATAAATCATAAAGGTTCATGTCTTAGTCTGTTCGAGTCCTGAATTCCGATGATGACGATAACGAAAATCATCTGAACATCATTGCTCTCTCAACCACTCCACAAATAGATCTTCTTCAAAACACCAACATGCGACCGCCTCCCCTTCGGCATTGTCGACCCCGTATCTCGCGTTCACCGCCCCTGCTTTGGTGTCTCCGTAACTATCATTACCGAAGCCGCCAACTCATCCGAAAACTTGCTACACCCCAACCACTTGCAGTAATACCACTAGTAAGGACCCACCAGACTTTCATCTCCACAATCCAAGCTCTATACCACCAACCTGTTGAGCTCATATTATATTTCGGTTGTGTGTTTTCATTCTTTGTGCACTAGGCCTTACCGGAGAGTCCGTTCGGCCTACCTCTCGATGTATACTACGAGATGGTCTGCGCCCAATACGTCCAGTAACTGTTATATCAACCGCCTCAACAAAGTAAAAGGCAAGTCCACTGGAATCCCCACTTGATGCATAAATTTTCTATGTTTTGCAAAAACAACCATTGGTCTGGTAATCACATAAACTTGCATATTTTGCTTGTTAAGGTAACTCATCAAAATATATAGCCACCTAAGCTTATTTTAGATGTAGTACGCATAGGTGGAATCGCTCATTTAAATATTTATCATAATCTTGACGCTATGTTGGATTATGGATATGGAATGTGATGGGTATGAAAAAATGGATGTGTGGTGTGGTTTTTGAAATAAAATGGAAAAGAACCCCAGGCAACCAACTATGTCAGAATACGGCTACGCGTTGAAACAACCATAATAAGGGCACGGAATGAACGAGTAACTTAAGTAACTCGCGGTTACCCCATGTCCCGGGATTCGTAGAGTATACTGGGTAGATGGTTGCTTGCGGTGTCGAGCATTGAAAAGTGGGAATGGTTCGTTCTACCAGAGCTCTCCGTAAGGACCGTTATGATTTTCATCTTGCTTAACTCTTTTAGTACAATCACTCACTCTGTATGAGGCACTTGGCTAGGCCCAAGCCGGAGTGGATAGCCTAGTAGCTTCTGTGTTGATGCATAAGGGGCTAGGGGAAGGATGGGTGTCAACGGAAGTATTGAGGGGTACTTAAGTGACTCAGATGCCCGAACCCCTAATGTTCTGCTAGGTGATGAAACAAAGGCAACGGCTTGGTTTGGAATTCGGGCAAGTTACGATGGTAACGCACCGCTGAGTCCAACTTGTGGGAATTAGTACAACCTCTTATCAGAGTAAACATATTCGAATAGTCCGTTCCCACTGGCATGGATGAAGTACGGCATGGTTCTTCAGTTAGCAGTTTTCAAAAAATAAAATTGAATTGGTTTGTGACCTGGATAAAATGGTATTTTGTTCAGCATATAGTGTTAGCATTCCCAAAATTTATTTGGAGGAAGGTGGGCTGCTGAGTGTGTATGTACTCACGCTTGTTTTGTTGTTGTTTTTCTCAGTGCTATGGACATATATAGGTCTGAGAACGAGTAAGGGTTACGACCTGCTTTCCAACTGTGTCGTAAGGAAGATGGGACTACGTTTTAAATTCCACTGCTTCTGCGCCCTTTTGTGGTTCGACCCGTTTAGGTCAGATCTGTACCACTCTGATGTAAGAATGTGATTATCAAACCCTGGGATGGTAATAAAGCACATTTTAGTCCCATTGTGGAAACTGGGCGCTTCAGTTGCAGCCCCATGGCAATAGGACGCGTGCAAAGCCCAACTGACCAGTATGACGACGGACAAAGAAAGCGACTGACGACCGTAGAGGATCCGAAGCAGATCGGCAATTGACCAAGCAGTCCCACATGTAAGAACAGACCAAAAGTCCTTATTTGTTTTTATATTATGCAGAGATTAGGAGCCTTGGGCTCCAAAAACTGGAGGAAATCCAGGTCCAACGGCGCCGTCTCAGTCCAATCACACCAGGTTGGTCCCATTGCTCTTGACCGATCTGCACCACGTCACGCCCCTAGGCTCTGCACCAACCCTATCCCTTTTGTGCCCCGCGTTTTGGGCCGACGCTTGGTAATTTTGCCGCCGCCTCACACCGCCCCCGTAGCGACCCCGGTGCAGCCACCGTAACCCTCCCCCACTGCTTTGCGTCGCTCTGGCACCTCGCCCGGCCTCTGTCTCCAACCCCCCTGTGGCCGGTGCGGGTAAGCTCCCTCCACGCAGCTGGCCGCCCCTTCCCTGCCACCCCTCCAGGCCTCCACTACCCCCGCGACGGCACCCGCCCCTCCCCAGCCTTCCTATCATCCGCACTGGCGAGTGCCTACAATCGACATGGCTTGGCCGATGGCGCCTACGGGCCACCCAGTGGCGTTGGACGCCCAAAAATTTAGGTGTGGCGGTGGATTTAGTAGACAATAGTCATGTATTGTACAAAGAGAAAACATAAATTAGTAGTGAAGGATTAGAGTGAAATGTTAAATGTAATAAAAGATAAACAATTAGAGTGAGTTATACCAGTAAATTTATTAGTTGCGTCGAGGGGATTTTGGCAAGTGCATATTTATATCTTTTTTTCTTCTGAAAATCTTCTTGATAGATCAATTCCTTTCAACTGATGCAGATACTTTCACCTCTTCCATGTGCCTTTCTTTTCCCCTTCTGCTTGAGCATTCAACTGATGCGGTGCTTTCAACTAGTGCATATTCAAGAACATTAAATGAAATTAGGCACATTCACAATCCCACAAATATAAAAAAAAATCACTCTCACTGCTTGCTTGTGCCTTTCTTTTCCCTTTTCTGCTTGAGCTTGGTTGGGTATCCATGGAGCTTGGGCGGCTCCTGCATGGATTGGAGAGGGAGTGAGCAAGTGATGGGGGGCATGGAGCGTTGGGCCGCAGGCGCATGGCCAAGCTGGCCTGTCGGTTGCCAATGTCAAGCTGATGCTGCCGGTTGAAGTGTCGAACAAAGAAGGGAGGGAGGTCTGAAGGAGGGACAAGGAGGGAGCTAGGGAGATGGAGTCACGGAGCACCTCATCGGAGCAGGCGGAGCCGGCGGCTCCTTGGGGCGAGGCCGCGTGGGTACGAGGCTACGAGCGCTAAGTGGGGCTGCAACCTGCGGGGACGGAGGACGACTGGGTGATGGCCGCGCGGGTACGAGGCTGCGAGCGCTGAGCGGGGCTGCAACCTGCGGGGACGGAGGGTGACTGGGTGATGGCCGCACGGGTCCTGCAGAACTTTAGATTGTATATATGTCTACCGTTGCACTATCTATGACTATCATTGCATTATTTATGCATGCCATTACACTATTTATGCCTACTATTTTCATTATTTATGTCTACCGTTGCACTATTTATGCAAATCAATGCCCTTTTTATGCCTACCAATGCTTTTGATTTTGTTGCAGTCTGGCATAAATAGTCCCAGATCAGTAGTTTCTGGACGTGGTCCTTGTCAAATTGGTTCACATTATATGATCTATTTTATACATGACCTATTGTCCTGGTGGCTGCTGGCATGTGCAAATCATTGGTCATGGTGGCCATGAGACTGATTTGTTGTTGCAATTAATATTCTTTACTTGTTACGTAGCTTATCATAGCTAGTTGGATCGAGAAACATATCATAGCTAGTTACTTTAGCATCGATTCTATGATTGTCACCACTGATTTCTATGATTGCCTTAGGATCCAAATTGCTGTTACATGCGAATATCCCTGCAATCCTTACTATAAGGCCATAATAGTTACCTGAGGAAATTAATTAGAACTTCTTTAGGGTCTTTGAGTGTAAATTATTGTGGGATTCGTGTCGCATATGAACAATATTTGTTGCTTGCATCAGCTTTACGATTGTAGGATCAGCTAATGCTCCAAATTTCAGTCTTGCTTGCATCAGTTGTATAATTGTCATTGCTGCCTTTTATGATTCATCTCATGCCAAGTTTGATGACTGCTAGTACAGTGTTTTGAATCTATTTATTTGCAAGGTTGCCAGTTGCCTGAGCTTATGTGATCAATTCAAAATTTACACCTAAGGATCTCTGTTTATGCAAAAGATTATTCTTTGAGTTAACGATCCACTATGGCTATATATCTTTTTCTTCTTCTAGATTATATGATGCTATCAATATAGATGATTTCTCCATCAGTTTTCTCATTTTGGTGTGGCTCTTGTTGTCTGACGAGGTTGGAGTACAAAATATGATCCATGGTGTGCTAGCGCGCAGCGAGTTGCCATTGTGCAGCTTGGATTCAAGCCTTCCATGCATCATTTGATTTATCGAAGACCATTTATGCTTCTTAGGTCTGAAATATATCATCATCTGGACAGGAAAAAGTTCGTTACCTTGCGAATTTACGCATGTTTACGCTAGTTGTTATATAGGAGCAATGTAAGTTCCTATGGCCAGGACATCTTTAATTTGGCCAATATATCATCATCTGGACAGAAAAAGGTCGTTACCTTGCGAATTTACGCATGTTTACGCTAGTTGTTATACTTGAGCAATGTAAGTTCCTATGGCCAGAACATCTTTAGTTTGGCCACATGAATTCATTGGACTAAATTTTACATGTGAAAGGAAGGAACTATATTTTCTATGCTGGCACCGGCGAATATTTATGCTTTGCATGAGATTTTTCTAGAATGTACCAAGTTTGACGAGCTGAGTTTGTAATCTGGAATCAAATTTTAAATAAAAAACTAAGCAGCTCAATATCTCTGATCATACCGCTAGGTTTCTACACTTTTTGACTAGATGTATAAAAAGTCCCACACCTCCCTCCCACTTCATATTTACTCACTCAAAACAAGTTTTATTGACTGGTCCATATAATTCGACAACATGTCATATGCTACAAGGCTTAGCATCATAATTCTAGTATCTGAAATTTAAACTGAAATTTACGATACATTCCATTGCGTTTTACGTTTCTCGTACGAGGCCCCTCGCGCTGGTTTGGGGTTGGGCCGCCTGACGTAAATTTATGAATTTTAAAATTTTCAACCTAAAAGTGTAAATTTATGAATTTTAAAAGAGTAAATTTATGTTACCCCATTGAGTTACAGAACTTTCAACTTAAAAGCGTAAATTTATGAATTTTAAAATTTTCAAATATATATTCACAATAGATGTCAAAACGTGCAGAAAAATATTGACTTTCCAACGGTGAAAACTAGTTTGTGAATTGGATGTTAAAAAAAATCGCAAAAACACTAGTGAACTAGAATAGACTGCATACATACATGCGATTATCCCCATATTGTGCGCGTCTTTTCCGTCAGACCTAGTGGATCCCTTGCCTGCTATAAAGGAATATAACTACTGTTCTACTCCCAGCACGCTAATAAGTATTCCACGTGCCCGAGTCAAGCATTCACCCGCGACCGTAAATTTTCTTCCACGGTAATAAAATCTCGGTCAGTCCAGCAACCCACCTTAGCATCAGCCCGCAACTGTAATTTTTCTTCCTCGATCGCCCAACTGCTGCTATAAAAAAATCCCACGACCGTAAACATGTGTAATATTTTATTCTCCCCGAGCAGACAATGTTGTCTGATGCCACAATAGTAAAAGGAACATGCTTTTTTTCGGCAACCGTAAAGACGTAAGCATTTGTCTAAACCAAATCGTAAAGTCCACATCCTATATATAAAAAAAAAATCTCTACACCCTTTGGTCTCTCATTTCCTGTACGATTTTTCTCTCTCCTCTTTATCCCCTGGCAGTGGCGGCGAGATCTAGATCCGTCTCCAGTGCCGGCGGCGCGCGAGATGGAGGAGCCCCAGCGACCATGCGGCGGCGCCCTCCCCGGCGTCCCAGGTGGCAGTGCCTCTATGAGGCAGCGACGCCTCTCCGTGGAGCCTAGGCAATGGCGCCCCTCCCGGGAGCCATGTGACACGGACACACGGTAAATATCTCTCTCTAATCCTAGGTTGTAGTCGAACGGATGGAGTGCGGTCTTCCTGAGAGAATCGATCTGGGCAACACCGGAATTGGACGATGTGGTTTCCCAGCCGGCAACGATCTGTGCTGCTCTAATGTTTGACCCTGCCTATTTCGTGCTAGCTTATGTTTACCGCAAAGCCTCAAGATCCATGATTCAATACTGTTTTTTTATTTTTTAATGAGATTCTTGAGCAGATCAGTCACGGAGATCAGCATTTCCTATTCTATTGATTTTTTTCTCTAATTGCTGTAAGAATAAGCGTTCCATATTTGATTTAACAGTCTTATTGGTTCTAATGATTTCCACACTAATTTTTACGTTCAAAAAAAAATTCCACACTAATTTTTTTCTTTTCAAATTGCAAGTTCTCGAATAATTGTTTTTTCTTGCAGATCTCAAGAATTGAGGAGCATGAAGATTGTTTATTCTCCATACTACTGCAGGTAACTCATTCGATGTAAGGCTCCTGAAAATGCCATCCGTTGTTGTTTTCGCTAAATCTAAACTTGATGATTCGTTTCTCTCTATGCACTACTAGATGAAGGTGCTCCCTGCAGATTGCTAATTCCCCATCTCAATTAATTTGCTTGATCTGGCTTCCATCCGCCAGATCCAAGGCAGCTAGATGTTCCATACTAGCTGCATACAGTTATACAACGAGATCTCCAAATTCATTTGCATTTTGTTGGTGAAAACTGAGACGGAAGACTTCCACCACTAGGCCAGTGAAGGTTTTGTTGATTCAACTGTTTTAGTTATTGCAAAAAAAAACATAATTTTCATTCTAATGATATTCAATGTAAAATTATCTTCATTTGGGACGTTCACGAACACTTGTTTTTCCTCGCAGATCTCGAGAGTTGAGGAGCATGAAGGTTGCCATTCGTCAGATGCTTGAGTAGTTCACTCATTGTTTTGGTTCTTTTCTCTGTGAAAATTCATGCAAATTTTACATCGATGTAATTGTGTGTATAACTCTTCTATCAGAAAAAATATGGTAATGAAATATATGTGTATGTATGACCGAAGGCAGTTCCAATTTGTCTGATGTATGCATGAATGAATGCAAATATAACCAAATGAAGTTTTTACTATTCCAATAGCAAGATGTTACCCCCTCAAGATATGTTTTGGAAGTTTTAAGGTTTGAAGGGAAAAAATACGGTTCCAAAAATAGTATTTACGGTTCGCATGGTGTACATAGACACTTATGAAATCATTATTTTACAATTACGCATAACTTTTATGGTTGGAGGCTCGGAAACTTACGGTTATGGCTATGGTGCAACGCTGATCTTACGGTTAGGAATTTGGTATAATTGATATTTTACTGCTTGTGTACTAGGTTTTATAAACAAACAATTACTGTTATGGATGGTCTTTTACAGTTGCGGGGTGGTTTTTTTACTGTTACGTTTGGTTTGACGAGGTTGAATTGGCTGGTGCACTCATTTTACGCTTGCAGATAAAGATTTTACGGTTGCGGGAGCTGGACAGGTTGACGTGTTGAATAACTATTGAACGCGCAGCGCGCTGTATATATATATATATATATATATATATATATATATATATATATATATATATATATATATATATATATATATATATATATATATATATATATATATATATAGCGCATTTGTTGTGGTGGATGCGCGCAAGCACATCCTTCGCCGCCAACTCCGCCACCGCTGATCTGGCCCCTGCCTAGGTCGCCACTGCCTAGGTTGCCCCCGCCGCCGACCCTGCCCAACCGCCATCCTCCCCTGCTCGACCAGCGGAGAAGCCAGTCTCAACCGCCCGCCACCTCCGCCTGATCGGCTGGCCAACCCCGGCCTTCCCCTCTAAGCCTAGAGGTGGAGAAGAAGACCCGCCGGCAAACCCCCAACCCCGAACCCTAACCCGAACCCGAAGAGAAGACAGAGGCACCGGTGATGAGGTCTTCTCCTTCCTCCGGCGAGCTACAGGTGGAGGACGAGGCACAGAGTAAGAAGTCACAACTGCTACTGTGCAATTGCGACTGCTGCGCTGCGCTAGAGTCGCAAGGGCACAGTAGCAATTGCGACTGCTGCGGGACGCGGAGTCACAACTGCTACTGTGCGGTTGCGACTCCTGCAGCGCGCGAAGTCGCAAGCTACAGTAGCAGTTGCGACTCCTACAGCGCGTGGAGTCGCAACATCTACAGTAGCAGGTTGCAATAGTTATATTACACACAACAAAGGTTGCAACAGGTGCACGTGCGCACCATGCATGGCTTGTGCGCACATGTGTACAATAGAAATCTTGTATGTGTGTATATATATATTTGGGAAGAGTTTTATCTACATGCACATGTATCTACACTCACGTTTAATAAACTAATAAGGGTATGTTCGCATACTCATTTATCAGTTTAAATATGTTTACATATTTATTTTAAAATACATCAAAGATCACCACATGAAAAAATTACAAAGCAGTTCTTGATTTTAATTTATTATAATAATATATTTATATTATTACATATAATAAGGTATGTCCACGTACCTCAAATTTACTCCCATACTTCACGTATATACCACCACAGATGATTTAGTATGATCACATACTCCGTGTTCATACCTTTCGTTCGACCAGATACCCTCAAAATATTGAGATATAGAGGTGAGTGTAGCTACATGCGCATGTAGAAAGGAATTTTCCTATATATGTATGTATGTATGTATGTATGTATGTATGCATGCATGCACGCCGTATGTATTTAGATATATATGTGTGTGTATGTGTGTATATGTATGTGTGTGTCTATATATGTATATATATGTATGTATTTATATATATATATGTATGTATGTATGTATATATATGTATGTATGCATATATACATTGAAGGGGATTATGACATGAAAAGTCAAAACATTTTACTGCCTGCACTCACGTGGAAAAGACTAACTGAGTCCTAGACCAGACCTGACGACAAACACCTCAAGTGGCAGACCATGAAAAAAAAGGTTCACATCACTTGGAGAGGAGTCTAAGACAACGGGAGTGACGGCAGAAGCAGGGAGCAGGTAGAGTGGAGGCACAGCTGCACGAGCAGACATGGGCATGTGTAGGACTTCTCCAGTTGTGCGTGAATAGGACGCAACGCATCAGATGGCTCCACGGCAGCTTGTACACAAATGGTTGTTGTCCGGATGGAGACGGGCGCATCCTTGCCAGTGGTATGAAATCTACTATGTCTACCAACCTACAGGCGACAAAGGACACCTAGAGGAACCTGTTCAGCTCCAACAGCCATCTTCGGGCCGGTCTTGCCATACAAACAGGTATTGGGTTAGTTTTATCTCTACGATTGCATCCCTTGAAAATCGTATGTGTTCCTGATGCCTCCACCTCCTATTTTCTCTGGCAAGGTGACATACATTGGAGCCTTGCCACTCCAGTAGTACTACTCTGGGTCTGTTCAGTTGGCGGTTTTGGGCGGGCTGCTCCTGTATTTTCTACTATAGCTACAGTGACTGCAGACTGCATGATTTTCTGTTGGTGTGCAGCTTTAGATGCAGCGCAGCCATAAAAAGCGAAACGAACGGACCTTCTAAGTGCAACTCATCTTCCATATCTTTATATAGATGTGACTCTTCCGTAAAAGAGCTCAGTGTGCATATAAAATTTCACTTCTTTTCTTAAAAGAAGATCAAGAAAACAATACTCTCTCCGTATTTAAATATAAGTCGCGGTTAACTTTTTTTCAAAACTTTGATCTTTCGTCTTATTCAAAAAATTTGTGTAAACATAAAAAAATTAGTCAAGGCACACACTCTCTGCAATGATAAAACAAATCACATCAAAATAAATTATGAAATATATATTTTTTTAAATAAGACGAACGATTGAAGTATTGAAAAAAATCAACGTGACTTATATTTAAATAAGTAGGGAGTACGACGCATGCTTATGCCATACTAATTAAATGCATTTAGTGTCAGTGACAAGTATGTACGAATGGAGCAAGTGAATAATAAGCAGCTGTATGGCTCAAGTTTCATGTTTCAAGGGGACCAAGAATCGGTCCAACAGTTTTACTTGCCTTATTGCTCGATGAGCCCAACGCAGTGAATTTCTGGAAGGCATGTGTTTTTTATTTTTATTTATACATTAAATCTTATATTTAATTCCATAAGGAAGGGAAAAGTGAGTGTAATAATGTGTCAAAATACGTGATCCCGTGTGATAACAACTACGATATGTATATATACTATATGGAGCTTTGATTTTTTTCATTATATCTTCTTCTTCGAATATGAAAACGTGCAATTGAGGTTCAAACCTCCTGTTTTACATTTTGAAAGAATCACTGTAGTCCACGTCACAAGTCCCCCAAAAAAAAAAACAAAACCAACAGGCAAACCCTAAGTCTTGGACCAATAGTTTGTAGCAACACATTTTCTTATTTTTTGTCATTAATCAAAGTTGGCTTCTGCATCACATGCTCTGTAATTAGGGACCCATCCAGTAAAAATGAATCCATTATTAGGGGCGGGCAAGACATAGACCAGCCCTGAAAACCGATCTTGAGGGGTAGCCCTTGAGCTTGGGCCCACCTAGCCACGATCAGGACTGGGCGGCTCACATTTCGAACCACCTCTAATCTGTCACTGGTCCGCCTCTGAAAGTTGTTTCTATAATGGTGGTGTAATTCTCTATTGATGCGAGCTTTGGTCAAACATCGATCTATAACAATAACAAGACTTATTCTTCCCTCCTTCAATTGAACCTCGAGGCACTCCTGAGACACTGGCTGAATCGATCTGCATTTCGACTCCTGGTCAACCGTTCCACCCATACATGTACTGTATCAGAAGCGTTAATTTGCCGGTCCAGGAACAGTCGCACAGGGCGCCTGCTAGCACAAGAGATACCGGGCGGAAGAACCTGTTATTCTCTTCTCTACCCCCTTAAAGAGGCTGTTCTTGGCTCTTTTCCCACGGAAGAAATGGCGCCTGCAAGTGGGCCTCGCGCTTTGCACACGTTCGCGTCGAGCTCTCACGCACGCACGGCGGTCCTCGTCCTCCAACCGCACACCTCCCCTCATTATATATCCTCCAACCGCGCAGCCGCTGCCTTTGATTCGATCAGGCCATCAGGCTACAGAAGAGGATGGCGATCAGACCAGCCGCGACTGCTCCCGCGGCAACCGGCACCACCTCGCGCGTGGGGGCGACGCCGCAGGGAAGCAGCGGCAACGCTGGAGGCGAACGCAGAGTCCGCGGACAGCGGCGAGGACGGCCGGCAACGAGGGCCACGGCGTGGGGTGATTCGGATGACCCCAATGGACACCACTTTCATGTTGTTACCGAGGTTCTTCCTACCGTGTTTGTGTTTGATGTTCTGAAATCAGTTACTAGCTGGAAAAAAATTGATAAGATGAGGAATTTTGAATGTTGTCTGACGAATTGCCTAAAACAAGCTAATGGATATATGATTGCGGAGTGTTCACGATGAAATTCCTCGATCTATGGGATGGAGAAAACTTTGTATCTCCTTTAGACCCTGTACGATATTCTGTGCCCTCGCCTTTCTTCTCATCCCACGACATCGGTACATGTTACTTTTGCTACATGAGTTCTTATAATTTGTCTGCTAATTTTTTTAATTTTTTTTATTTTCACAGTTGAAAGTTTGCAACTAGCAGGGCTGAGATTTGCCACTACCTGGTGTTCCATCCTATGAATCTTGCGAAGCCGCCTAATAGCTTTGACTGTTTCAGAATTGGAAGTCGTCGTCCAATATATCTTGCAAAGCTGCCTAATAGCCTTAATCGTTTCAGAATTGAAAGTCGTCGTCCTGGCACACAAAACTAGTATTAAACAAGGAGCCACACAACAAACGTTGCCGGGCAGGTCTTTGGCAAACAAACGAGAGAGGAAGCACCATACATCCATTGCAGGCGCTGCTTGTCTCGATGCTAACTTCGCAGTTGCAATCTCTGAACATCGCAGGTGTTCCCGGTGCCTCCAACTCATATTTTTGTCTCACTTTGCCTAGTCGCAGCAGACTCATAGGGCGCCATGCATATAGGATCGGCTACATCTCCACTCGTTACGATTCTTCCATCTCTATATATTGATGTGATTTGAGCAGAAGAAATGCTCGGTGTGCATATATAGAAGTCAGGGAACTAATGGACCAAGTTAGTGTTTGTACTAGCTGTTAGTGCCCACGCTATTGGTAGGTACGTAGTAATAAATGGAGCAAGTCGATAAATATGCAGCTGTATAGAACAAGATGCATATATCAAGAGGACCAATAATTACTCTCTCGCTCACACCTTACTTGCCTTATACAGCTCCATCAGCAAAACACAAACGAATTTGTGTTATGCATGCATCCTTTAAGCTAGGCTCTAAATAATGTGTTCCAATAAATGATTTATTCTTTCGCTGTGCTTTGTACATATGAGAAATTATACAATGCTTGGTAATTGCAATAACAATCCATCAGTCAAGATAGAAAGGTCGAAGTAAAGGAACATATTGAATCGTATCTAATTTGTGGGCTGGTACTATACATGTCCATCTAGACGTGCCGAGCTAGCCCGGCACAGGCACGCTGGCACGACACGGTCTCCTCATGCCTAGGCACTGCACGGTGGAACCATTGTGCCATGCCGGCAGGCAGGCCCCTGGCGCCGCCCAAGCACAGCACGGTTGTCCTTAGATGGGCCGTGCCATGCTGGAGGCATGATGAGCCCGGCAGTGCATGCCCATGCCCAGCAACAAGTAGGCACTCTTTCAACTCCATACAACCGATATAGATCAGATCCAAGCACAAAAATCAAGTATTCAAGCAGACCTGGGAGATACACCAAACAATATCAAAGACCAGAGTGGGAGAGAGACATAGCAGAGGGCCATGGGTAGGCGATGCGGCACGAGGCTGCGTCCGGCGCGGAGGCAAGCGGCTCGGGGTGAGGTGGCCTCCGGCACAGAGGTGGGCAGGCAGCGGGGAGAGGCGGCCTCTATTGCGGAGGCGGGTGGCGCGGGGCGAATCGGGGATAGGACCGGAGGGCAGGCGGTGATGGTGGCTGAGGTCGGGGCTCGGGAGAGGAGTGAATGAGTGATTAGGGTTAGGGCGTGGTGGGTGATCTGCCGGCGGGGTGGTTATAGCGGGCCGTAGCCGGGCCAGTCGGTTTACCGGGTCATTCCCGTGCTTGCACGATAGGCCGATCCTGCGGCCAAGCATGTCACGAGCACCGTGCCGGCCCGGCACGGACAAAGCGACCTGCGGGCCGTGCCGGGCCTCGGCCGTGCCGAGCAACGGCCGCCCGGCGGGCCGGTCCGCTTTGGACATATATAGCTGGTACTAAAAAGATGGTGGGCCGGCCAGGAACTAATTAGCATCTTCTCTATGTCCAGGGATGTATTGGTATTTTCATCTTCACCTTCATATATGTCTAGAGGATCCCCACTGAATGAGAACTCTGATACAATAATAAAGGGGGAAAGGTTCATAATAACCAGCAGTGTGGTAACATCAATTATGATGTATATGGAGTTTCGGACTTCCCTCCTGCTTTCTTTGAAAACGGGCTATGTAGCAATGCTGCATCCTCATATTTTCGATCACTGAACGATCCCTATAGTCCACGTCAGAAGTCCTACCAAGAGAGCAAAAACAATAGGCAACCCTAATGTTTGACCTATATTTTTTCAGCAGCAGTGTTTCTTTTTAATTAGTTTCGGTTGTAGCAAAAATAAAGTTTCAAGAGTTAGAGAAATCCAGCAGTTACCTAGGTGGATGTCGGTTAAATTAGAATGCAGATTGCATTAGCCGTTACAGATGCACATTCATAATCCTAGAGGCACATAAATAAATATACAAATTTTACGATGGTTGAAAAAAATAGAAGCTGTCCATAAAAAAGATCTAACAGTCTAAAAATAAGCAGTACCACGGTACCGGTACCAGACGGTAGTGGGTCTAGGAACCAAAAATAGTGAGACCGGTACCCATATTTTTATTTTTTTAATTCTACAAATGGTGTAAAGGCTTTTAAAAATTAAAAAAATAGTGGTAACGTGTGATACCGGTGGATACCTTTTCAACCATCGTAAAACCTTAGTCAGAAATGTACCCACTGGTACCAGACAATACCACTATTTTTTAATTTTAAAGACCTTTGTGTCCTTTGTGGAAATCAAAAAATAAAAATATGGGTACTTGTGCCACCATTTTTGGTACCGGATCTTCCTATTTGGTACCGCCTGTGGTACCGTGGTAGCGTCTATTTCTAGCACCGATAGATCTTCTTTGATGAATGGCTTTTATTTTTTCAACCACCATAAAACCTGTAAATAAAAAAATAGAAAGTGCTATAACAATATAAAGGGGATGAGGATAAAAGGCTACTAACTATATATAAAGATCAAAACACACTTATCAGGAAACGCAAATGAAGAAAAAAATCACAAGTAAATATTCTTGAGAAAGCTTGCAACGCCATTAGCAATGCTGCCTTTGGCGTGAAGCCACCACGAAAGCCACAGTTACCATTGGCGCGCATGCACATCAAGTGTCCTTATGAAAATGGTATTTCGTACATGCCCAACATTAATAAACTTTCAAATCAGGAACCTATGCTTCTAACATAGTTGGGGCGGTCTGGCTACACACGAGACGGCACTAGTACACAACCGAACATTTGGGTGGGCTCGACAGGGACTAGACTTAGTGTTATCTTCACACTTGCATTCCTTGATCGTTGTAAGGGTTCCTGATGCCTCCAATTCCTATTTTCAATGACAGATGCATCGGCCCACACCAGGTATGGGTCTACATCTCCACTCCATTACTGAAACTCTTCCATGCGTCTCTGTATATAAAGGTTACTACTGGACTAAGGAGAAGGGTCGTATGCATATAATAAATGTGAACATTGTTCTTTAATAGAACAGGGGTGGAGGGGTGGGGGAGATGATCGACTCATGTGTTGTACAGAATGCAGTTAGAGCCGGCGCCCCGCTCCATATGGACGGAGCATGTGAATAAATAAGCAGCTTTATAGAAGAAGCTAGATGCATCTATATACATAAATGCCCACTTTGATTCCACAATAACTAGTCTAAGTCTTAGTTGTATTATGTTTTACAGTACAACATATATAGATATCTTTTTATACTTCATTTTTTATAATAGCATATCTTGCTACTTTAGATGCATGCTTGATTGATTTAGTTAATACTGTTGCAATAGAAGATAATTTTAATATAAATTTGATGGTCTATTTTCATTATACTATCGGTCATAATAGCTAAGGTGAACTGTTTAGATATAAATTAGAGTGGCTATTCGATATTATCCATCATAATAGCAAATGTGAGCAATTAGGTATAAATTTAGGGTATTATTTTATATTTTCTTTCGTAATGGCAAAGTGGATAACTAATATGTAATTTTAGGTGTTATTTAATATTGTTTTTATAATGGCAGATGTGGTAATTGCATAAAAAAATAGATCTAATGGTTACTAAGATTCCAATCTGCCAATTTATGATAGGATATTTCTGATAATTGCAAGAATTTCTATGATTGTACCTTTTCTTTTTCTTTAGCACATCTTGTGAGGATTAATAAGGATGCTCCAAAATGAGTCTCCAATTGGTAATAGTAAGATTAGGCACAAAATATCCGTTTCGTAGAAAGCTTTCTAGCATCTTCATGAAAAAAATTACGGGATCACTTAGTAGGGTAAATTTGTAAATGGGAAAAATCTGACAAAAAATTGAGGGTAAATTTGAAAATGGAAAAAATCTGCAAAAAAAAAATCTGCTTTCGTTGAGTGTAAACAGATCTAATGGTTATTAATATTCTAATTTGCTAATTGATGGTAGCATGTTTCTAATTATTGTGGGAGTTTCTAGGATTATATCTTTTTTTCTAGCGCATCTCGTGAGGATTAACGTAGATGCTCCAAAAGGAGTCTCCAATTATTAATAGTAAGATAACGGGGAAAACAAGCATGGTAATATTAACTGCGATGCATATGGTTCAAGCCTCCTAATTTCCCTAGTGGAAGAACAAATCACTAAAGTCCACGCCGTTGTCACAAGTCCAAGCAGAAGAACAAAAGAAAAAGGAGGCAACCATATTCTTGGACCAATATGTTGCCACAGCAGAAGCATAGTTTCTGCCGTGTGATGAATCCCCGTGAACATCGTTGGAGTTCCTGATGTGTCAAGTTCCTAGCTTTCTCTGACCTAGCTACATATATGTAGCCCAGTCCATGAATGACGTGCATGGGACTATACCTCTCCACGCCAGTGCTGTTTTTATAACCAGTCCATCAACCCGTGCTCCCGCACGGGTTAGAGTAAATTAGACAGAAAATTTAATAGTTTGGTAGAAGTTATACACTCATATCTATTTTTTCTTATTTATGTTTATAATAGCATATGTAGGCATTTTAGATACACATTGAATAGCTTATTTTAGATCATCTATCATTATATAAAGTGGGTAATTTAGATATAAAGTTTAGGGATTATTTAGATTACCTATCACAATAGTGCATTTGAGTAATTTAGAGCAATAGGCCATGTTGATGATGAGTTGAACACATGCAGGTATTTCTCTTACAATACTGATACATGCGAAGAAATATTTAATGTTACCCTTTTTGGATAAAAGAACAGAAGAGTTGCATTACATTCTTACTTGGTGCCTTTTGATACATTTTTACTTGGTGCCTCACTACCTAGAGCTTATGTTACTGAAGGCATGTTCGATTCGTGTTTTGTGGTACATTAACAAATTAATACTTCTAAAATGAAGCTATTACCTTATATTGTCATGGTGGTGGGGTGTTTTGTTTCAATCATCCTTGCGATATAGCCGTGGGCATTTGCTATTTCCCTTTTCAGGTACATGATTTTGTAGATGATTTTCTGAGTTACTGATACACACTTTGATCGATTAGTTGTGTTAGAAAGATGATTGTTGTCCTGATTTATTTGATCCTAAAATTTAAATATTATAATGTAGGTAATCAAATTAAACATACTATAGTTTGATTAACAAATTAGAAGGACGATTTATCCAGCCATTTACTACCTTTCTTTCTTTTTTAGTAACCTTACTTTCCTTTCGATTGGTTTGCACTTTGCATAATTAATGATCTATACGGTTATGAGCCGTATTAAATATGATCATTTGAATGGAATAATACAATAAATTGAACCACAACTTTGTTTAGAGAAAAACAATGCATGCAAAGATGTATTAATTTAGAGAAAAAAGATAGCACAACTACACACTTTTTTTAAAGGAGATGCTTACTCCTGTCTAGTAATTATTGTATTTACCTTTGATAATTTGGCAGTCAGCTGCAATGCAACAGGTATTCGTTTGTGTACTTGCATTGTACTCGGGCAATGATCACCAGCAATGACCGGTGTTCGTGCTTTTGTGCTATTCTTCTTGGGTAGCCAGCAGCAACAGATGCGCGTTTGTGCTCGAGTTGTCGACGTCACGGCCTTGGCCCCCTATCGCTAGCCTTGCTCGGCAACCAATGCGTCTAGAGAGAGGTCACATATATACAACAACTATATAATCTAGATGGGTTACGATAGAGATGCGTTGGAGGTAGGTCACGGTGACGAATTTAGAATCAGAGGTGATGTTAATGCATCTTTCGTAATGTCATGATGAGTAATTTATATACAAATTTAAAGGGTTATTTTAATAGTCTTTTATAATGGTATGGTGGGTAATTTTTTCAGAAAACATAATAGATCTAATAGCTAGTATTATTGGAGACTACTTGATAGATGGCCAGATCTTTCTAATTTTTGTCGGAATTTTTAGGATTTTTTTCTAGAGTAATATTAAGATTCCTCTTCTCGTATATGAGTACTTGTGTCACAGAAGAATGTGAAAAACCGACAAGAAGTCTAGTGTTTATATAAATGTGATTTTCTTTAAATAAAGGGGGAGGTAGTAACTCCTGTGTCACACAGATCATCTCGGTTGGCAGAGTCATTGCTCTAGCGCAGAACTACTATTGTTCCCGGCGGGACAACAAGGTACCCACTGTCGAGATGGAATTAGTAATTCTGATACATGACAATGTATCCCTGGTATTTTTTCCTCAATATATTTTTAGCAATAAAAACATATAAAATGTGTGCTAGGCAAACTGTTGTTGTGCCTAAAGAATTTATATGACTCCATGCAACTATACAAAAGTCAGTGCGCATATATTGGTGGACAAACTGTGTACATAGCGTATACACGGTGGTATAACATGGAGTTTGCTTAATTGTTGTACTTTGCTGATAACAATAAACATATTAATAAATACTTATGCACGTGAAAGTATATCTTCAGTGCCTTGTCCCAAACGCTTGTGGTCCGGCGCGCACTGCGACCAAAGCCTGGAGACTGACCGAAGAATAAACCTCTGCTTCGTTTCATCGTCGACGATTGAGACAGGATCGAACAAGCTTGGAAAGATGAGGCTGCGCCATCTGCATTCATCGAAGATGAGCTGATAGCATTTGTTGGCGGCACACGCCGGGTGGAACGATTAGCAGAAGGCACCGAAAAACCTTCACCAATGGTGAGACGGACGGTATCCCTATCATCTGTTCTATACCTTTACTTCCCAAGCAGAACCTTTCTTGTACATCAAGTACATTCTATGCCCACATATGGGATGCCTTGCTATAGATTCTTGAAAGGCCATTGGAATGGGACGGACATGGTTCGGAAATATATTATAGGGTAGATCTCTCGATTATGTTTCGTGTTCCTGATGCCTCTAGTCCCTATATTTTCGCAGACAGCAAGCCTCATCCTGAGAACCGGAAACTACGTCTCTACTTGAGTACTACTATTCCAACTCATATACACTATACGGTTATATACGACTACATGCTCACAACAGCTACACAACATGCAGTTATATTATTGTGGCGGCCCCGGTGTAACCGGGTGGTGAAAATGAATAAATATGCATTTATCTAAACAAGTGCATCTGTAAGCCAGAGCTAGTAGTCGTCCCACGTCTCACATGCCTTGCTGCCTGATCAGCACAACACAATGGATTTCATTAATTTTATCTTAACATTACTAATTGCCACAAAAGATACACTCTTAATATTTACTAACTGAAGGCCACAAAAAATACATTTTTTTACGACATGTGCTAGGAAAAAATAAATGCTAGAAATTCTTAAAAAATAAGAAATATCCATCCACCTATCTGATAGATTTAAAATAAATATACTTACTGCCGTTTTACCATGCTCTCCCATTAAATTTTTACTTGCCTATACAAATAAGGCCCTTAGTAAATTAATTATAAAAAATAGTATGTGTACTGGTCACAACTTTTTGAGAATCGGTCCAACCTATAAGTATTTAGTACCTTCTGGTACCTATTCTTTGGTACCTCTTTTTTAACCCTCAGTAAGTTATTTTTAAATCTATAAGGTTTTTGGATGGATAGTAATATGCTTTGGACCTATTGTATTGCTAAAAAGCTACACACCATGCCATTAAGAAAGACGAGGTTAAGTAACCCCTAAATTCCTATACAAATTACAATACACCATGCTATTAAATAATCAAATAATTTGTCATGACCTTAAATTTTGAATATAAATTATGGCTATGGATCTAAATTAACACCACATGTTTAGATCTAAATTATCCCAATTTCATTACAGAGATTAATTTCACATTATCTTAAATTAATACTACATGAGGTTTTTTACAACCGACCACAATACATTCTCTTCTTGCAATCCTGCGCACTTTGACTGTAGGCCACAAAATGATCACCAATCAGACAGCACCACCAGCTTGTATGTATCCTATCCGACGCTGATGTGAGACAATAATGAAGATAGAAAACCCACACAGGTGTGATGAAGAGATAAAGACCTTAAAAGACAATGTTAAATTAGAGCTTACTAGAAAAATAAAAGACGGATATGTTCCCAAGTAGTACCAAGGACATCTCCATCGTAGGCCATGCGAAGACGGAGCAAAAGTGTAAGCTCTTTTTCATGGATTCTACTATACTTCAGCAGAAGATCTTAACTGCAAATAATTTGGTTAGAAAAAATTAGCACGATTTCTCCTTCCCGTCGGTGTTGGAGTCCTTCAGCGTGTAGTTGAGGTACTGACTTCCAAGACTTTGTCTCAGTTGGATTCCAATACCACCGACTACCATGACGTGCTCCATCTTCGGCTGCGGCTTGACAAGGAAAAAATTGTGGAAAAGATGGAAATAGGGCTTGATCCCTAGGAATGCTTTAGAAATGCACGAATATGGAGACGTGTATGATACCATTAGGATTCAAATGCACCAATTCAAGTTTGTAATAATTTAAGATCCCACGGAGGAAATCACAAATTGGTACCCCAAGACCGCGCTCAAGGAAGTGTGGGATGATTACCGACTTGTTGTCGTTCATCACTGAGGACACGGCTTCACCATAGGCGGATCGCCACTAGACCGTATCCTTGTCCTAGAGCAGCTTCGCATCAATCAACGCCTGCAGGTTTGCTTCAGTGGTTGTTGATCTCTTCCAAGCGGCTAGACGGCATTGGGAGGTTGGTCTGTCTTGACATATCCGTACTTTGGCTGCGGCAGTTGCACTTCCTTCTTCTTGCCCTTGCCCTTCTTCTCATTGGTGGACATGGATCCATAGGCCTTCTTTCCCATCCTGGATGTCATGAGTGTCTTCTCTAGCATACGCTCCAGGCATGGGATTGGGAGCCGGCGGCACTAGCCCAGATCGAGCAGGCGGCGTCGCTAGGGCTACATACGAGGCAAGGCAAAGAGGCGAATGGCAAAGGCGAAAGAAAGAGATAGTTAGATAACTCTCTCCGTTGTTTATAATGGCAATGCGCAGTAAAATGTGAAAACAAAACCTAGCGGATCTAAGGGGTTTATGAAAACAAAAAATTTGATGGACAATAACCATTATTTTTGATAAGGTATGACTTTTTCACCAAAAGGTGGATACATTGCGTATTTTGACCCTTATGCTTACAAAACTAGTCAGTGTAAGGCTCGGGGGCTGTGTGCCACATGTCCAAAGATTGGAAATTTTTTCAGGATTAAAGGGAAAACAAGTAAATTAAGATTTTGACCCTCAGCTTGATTCCTCAATTCAACCTAAGGCTCGGGAGCTACTACATATGGAGGCGGCGGTCCTGGCATTTTAGAGGCCTAGAACGAGACTTGAAACAGAGGCCCTTACGTAGTAATAATAATTACTATTACAATTGTATACATAAAAATATTACCAAAAAACAGTAAATGTGCATTAAAATTAAATATATTTAGCTACTAGTATGTATTATTGATTGAAAGCTATTGCCAATCTACGAAGATTTTTAGAGTGATCAGATGTGCTAGCTATTGTTGTTTTGTGCAGCAGCAATATCATCCTCCGCGAGAGTAGCCATAGGATATTTTGTTGAAGGGTGGATCATGAGAGCTCTCTTTGTGCAACCATCCGCAGCTTCTAGTAGCACATCCGATAACTCAAAATCTCATATATTAGATAATCTCGCATGATTACTACTGATTATATAGAACTCTCAAGTCCGGATACGATCGTCCATCCTAATAAAAATTCATAACTAAACATGGAACACTTGTAGTACTATTTATCAATATATGTAACCATTAACCAATACACGTATAGCATCATGGCTATGGAAATTGGGGTGATCATACCTCTACGGATCGCCAACAGATCAATCTTCCATCCTCTACTGTATGATCGTTTTGTTTCACATAGACCAGGAGTCGCCCAAGCACAGTTCGTTTCGGGAGTCACGCACGCAAATCTAATAAACATGTACGGAGTATGAACTGGAGTGGGGCCCTCGGGATTGGGGGGGCCCAGCGCGGCAGCTCCGCACGCCCACCCTCAGGGCTGTCTAATGGAGCGCAACCTTCGCCGCACTTCCATATAAAATTCAAACATGAAGGTTTCAAGATCAATATGAATGGGCTTGAGCACCTCATAGCCTCGTGGTACCTTTTTGAGAATTATGAAGATTCAACCACATGAAGTACACAAGGAGCATCAAAACTACTCAATGAAGATCTGAAAAGTACTCGAGTGCTGCTACATTCGACTAAGAAGTACTCAGGGGCTTGTCGTATATACACCTATGGGCCCACCCATGGTGTAGAAAATCTCAAATATAGGGCTGGACATCAAGACGCATCTGAGATAGAGACTATGGCGCAGGACGCTGTGGTCTACATGGAATAGAAGAAACTAGTAGAGGATTAGGAGAGGTCTTGTTGTAGTAACAGTAGAATTGCTCGAGTCATATCCGACTAGTATTATATTCATGTAATAAACCGACCTGTAACCATGTCCATGTACATATAAGGTGAGGCAGTGACCCCCTGCGAGGCAATTCAATACAGCCAACGCAATACAACACAGAGGATGTAGGGTAATACACTATCTAGCCGCTCAAATCTGTCTAAACCGTGTGTCAACGTTTACCTTCGAGTTCCTGATCTTGGCAAAACGCCACCAACTAATCCACTATCTCGGGATGCCCCTCGGTAGGTTGCCAATCTAAACACCAACAGTGACACTCCCATCACCGTATGAATCGGTGAATTGTTTCGGTGCACAATTTCATCTCTAGATTTTTACTATCATTTGGATGCCATAGATTTCTCCCAAGGGTTATGTTTGGCAAAGCTTCCAGGGGTTGATTCTTTGCTGAATCCAGCGGGAGCTCTGCCAAACTGTTTTTCAAAGAGAAGTGATTCTCTATTGATTTGTGAAGTGATTCTCTGAAATGAGCTAAGAGGCTGGGAGCTGAAAAAAGTATCTTCTCCTGATTCTGTGGTGTGATTCTCCATCCTAATTTTAACTGTTTATGCTAAATAATCAAAGAGAATCACTTTCAACTACATAATCAGTTCTCTGGGAGAATCAGCTCCGATAGAAGAATCAGAATTAGATGGAGCTCTGCCAAACGGGACCTAAGTCTTTCTTTTTTTTTTTTCCTTCTCATTTTGATGGATTTGGTATTCATCCTTGGAACCAATAAAACACCTACAAAGGTATATGTTGCAAACATTTTAGTCCCAATAACTATGTTATGATTAATCACCAAAATCATAATGGCCTAGGGCCATTTTCCTTGCACAACCCATCACTTGAAAGAGTTCAGACGTCTGCATTCGTTTGTTGCTAGGTGTTGCTTTCGTGCCATTGCTATAGCACACAACCTCACAGGTATGAGGTTGACGTAGTAGCAGAGATAGGTTTTGTTTGTTCAACAGTATCATAGTTCACTTCATCCATATGGAATAAGAGAATTATATTTGTCTGACCTAATGTTAGTTATTTTCAGTTCACTATTAAACAAAATTATTTTTTATTTTAGCATTATTCTTTCTCCGTCTATTATAATAACATAACTTTCCCCGTTCGGCATTCCACTGGTTGGCAATCTAAATGTTATTTTTAGGACATCTTTGATATATAAATAACAAATAGTTTTATATGTTTATCATGTGTGTATTTCATATAATAAATAATAATAGATTTCAATCAAATATATTTTTTCTAAATACATACGTGTGGCACGGGTATCTCCACTAGTGCTGCTTGACAAAAAACTGTCAACCGTCCGACGGTCCTGAACTGATTCGAGTGGCTGGAACAGTCAGTCGACACAGATTTTTTTTTTTTTTTGAGGGAAGTCGACACAAATTGTTGGGCAGTGGAGCATTTGGGTTGGGCCTGGAGTGAAAAGACAGGGGCGCATCCTGGTGTTTGGGCCTTTCATCTTCGGCCCGTCGTTTTACCAATCCCACCCGTCGCCCCTGTTTCCGGCGCCGCCATCTGCTATCCCGCCGGTCCGTGGCCCCGGACGTCCTCTCCTCGGTGGACGACCTCCTCCTCCTCCGCGTCAATATGGGGTCCGGGCCATCGGACTCGTGTGGCAAGGACTACGACTACTTCGTCTACCGTGCCGACTCCACCCGTCCGTCGCTCGAGCTGCTGCGGCGCCCGCACCCCTATCTCTGCCGCTCCGACGCCGGCCTCCTTCCTCGTCCGGATGGCCATTACACCGTCGCCGCACTGAATTTCACGGGCACCATTCACCAGTTCGAGCTCCATTTGTTCCACTCCGACACCTCGACCTGGATCAGCAGGATGTTGCTGGTGCACGCGCCACAGGACTTCCCGTTGAAAATCCCCACCCAGCTTCACCGCCACCATACAACCACGGTGATCACCATCGGAGGTGAAGGTGGGACCATGGGATGGGTCGATCTTTGGCGCGGCATCCTGCTCTGCGATGTGCTCGTCGGCCAGCCCTCCCTCCGCAGCATGCCGATTCCCTGGCCATTGGAGGAGGCGGCAACCCGGCGCAACGCCGCGGCATCGCCTTCATCAGAGGCAAGGGATGTCTCAAATTTGTTCACTTGGAAACCACTGAGGAATGTGTTCCGGAAATTGATGAGGAAACAGGGTTGACTTCCATCAGAGTCGATGACTGGGCGCTCACCACATGGAGCAACAAGAAGATGAGCAGCTCCCCGGAGGATTGGCACAAGGAATACGTGGTCAAAGCTTCCAGCATCGGAATCGACCCAGCGATTTCACAGGTTCTGGAGGACACCGGATTGCTGCCTAGACCATGTGAAAATGAGGCTGCAGCGGAGTGGAAAACCCTGCAGAACCTCTCGATGTATCAGCCCTCTCCCAGCATAACTGGTGAAGATGTCGTTTACTTGGTGGCCAGGGAGGAAGGCATGGATTCTTTCGGTTGACATGAAGAATGGAGGCAGGCTGCAGTCTGCAGCTTACTTTGGCATTCGAAGATACAGTGGTCTTGATGTCATCTATTGCCCTAGTAGAATCTCCAAGTATATGAATCCAGCCACTACCCCAGGTAATTAGTCTTTTTTTATACCTCTGGTTTCTTTTGTTTGTCGTTTCGGACAGGATTTTTGGCCTACTGTTAGTTCAAATCCCATGTCGGAAACGTCAAATAAAAATGTATGTAGTACTATGGATGCAAATGCTTACTTGTTAGACCTTAATCTGCTTTGTTCATAGTTGTCCATGCATTATAATTATCACTGTTGCGACATGTGACTAACAACTTTAGGCCATGGCTTTTGTCACTAAATGCTTTGAAATTTGTTTGTTTTCTCAATAGTTACCTATATTGTATCTGATTTGGTTGCAGTGTCTTCTGCTTCTCGTGTGGATGACTATACTTCTTTAATTTGGCTATAGATTTCCAAGAGCTGCATACGGCTTGGATCAAATACGTTATCATTTATTTTACTACCCCAGTTAGTAATATTACAAGTCGATCAATTAAAAAATGATTAGAAGTGCACAATGGAAATTTGTCTGAAAATATGAATTGGTTAATCAACAAGGTAGACTAAGCCTTTGGACCATGAGGTGCGCATTCTAAAGGTTTAAGCTTTCGACTGATTTTAATTATAAGTATGACTGCAGACCCAACAAATTTGTAGGAAGGATTTGGTTTGTCTTAATTGAAATTTGAATTGATGTTTCCATGTAAATAGAAATAATTTTTTTATATGTACTTGCATTGCAACTCCTGCAGCTTATCCTACACGATTATTAATGATTTTTTTTATCTAGTTAAGTTGTGTTACTGCTGCATTCGTTTCCAATTTAATTTAGGAGCGCATGTGAAGATCCCATGGTAATCGCATAATGGAAAGGAAACTATTTTTGGGGAATGACCTGTTGCATCTCAACCAAATTAAGAAAGGAATAAGTATTTCATATGTTGTAGTTCACCAATTATTTTTGTTGTTTCATTGTATGCAGTAGTTCGGAAGGATGCTGAAGAATCACATGAAGATGGTGCGGTGGAGTTGATTATGTTACCAAAGATTGTTTACGCTAATCTAAATTAGTGTTCATGGTGATCTTGTGAACCGTGATATGTTATGTGGGGAAGACAGTACCCTTTGGGCTTAAAAGACTCGAAAAAGTCGTCAATTTGCTGCTGACTGACTTTAGGATTCAGATTCTTGCCCCTACCCAGCCTAGGCAATCGCCTCCTTTTCGACGGGGTAGTAGGCGCAAGAGGGATTAGATGTATGGGCCTAGTTAGGCACAGTCCATGTATCATTAGCTTAATTAGGATTAATCTGGTTCGTATGGGCTTATTGGGCCCAATGGGTTGAGCATAAACTGTGAGACAAGCCTATATATATGAAGGCATTGTAATCTGGGAAACTCAATCAATAAAGATCAATCTATTCCTATCTACTACCTCTCTCTCGACTCCCTCCTTGCTATAAGTGATCGGCGGCGACGACCGATGATCTGCCATATCTCCGGAGCAAGGGGCCGGCGCCGCCCCCACTGCCCCTGCCAGGCCGACGTCGTCACATCTTGGTATCAGGTGGCCTCTCCATCCTCTCCACCACCATGGCTGAGCCCACTAACAGCGACATCGTCAAAGCCCTAGAAGTCATCACCAAGAAGATTGACACCTTGGAAAGCTGCACCTCCAGCCTCGAACAATCCTAGGGCAAGGCACCGGCTTCCTCCGACGGCAAGCACCTCCTTCGCCCAGGGTGCCCACGAACACCGCCCCCCAAAGTTCCACAAGGTCGACTTTCCCCGGTTTGATGGCAAGATGGATCCGATGCTCTTCCTCAACAAGTGCGAGTCCTACTTCCTACAGCAACGTGTCGTGGAGGAGGAGAAGGTGTGGCTGTTTTCCTTCAACATGGAAGGCGCGGCCTAACAATGGTACATGCGCCTCCACCAGGAAGAAGGCACGCCGGGGTGGCAGCGTTTCAGCTAGATGCTGCAGCTTCGTTTAGGGCCTCCTCTCTGCGCCAACCAGATGGGCGAGTTGGCGGCTTGCCGCCGCACCGGTTCTGTGGAGTACAGCACCCGCTTCCTCAAGCTCCTTGCTACGCATCCCCGACCCTCTCCACTGAAAGGCAATAGATTCAACTCTTCACCGTCGGCCTCGGCGAACCCCTCGGCATCGACGTCCAGATATAGAACCCGCTCACGCTGGAGGTCACCATGAGCCTTGCCGACTGGCTTTGAACAACGTGAGTTGGCGGCGCAGGCTCTCCGCCCACCTCCGCCACGCCGTGCCCTACTGCCCACCCCCACGGCGCCGCTGGCCACACTTCCGCCAGCAGTCACATGAGTGGAATCGTCCGCCGCCTCAACCTCTGCTTCAACTGCGATGAGAAGTACGTCCGCGACCACAATCGTTCCTGCAAACACTTGTTTCTCTTGGAATTGGACGATGCGGAAGAGGATGCGCTATCAGAGGAAGAGGACTCTGCCAAGGACGAACCGGTCATCTCGCTCTATGCGATCTCAGCCGTCTGCAGCAGCAAAACGATGTAGGTCCCAGTCCACCTAGGCAGCGGTACAGCTTCAAGCACTCCTGGACTCGGGATCGACGCACAACCTCATCTCCCAGGAGGCGGGCGACCGCTACTGGCCGACAGTTCCAGGCCAGCGCCGACGTACGCATCACGGCGGCCAACGAAGACTAGCTTTCCTTCGTTAGCATACTCCGGCACGCGTCATTTAGCATCCTCGGCAAGCCTTTCCAGGATGACTTCTTCGTGATCCCTCTCGCCTGGCTTCGACATCGTCCTCGGCACTCAGTGGCTGGCGTCCCTGGGCCCTGTCCTGTGGAACATCCAGCACCTCACCATGGCCTTCTGGCAGCCAGGATCACCGCATGGAGTGGCACGGTGCTATAGGTGGCCCTCTGCCCATTCTGCGCGTCTCCTCGGGCGGTGACCTTCCTGGCCGATCTCCTTACCAAATTCGACGCCATCTTCGCCGAGCCTCAGGGACTTCCTCCACAACGCGACTGCGACCACCGCATCCACTTGCTGCCAGGCACAGCACCTATTGCCATGTGGCCGTATCGCTACCCTGCTCTCCAGAAAGGACGAGCTGCAACGGCAATGCCGTGAGATGGCCGCGCCCAGCATCATCCATCTGAGCTCCTCGGCATTCTCATCACCGGTCCTGCTCGTCAAGAAGGCGGACAACTCATGGCGTTTCTGCGTCGATTACAGAGCCCTCAACACGACATCGCCAAGACAACCTTCCGTACACATGAAGGACTCTATGAGTTCTTGGTAATGCCCTTCGGGCTCTCGAACGCCCCCGCCACGTTCCAAGCCATCATGAACACCGTCCTATGCAGGTATCTCAGACAGTTCGTGCTCGTACTTCGATGACATCTTGATCTTCAGCCGCACGTGGTCGGAGCACCTTTTCCACGTTCGCACAGTCCTCCAGATGCTCCAGGATCACGGGCTCATCCTCAAGCGCAACAAGTGCTCCTTCGCCTAGACCTCTGTGGCATACTTGGGGCACGTCATCTCGGAACAGGGCATCGCCATGGACAGTGGGCAAGGTACAGGCCGTCGTCGACTGGCCACAGCCTCGCACAGTCGGCGCGCTGCGGGCCTTTCTCAGTTTGGCAGGCTACTACCACAAGTATGTCCGCGACTTCGGCACCATAGCAGCGCCCCTGAACCGGCTGCTCAATAAGGAGGGCTTCCAATGGTCAGACGCAGCAACAAGGGCCTTCGACCATTTGAAGCGTGCCTTGACGACAGCGCCGGTCCTCGCCATGCCTGACTGCTCCAAGCCATTAACCGTCGAATGCGACGCATCAGGCGTTGGCTGCGGAGCCGTTCTTCACCAGGGCGAGGGTCCCGTGGCATTCTTCAGCCGCCCCATGGCCCCTCGACACCAGGGTTTGGCCGCCTATGAATGGGAACTCATCGGGCTGGTCCAAGCCAGTTTGGCACTGGCGTCCGTACCTATGGGGGCGGCCGTTCATCGTCAAGACAGATCACTATAGCCTGAAGTTCCTCCTCAACCAACGCCTGGCTACGATCCCTCAGCATCAATGGGTCAGCAAGCTTCTCGGATTCAACTTCACAGTTGAGTACGAGTCAGTCCGCTGCAACATTGTCGCAAATGCCCTCTCCCGCCATGACTCTGACCGACCGGGCCTCGGTGCACGCCATATCGGCGCCTCACTTCGACTTGGTCCAGGACCTGCGCACCGCGGCGTCTACCGACCCGGCCTTGGTCGCCCTCAAGGAGCAGATCGACCAGGGCCAGCTGGGCGACCCGTGGATATTTTTAAACATCCAAATCTCCATTTCTAGAAAAACCATTAAAAATATATTGATTATTTCAAATGGGTTGTATGAATATAAATCATAAAAAAATACAATATTACTTAATTAAGTATATATTATATGCTTCTCCAACTCTAACAACCCGTTTGGATGTAGATATTGGTCATTTTCTAGGAATCACCAAACTCCTTCATCTTTTGCCACCAAGTATAGAACTTCTTTTCATCTTCAAATATCCCTTATGTAGGATTTTATCTCTACTACTTAGAAATCTGTACTGCTTCCCACTCTGTCCACTTCGCTCCCCCTCCTCACACCCGCCTCCTCTCTCTCACGCGTGCGCCGACAGGTGGGCCCTTCCCACACCGCGGCCACCACAACTCCCGTCCCCTTCGCCTCCGCCACCATCGCCCCCGCCGACCTTGGCACCCGCCACCGCTCCGTGCTGCTAGCTCCGGCGGAGGAGGATCCGGGCCACCGAGAACGAGGCGGGCTCCAGTGGCGGAGCCGAGGAGGAGCTCGGGCGGGAGAGAGACAGAGAGGAGCTTGGACTTGGGGGCGGCGCGGGGAACGGGAGGCGACCGACGATGGAGGAGGAGGCAGCTAGCGCTCGGTCAAGCAGCACCACCTTCCTTGATCCGCGCCACCGCAGCTGGATCTGCGGCGGCGCCCCTCGATCCGTGGCTGGAGGCGTGGTGCGCGCGATGGCGAGCCGCGCCGCGGCCGCTCGGCGGTGACGGATCTTGGAGCTGCTGCGGACGGGATGGACCCGGGCGGCGCGAAGGCAGTGGGAGAAGCAGGGCGCCGCCTGCTGGACAGGAAAGGGAGAGGAGGCGAGGTAGGCCGCCAGAGCCTAGCTCTTGTCACGGCGCCACCCCTAATCCGCCCATCTCTTCCCCTTTCCTCCTGCGCGCGGCGCAGTTCACCAATTTTCCCCCTCCGTTCGTCGCCGCAGAGCCAAATCCTCCTCCTACCGGCCGCCATGGCTCAATTGCTTCGACGACAAGCACCCCCTCCGCTTCCTCGACCTCTGCCCGGCCCTAACTTCTCCTCTCCTCGCCTACACTGGGCTGTCCGCGGAGCTCCAGTGCCCGCGGCCATGGGCGCCCATGGCGGGCCCTCTCCTCGCAGCGAGAACCTCCGGAGCTGCATCCCCTCATCATCCTCTTTCTCCCCATACCCTCGGTTTGGAAAATGGCGGCCGGGAGCTCCAGTTGGGCGTGCCTCCGGCGAAGCCCGGCCGCTGCTCACGGCGGCGCGAGAAGCCGAGCTGCAGCGCTGCTCGTGCTTCAGGCCTGACTGGCTGGCCCTTTCCGTTTGCTTGATATTTTCCACCTCCCCCCCTGCCTTACACGTGGGCCCAGCCCTTATCTGCACACGCCAAACACCAGCAGCTCAAAATACTCTAGCCCAAAATGAGATTAACCTACAAGCTAATCACGTGAACTCAAAGTCACATACTAACGTATCAAGTATGGTACAGTTGTGCACTGTTCTTTCCCCGTCCATTTCTCTGCCCCTCAAAAAAATCTTTAAGGTTCTAATCCCACCGCGTCCGACCAACGGACCGTGGTCCGTCGCCGACCCCCCACCCGCCCGACCCCACCTGACCAGATCAAACGACGATGTTGGCACGCCATCCTCCTCTCACACGAGGAGAGGGACGCCGGGGAAGGGAGAGAGTAGAGAGAGGAGAAGGCTGGTTGTCAATGAATGAGGCGAGCGCCGCGGCGGTGCCCATGGCCATCGTTGTTTGGAGGCAAGCCTTCTCCTCGTGTGTCAGATCGACGCCGCAGCTGCCGAAGGAAGATGCGGGGTGGCGGATTGACGCCGCGGCCGCCGGAGGGAGACGCGGGACAGCTCGATGTGGGACAGCGGCTCCGGGCGGCGACATCGGATCTTGGAGCGGTGGCAGAGCTTGGAGCTGCTGCGGATCTGGTGGAGGAGGTGGCCGATGGCGAAGAGAGAGACGGGTTGGACCTGGGCGGCACGGAGGAGGTGGAAGAAGCAGGGTGCCGCCTGTTGGCCAGGAAGGGGAGAGGAGGCGGGGTGGGCCACTGGCGGCCGAGGGAGAGAGCGAGAGGAGGGAGACGGGAGAGGAAGAGAGGAGTGAGACCATAGTGGGTAGATAAGGTTGGGAGTGGATTTTTTTTATTTTATTTATAAAAAATCGAATTGTAATTTTGTTATTCTAATGATTGATTTGTGTAGTAATTCATTTTTAATTATTATGTATTGTATTTGTTAATATGAGACAATAGTTGGTAATGGAAGATGGTAGTTAAAGGTGGAGAAATAAAGTATTAAATAGTTGAATAGAGTAACAGGTGTGCAGGAGAAGTTAATTTAAAGTAAAGAATCTTGCTGACTAGGCTAGAATATTCTCTTTAGAAGAAAATATAGAGGGATAGGAGTGTAGATAATCAAAGAAATATGTTGATATAGAAGAAAAATCTTGGTGACGGGGCTGAAATAATTTTTTTAGAGGAGAAAATTTTGGAGGGATATGAGTGATGAGAGTCTAAAAGCCTTAAAGAAAATAAATCATTACTAGCCAGATATGTGCTACTGCAATGCTCTCTTGAAAACTTAAAGAATTATGATAAGACATGGTAAAGTAATTAATGAATGGACGATGGACCTCACTTTTAGTTGGTTGACTTAAAAAAGGCCAGGGGTGGGGTCCACATATAAGTAGGAGAGAAGTAAAAAGTGGGGGCCACATGTCCAGTAAAGGAACACCTCGCAAAACCACTTTGAACGTCCGGTTTATGGAATTCAAGTGCCTATATTGTTTGATTTTTTAGTTCAACAAGGTTTTCTAAACTCACATATAAGTTCAGAGGAGTAAAATGGACTTTATTTTTAAAATTTAGACCCAATAGTTTACGTCATCATGCAAATTGTAGTTTATATGATTCAATGTAACTCGAAACATCTTTATAGCTCCCTTTGTAATGCACAGACATATACCTATTACACATTCCGAAATATATAATATACCCATAGCAACGCACGAGCCATTTGCTAGTAATAATTAAAATATGCAATGCCAATAAACTAAAAATTATTCCTCCACATAAATAAACGTTTATACTGTTAAAATATTTTACAAGATAAATCTAATGCCATTATCAGAAAAACATGTTTCAAAACATTAGGAAGCATTACAACTTAGAAAATAGGTAATTTTTTGTAGAGTTTAATCCCTGGAGTAAAACATCGAATTATTTTGTACATGATAAGTGTAAGAAGCTTCTCGAAGTGAATTGGGCCTACACTATTCATTCACTCCATGATTTGGGAACTTTGTGATTCAGTGCTGTGATGACTAGCACTCCATCAAATAACCGCCATCATTGTTACACTAGACTAGAAATAGCATATATAACAATTTTTCTTTTTTAGGAGAAATGTCATATGATCTTCTGATACACTGCTTAGAGACAATTATGCTGCTTTGTTACACAGATGCAATCAGTTGATGTACATTCCAATGGAGAATGCGTACAACAGTGTATTAAATTAGGATCAGCTACGATTCCAGAGTGTTCAAGTTCACGAATCCAGGCTTGCTGCTTCTTGTGGAATGTTTGTCTAGACACATGTGCTGGCAGAGGGAAACTTTCCGGGTGTTCTAAGAACTCTGCTGATGGAAGTTGCAGCAATGTTAATCTGTAATGGAACAAAAGAGCTGTAAGACATAAGAGGATGTTATAAACAAAGGGGAAAAAAATCATTTTCTTTGTTTAACCAGGTATTCAAAGAAACCATAATGAGAGATGAGTAGTACACTGCTGGATATTATCATAAATTGGAATAAAGCAAAATCTATGTTGATCTCCAGGTATGATTGTCTGCCTTGACTAATGTACCAGCACAGTTGAGTATTCTACAGATCTGTTCAGATTAATGCATGCATATGTGCTCATATCTACCGTATCCTAACCACTCTAAATATAAATCAGCTAACAAAAGAACAGATGTACACACAGGAACAGAGTTTGTCTTGCTTATAGTCAATACATCAAAGAAAATGTTCCCCAGCATTTTTTATTATGGAGATCAATACATCACAGTTCGGAGGAAATCAATAGGATACTTAATTACATACTGGTACAGTGGTATTGGAGAGTCCACCAAGTTAAAAGATTTGCACTCCAACACAGTAATTCATCTGAGGTAAAAAGAAATCCAGAATTGATCTATGAAATCGGAATACAACACCTTTAGATTTATTTTTCAGAACGGTATCCTAATCAAATAGACAGTGATTTTGAGTTTCTTGAAATATTCAGCTTCAGGTGAAAAACGGAAAAAAAAATATAAATGTCTATAATATTAACAAAACTTTCTGTTGCGGTAGCAAAAACTGTCTTGCAGAACTATTTCTCTGTCCCTGTGTATCTGCAATGGTGACTGTCAGTTTTTATTCTTACATGGTCAGACATTACTGATGGGAGTTCTTGTTGCAGGTGCCCCGGTCAGGGATCACCAAACTCCTTATTTTGCCACTATGAATCGGACTAATTTCCATCTTTCACATCCCTAATGTAGAATTTTACATTAATTAAAATATGCACCAATAAACTGTAAGTTATTCCTCCACATAAATAAAAACACACTAGATACTATGAAAGTATTTAACACGATAAATCTAAGGGCATTATTATGAATAGACGTTTCTAAACATTATAGCTTAAAAACTAGGTAATTGACAATTTTTGTAGCTTTTAACCCCAGGGGTAAAACTATCCGATTAAATATTTTTAAAGGAAAAAGTTTTTTTTTCAAACGTCGCAGGAGAGCTGCGAGTGATTTCATTAAGGTAGAAGAACAAAACACACCAGTACAAAGAGAGGGAAATAAACTACCAGTACGAAAAGTGTAAGAAGCTTCTAAAAGTGAGTTGGGCCCTACCCTTTTCATTCACTACATGAATTCAGTCAATTCACCATTAAAAGTAAAATGGCACTTGTCATTAAGTACTGTGATGGCAAGCCACTAGCACAACAACAAATAACTGACCCTTGCTGCACTAGATTAGAAATATCATATAACAAATTATCTTTTCGAAGGAGAAATGTGGTATGATTTTCTGATACAATGCTTACAGATGACCATGCTGCTTTGTTGAACAGAGGCAATCGGTTGCTGTACATTCCAATGGAGAATGCATACAACAGTGAGTTAACTTAAGATCGGCTATGACTCCACAGCGTTAGAGTTCACAAAAACCACGCTTGCTGCTTCTTTTTGAGTGTTAGGCTAGACACATTAATAATCCAATTTAACTCCAGAGACATGAACTAATATGAACCCAACCAATTAATAATCCAATTTAACTCGGATGACTGAAACTTGGACTGCCACTGCAAATCCCTCTTGATAACATGTAGTGATGCAACTGCATCGCCAAGATTTGTCCAATCCATCGTATTACAAGAAAGAACGAAAAAAAAAAAAACAGCTCATACTGTTAACTTGCGGGCAAGAGTATTACCGAGGACGCCGCTGCCCTGACCAGCGAGCGCGCCATCGTCACTGCGCAGAACCTGAGACGCAGCAGGCCGCGTATATGAGCTCCCCGGATACGAGCTGAGATCGAGTCTGCGAAATTTGGGGAAAAAAACCATTCCGCGGCCGCCGGAGAGGGCCTGGTCGGCGGGGTCCGTCCACTCGTCGAAGCTGCGGAGGGAGAATATCGGGCATGACTAGAGATCATGTGGGCTTTGCCCGCTCAGGTTCGAATCCTGCCGACCACGGCATTTTTTTTACTGCTCTGTTTCTGAATGAACACACTTACACACATATGAAAAACAAAACCCCAAGACATTTTTAACTTCATTCGTCTATAAAAAATAAAATTAATGCGCTAAAACTGTCCGGTGGATGCGTCGTGCAGGGAACTAGAGTCTGCACATCCAAATGTCCCCCATGCTGCCCGGCAAATTCAAGGTTCGTTCCCTAGCTCAATAGAATCCTGTTCCGTTGTTCCTCGACAAGCAGCTCCAACGACCTTCACGGGCCAACCTTTGCATGCAAGAAAAGATGGGCACCAGACTTGCATACCATACCGTGTGTTCTGTTGGCACATGAACTTGCCTTGCCCGTGATCATCGTCGGTGTTCCTGGTGCCTCCAGCTCCTATATTATATATGTGTTTTTTTTTCTTTTGCTGTGGCAGCTAGCTCTAGCCTCGTCAGATGCATGGTGCCCATGCCATGCTTCAGAGTTCAGACTACCTCTCCAGTCCATTACGTACTAGCTCTTCCCATCTCGATCATTTATATATACACGAATGTGGACGAGCTGACGTGGAGTTCGATCAGTGCACTGCCGGCTATGTGCGGATATGGAGCAAATATATAATGAGCTCTGCCTCTAGTAGGATAGATAGACTAGCTCTCGTCACGTGCTCCGTAAAGTGCCATTTATATATTGTTGCTTGTTTACAAGGTGCATCTATAAATGACCAATAAAAATTAGTCATCTATACATAGTGTGCGACATGTGCGTTGTCTATTTGGGCGGGCCTACAAGAGACTACAATTTAATTTGTTTTTCAGTTTTAAACGAAGAAATCCAAATTTGCTCAGTCCAAACAGTACAAAAACTGGCCCAGGTCAAACATGGTGAGTAGTTGATGAACACCAACAAAGAGTTTTACATTAAACAGAAACCATCAATGCTTGCCACTTTTGCAATAAAGTTCTTTGATTAAACAGAAACATTGGCACACTGACTAAATATCTCTCCGGGCGGCGCTTTAATTTCCAACGTGGAATTCACCTACCCATTTCGATGGATGGGCATTGACGTCGACATCCCCTTTTCCCTAGCAAGGTTGATATATACCTTTAACTTCAAACATGGTCTGATTACATTAGTTCCATGAACAAAGGAGTGCAAATGTTTCCATCCCTTTGCAAGACATTTTTTTTTTAAAGAGAATGCCAATGGTGGCATTCCGTGTGCTTACAAAAAGTAGAGGAAAACAGAATGTGCACCATCAGCAGCAAAGAAATTAGAGAGCGAAGGATCAGAATCAGACAAAAACCAGGGTGGTCAGGGGCTGGATCATGGCCTGAAAATCACTGAAATCAAAGCATGGGCGGCCAAATCCACTAGTTTCGCTGACATATCCTCGAAAGCAAAGGTCGTAACCACATTGACAGTGATTGGATCCACACAAATGAAGGGCGGATCAGGGGAGCCATGGATGCAACCAAAACCAGAACGAAGGGGATGGATCAAAAACAAAAAAACCGAAACTAGACTAGCTATGCTGGCTAGGGGCCAACCCAATAACCTCCTTCTGTGCTCCTCTAGCAATATCGCCGGAGAAAGCGAGGGAGGGGGTCCAGACACGCTACAAAGGAACTATAATGTTGCCAGTGGAGCTGGTTCCCTCAAAGGTAGTAGTACAAGTATGTTGAATGGGACTACGACATGAAACGCCGAATAATATCACTGCACTCTAGTGCATTGAAAAGGCCGATGAAGTAGAAATTTACTACTCCATCTGTCTCAATTTACAGATCGTTTAATTTTTTTGACACCAAGTTTTACCGGTTCGTCTTATTCAAAAAATTTCGCAATTATCATCTACTTTCATTGTGATTTATTCTTACATATAATATATTTAAGTATGAATTAAATTTTTTGACTTTTACGGAAATATTTTGAATAAGACGAGTCGGTCAAACTTGGTACCAAAAAAGGTCAAACGATTTATAAATTGAAACGGAGGGAGTAAAAAAAATTACACATGGATGCCTAATGGTATGTCTCGCCAGTCGCCTACCTAGGAATGGCGGCAGTCGTAGGATATCGAGAATCCGTTTGCAAAAATCTGTCTCGTGTGGATGCGTTTTGCATGAACTTGAGAGTCTACATCCAAACGTGCCAAACATGCACAGAGCCGCCACGTGTACGCTATCCCTGTTGAAGAGGAACCTATTCTTCGACAAGCAGCGTCAACGAGCATCACGGGGCCAGTCTTTCCTTGCAACCGGGGGAGGGACCGGACTTGCATACAGTGTATTCAGTTGGGACAGGACTTGTCTTGGCGTCGCCTTAGCAGTGGCATCACTTGAACATCGTTGGTGTCCCTGTGCCTCCAGCTCCTATATATGATTTTGCTGTGGCAACTAGCTTAATTAGCCTCGGCATATGGTGCATATGCCCATGCATATATCGATGCATCAGACTACCTCTCCAGTCCGGTAATCGTACTAGCTCTCCCCATCTCGTATGTCAGTGTGACTGTATGACTACTTGTATCATTTGTATTTACACGAAAATGTGGACGAACTGACCAGGAGTTCAGTGCAGTGCCGGCTATGTGAGGATGGATCATGTATATAATAAGGCCTAGCAGGCTAGCCTAGGTCTCATAATGTGTGTAGTAAAGTGCTTTTTTTTTATAAAACGAGCAAATCAAACTTAATGTAAAAAAAAGTCAAACGATCTAGTAAATTAGGACGGATAGAGCAACAATAGAGTTCTTTGATTGAATGCTGATCCAGACAACATATGCACACTGACTAAATATGTCGGCGACGCTTTCTGACGTGGAATTCACCTACCCATTTTCCTGGGTGAGCATTGACGTCCCCTTTTCCCTACCATGGTAGATAAAGTTTTTAAAGAGAATGCCAATGGTGGCATGCTATATACGTACTAACAAAATGGAGAGGAAAATAAATGTGCCCCATCTTAAAAAGATCAGATTCGGACAAAGCCCTGGTGGTCGGTCGTCTGGATCATGGCCTGAAAATCTCTTCAACCAAAGCACGGACGGCCAAATCCACTATTTTTGCCGACATGTCCTCAAAGTGGAGGCTGGGACCACATTGATATTCACTGATAATTGATATTCACTGATAATATGTTGTGTATGTGATTTTGATCCTTGCACATATATGACTTGCTTTTAGTTCCCTTCTTAAGATCGAGCGTGACAAAACACGATGTCGCAGCCAGATTTTAATTTGGATATGGTTCTTGGCTATGACCTTTTTAAGTTAATATCATTTAGGGACTATATGAAATAAAAAAAGATTATGCAAGGAGCATGCTCTAGTTTCTATCATGTCCTGCTACGAGGAAGTGGGCTGTAGCCCAAAAAAGAAATGAAACCTGCACAACAACTAAACCTGGGTTGGAGTGGACCTGCGTGCGACCTAGTCCGGACAAGAAATAAATTGCAGCCAAACAGTCAGCAGATAGGACCTCTATCCCATACTAGGCTGGACAAGGAGCAGTGTCTTTGCAGTTGCAACTCCTGAGCATCGTAAGTGTTCCTGATGCCTCCGACTCCTATTTTCTATGACAGATGCATCGACAAGCTAGGTCCACACCAGTCATCAGGCAAGGGTCTACCTCTCCACTCCATTACTTAAACTCTTCAACCCATATATATATAAGTGTGACCGAGCCAAAGAGAAGCACCGTGTGCATATCAATGTGAATGCTTATTTTCTTTTAGAAAATAGGCGGGAAAAGACAATCGACTCCTCTGCTGTGTTGTACAACATGCAGTGGGTGGTGGTGTCAGGTGCGTATGATTGGAGCAACTGAAAAAATACACAGCAGTATAGAAGAAGATGCATGTATCAAGAGGACGAGGATTGATTTACTATCAGCACAAGACAAAGAATAATGTGTGTTATAGATACATCCATTTATCCATTAATAAGCTTGGTTCCCGTACATGTTGTACGTGTCATATAAATCTTACTATTACTGATTAGAGGTTTTTTTGGAGGCTCCACGTTAATCCTCACCAGATGCGCTAGAAAAAAAATCCTAGAAATTAAAAAAAAAAGAGAAACATCTGGATGGCATATAACTAGCTTACGAGATATCAGCCATTGGATAGGTAATCTAAAATAACCTCTGATACTTGCTTTAAAATTACACACCTATGCCATCGAAGATACGTTGAGTAACCTCACGTGAATAGAAAAAAGAGTCCTCACGTGGCATGATTGTGCCCTACAAGACCGGCGGCGGTGGCGGCCAGAAAAACCACGAAACACCATCAAGTCGGGCATCGCCGGCAGCCGCGGTATACGCGGAGGCCACGTCAACTATACGGCAAGCACAAGCTGGTATCGCAGCTGCATGGTCAAGATGTGCTGCCTCACACTGGTAGCCTCATCACGCTGACATCCCAATAAACAACGGTAAACATTATTGGCTTGACATGTTCATGCATTCTCTTTTGGTGTATCAATAGGCACCTGATTATGATGCAAAAGATCCCAGATATTCAATCCAAGGAAACTGAACTCTAATTAAGATAACATCTGCCATCGTTGCCAGATTTCATGCATGGTAATATGCTGCATCTGGATGCTAAAATCGCTCCAGTTTTAAGACGTGTGTCTCTTTTTCTAATTTGCTTTCCTCAGCCTTGCCTTCCTCAGCGTTTAGAGCAGCAGCAACAACAACTTATATTGATTCAAGATCTACACCATTCTGTTTAATTTAGCACTGCGGTTCAATTTATTTTTCTTTCAATCTTGGCCACGTATTAACTATGGCTCATAGCACTATGGAACATCAGTTGAGCAAATCTAGAAACAATCATTCAATCTTCACCACATATTAACTTGGCTATATACATCAATTCCCCTTTCTAATTCTTTCATTGTCACTGTAATATATTTATATCTTTCATAATTATCACTCAAATCATTGTTCTTCTTTATTTGAAGAATTATTTATCATGTTAGAGAACATGCTAATTAGATTAAAATAGAAATACCAGTGCCTAAATGTTTACAATGTATTTATCAAGTTAGAACTTTCGCCCCCCCCCCCATACTGTTATTAACACATGAAAAAAGAGTCTTACTATTACTAATTAGAGACTTCTTTTGAAGCCTTTCACATTAATCATCATCATACGCGCTAGGAAAAAAATAAATTCTAAAATTTTCATAAAACTCAGAAACATCCTGCCATTTATTTGGTGACCGAAGAGATTATAACCATCGGATAGATAATCTAAAATAACCCCTAATAGTTGTTTTAAAATTACCACCTATACCACCGATCAATTAACCAAAGTTCTTTTTTATCCGTAGGTTATCTACGCTCTCCCGGCCGCCCCGGCGCATTGATGTTTAACCCCCGTCAGCACGCCACCATGGGCAGCAGCAGCAGCAGCCTGGCATGGCAGGTGTGGCCAGCTATAGATATCCTGTTCTTCTTCTGCTAGCTCTCTGATCAAGTATCGATCATCTCGCGGCCTAATTGGTCATATCTGGCCATGCGATGGTGACATATTATATTATATTGTCTCGAGAGGGTTTATCGACTGAAGGCACATATATGGCAAATTATCACCGATGGGCAGCGAGGCGGCTCATCGAGCTTTTGAGGCTAGCGAGATTGGCACAATTACTATGACCAAGGCTGACCAGGTATGCACACATCCTGCCATGATTCATACTGCTTTGTTTATGCTCCTTTTGGTTTCTCTATAAAACATCTACAATTTGGTATTTTTCTAACATATTACGCATTATATACTTTAGATTCTATATCGATTATGATAAGCTAATGAATTACCTCTATCAATATTGTAGGTCAGATCAAAATTATAGAAACATATGTCCATTAAGCTGGAGAGGCTCCAAAAAGGAGGCCATGAAGTAGAAATCCATGGAAGAAGAGCAGCAGCTGCAGGTTAACCTGCTCGGCAAGAACAAGCCGACTGCCAAGCAGTCAAATAGCTTTTAATATTTTCTGTAACTTCATCTCTGTATGAAACCGCCCATGTCTTCATGGACCAATTGCGATGTGTTAAATGCTCTTGATCTGCTGTATAAGCTGCCGTCTCTTGGTGAATGTTCAGTTATCTGAAATATAAATGGCTTTGTGCATTTTGAATCCAGTTCGAATCAATAGCACCCTTATTTAACCATTGGGTCTATTTTATCATTGAATTTAATTGATGGTGATGGTTGGAACAACATTTTGGTGTATCCCTGTATCTAAGAGATGCTAGCAGATTTCACTGTTTCTAGACCAAGTATAACCTTTCAGATTTCAGATTCTTCTTTTCTGTACCAACTAGATTGCACACTTCAATGACTACAGATTTTTTTACACATCCAGTACATGCAGAATTTATTTTCCAAGAAATCAGAGAAACATTTATAGTTCTTAACACCTCCATCACATGCCAAATTTCAAATAAAAAGATACATTGATCTTGGAAACAAACTACAATTAGCTCATTACGGACATCAGAAATTGTCACGATCTTGTCAAGACAAAATATCTCTACCTATATAATTTCATCACTACACAAAATCTCTCTATACCATTTGATCACAACATCAGTGGGCTTGATCCAGATTCGCACTCCAGCAATTCAAGTTTGCATTGGCTGGTGGCTTGCAGCATCACGACTGGACAGAAGATACATTTATACTAGGATTTCAAATCTCGGCAATGTAACTGGATCAAATCACACAAGTTCATGCAACATAACACTTCCTTTGGGTGCAGATAAAACTGTTACAACTATATAAACTAGTTGATGGTCTGCATGTAAGAGTAACCCTGCTCCACAAACCAATTTATAAGTAGAATGATTCTCCCCCATTGCAGTGCAAAAGTTTACAATAACTAGAAATTGCGGAAGCTTCATATAATAGGTTTTATGATTAGCGCTACACCATTGCTGACTGATTTAGTACCTAAGGTCCGGACTTCACCAACATAGGGTTGCAGGAACAAGGGGAAGAGGGGACTTTACCAACATAGGGTTACAGATTATTAAAATTTAATAATCTGGGTGCAAGTTAATTACGGTCATGACAGGATGGAAGCTTGATAAATGATAGGATGAATCTTAAACTGACACAAAACAAAGGTCATTTCTTCATTTCAACAGTCATATAGGGAAAAAAAGAACTGCACCATATTAGTAGTTGTCACATAACACCATGAGTTGTACCCTATTGCAACCTACGAAACAAGAACAAAAAATACAGACTAAAAAAACACTAGTATATTCTCCCCTTTTCGATTACATTCTTCAGCCTCTTCTGTAATCACATACCATGGCCAGCATCGATGGCAATCCAGCAGCAGCAGACAGAATCAACTTATGGTGAGAGAAGAGGGGTACCTGAGTCAATCATTATTCGGTGCTACAGAGGAGGAAAAATACATGCCACGGCCCCCCTCCAGCCTGTGTGGCCATCGCCGCGTCTCCAGCTAAACTGCAAAGGGAAGTAAGAACTGCCACAACTGAGTGGATCTAGCACGCAGCAATAGAAATTTGAGAAAGAGCATATCAATGCCAGCAATAGAAAGTCAGTACATGGAACGTGGCATTTGGATCAAGGATTCGACCTGCAGGGAATAAAATGAATGGAGATGAAAGCGAAAGACCTGATGAACCAGAAGTTACGGATGAATCCGACGCTGCAGCATAGCAACAGTGAGCTGTGCAAACGTGATTCCTCAGGCCGCCGTAGAATGATTGTGAACCGGAAGAACCTCTCACAACGTCCTGAAATCGATCCTCCCTCCCTTCTCTCCACGAATTGATGCCCATGCGGCCTCCAGTAGTCCGGAAGCCCTCCGTCCGCAGCTCCGGCGACCATCCCAGTAACCCTTGCCGTGGGGGACGACTCCGGCGACTACCTGAGGTCGTGCACTCCGCCTGATGGAGTCGAAAATCCCGCTTGTCGGAGGGCTGTCGCTCCGTCCCCCAGCCGGACTCGCTCTAGGGGCCACCCTAGTCTTCTTCTCCGAAGTCCGCCCCCGCGTCGCCACCATGGCTGCCGGCATGAGACCTCAGCCTCCAGGGCGGAAGCAAAGGAACGGTTCTCCCCTGCGCACCTTCGCTGCGTCTGGTCTAATTCGTGGGCGTCGTGGTGGACTCCGTACCAGTTCGCGGTCGGTCTGGTCGAACTAGCGGCCTCGAGTCTGGCCTCTCTCTCTCTCTCTCTCTATATATATATATATATATATATATATATATATATATATATATATATATATATTTTTGTGTGTGAAAATTCCTTTCTACACGCGCATATAACTACACTCACCTCTGTATCTCAAGATTTTGAAGGTATCTGGTCGAACGAAAGGTACGTACACGGAGTATGTGATTATACTAGACCATCTGTGGTGGTATATACATGAGGTATGAGAGTATACTTGAGGTATGTGGACATACCTCATTATATGTAATAATATAAATGTATTATTATAATAAATTAAAATCAAGGGTTGTTTTGTAATTTTTTCATGTGGTGATCTATGAGGTATCTTAAAATAAATATATAAATATATTGAAACTGATAAATGAATATGCGAACATACTTTTATTGGTTTATTGAAGGTAAGTGTAGCTACAAGTGCACGTAGATAAAACTCTTCCTATATGTATATATATATATATATATAGTATGTATATTTGGAGCCCTGGGCTCCCTTTACCTGTAGGAAGCCCTAATCAACCGACCGGACCACATCTGATCGGGGGACCAACCCGTTGACCAGACAACACCCGGTCCTCACCCCGTGACCCGCCGCCTTTTCGTATCCCACCTAGTCCGAGATTCTCGGACATGTCCCGCCGGATAGAGCAACCGACCCCCACCAAATCTTCCATTCCATATCCATTCGCATAAACCGCAGTCTCTCTCTCCACTCCCCCGCTCCTACTCACCGCATCCATCGCCGTCGCCATTTGCTCCTCCCTACGCCGTCACACGCCGCCGCTCCACACCCCGAGGCCGACTCGTGCCGCCGCCCTATTCGTCCCCAACCCGCGACCGACGCGCGTTGCTGCCGCCGCCCTGTTCGTCCCCAACCCGCGGCCGACGCGCGCTGCTGCCGCCGCCGTTGACCCCCTTCGTCTCCTCTCCCACCCCTCTCCGCATTTCTCTGGCGACAAAGCAGCGCCACCCAAAAAAGTAAGATCAATCTCCGAACGGAACTCGTATTTATTTATCAATCTACCCTTCGATGATTTGATAGTTTAATCTCTCGTGATCTACCCTCAGTAGTTGCATTTATTGGTTTGACCTTTTTCTGTTATGAATCGACATTTGCTGCATATGGTATTTATTGATTTTGGACAACATTCACAACAATCACAATTTCAGAAAGGGTTTTATCCACTTCCACGTAGCTATTTATGCATCTCAGCTCTAAAGCTAACGCGTGTATGATGCTGGCAGTGATAAAAGAGATGACCATTAGTTGATTTTTGACAGATTCTATGATTTATATTACATATTGTTAAGAGTTTTATGCACCATTTTATAGATGATTATGCATTCTATCCAAAACCATCGCCGGCGGTGATAAAGGGACCACTATTAGTTTATTTTTGGCAGATTATACGATTTTTATTACATATTGGTTAAAGTTTTATTCACAATTGCATAGATATTTATGCATACTGTCAGAACCATAACATGCCTGAAATCATCAGGTTATTTGATTTATGCATACACAAACAAGTTTTTATGTCAGCATCAATGGATCAGTGTACTATTATCAGTTTTTATGCCTGCTTATGTTGATGTCTATGCAGATTGAACGTATGTTTTTATGATATTATCAGTATATCAATTTACCGCAGTACCATTTTTGCCATTTAAATTCTTTATGCACTGGAGGTAACTCTTGTATCCACCATCTGCATTTTTGCTAGGCCAGCATGAAAAAGGATGTTCAGACTGCGGGGAATGAGGACACTGGCGACGACGAAGGAGATTTCATGCCCTCAGCCAAGAAGCCCCGGCCGTCCCCTACCAAAGTTTCCTAAAAAGTAACCACCAGGAAGGTGAAGCTGAAGGATTCCGTAGAACAGGTATTTTTTTACACATTTATTCTCCCCTCATCAGCAATTTCATGCATGTTAAAACAAATGTTTATGCAATACAAAGCAAATTTTTACACCAGTATGTGAAGTGCAGCGAACGTTGATTTTATCACAAGTTTTGCTCGCAATTATAAATATTTTACTGATACCTCCTTTCATTTTGTTGTTGGCCCAGATTGTCCAGAAGCTTAATGTCCGATGCATCCCCCTGGATGTCATCGAAACCATGCGTCTGATGAGCGGAAGGCAACATGTAGCCGTGGGCGCGCGAGGGTTGGACCAAGTCCTCGAGATGATTGCTGATGGATTGGGGAGCCGTTCTCTCCTTCGTTGGCTCATGGACAAGCTGGACCCTACCGACATGACGCTCCACCCTGACTCCGGCAAGGAGCTCAGGATCACAAAGGATACCGTCCGCCTCATCCTTGGGCTTCCCAGTGCCGCTGGAGGGAAGCCATTCTCAAATTACCATGGCGAGGTAGATGCTGCTGACAGGCTCAGGGCTGAGCTTGCCATTGGTCGCAAGGGGCCAATCTCCATATAATTGCTGCAGGACCGACTACGTGCCGGGAACGACGATCCCCTCTCTATCAGATGTTTTTTCTTGATTCTGTTCAACCGCTTGCTCTTCCCTACTTCCAGTTGGAACATCAGCAACAGCGAGGTGTTGTTGACTGAACAAACTGACAATTACCCGGACATTGATTTCTGCCGGCTTGTGTTCAATGACTTGTGCTGTGCAGCCAAGGCATGGCACGAAAGAGACCTCACTAATCAGTCCACAACGATATTCGGCTGCTCACTTGTGATTCTGGTAAGCCACCAATTCTCTGTGGTGTTTTACGCTAACAGCATGCTGTGTTTAATCATCTCAATTTACTATTTTACGCCGAAGCTCATGCTATATTATGCAACCAGTGTACAACATTTATGCATTTATATTGTATGCAGATTTACTACCTGGACCACCTTCACCACCCAGCAGCCCCTATCAGCAGATATAGTACGCCTCGGATAAAATTCTTTGATAACAATACAATGAAGGAATTGGCGAGAGCCGACCGTAGGAAGCCCGGTCAAAGCGGTGAACCTTTCGGTCACTGCGACGTAAGATCAATGTTCATTTATGCTCATTAGCTTATTCTATCCGTCGCAGTTTACGCTCACTTCTCTCTTGATATTTAAACAGTTCCGAAGCAGGACCGAGACGTGCTACGTTGGCTCCTATGGCTACCAGATCCAGGACACTTTCTCTCTGCACGTGCCACGGATCACGGATCTTCTCAAGGATAAGGTCCGCTCTCTTCCCAGGCGTGTTCGCTCTCAATTTGAAGACCTCTTCCTTGCTTATGATGCGGAAGTGGACGTATACTGCGAAACAATGCAAAAAAGCCATCAGCAGATAGTACAAAAGCAGATTGACCTTGCGGAGATGTTTGCCGACATGATCGACAAGGCCCTCCCTACCCACAACAAAGATGACGATGAAGGCCCCTCCAACGATCATGGCAGCGTCCCCGACCCTGAACCATCACCGCTGCGTCAGCGCTCAAATCCACACATTCATTTATTTTGTTATTTTTTCTCACAGGTTCCTTTACTGACATCATATTATTTCTCTGCTGGTTTAGAGCACGATGCAGAGCAGGACACGATGACGGATACGCAGCTCGGGGAGGACAAACAAGAGGACCCCTTCACGGACACTCAGTTGGAGGAGAGTTTGCAGAGCATTTACGACAGACAACGCGAACACCGTCGAGCATTAGAGGCCGCTCTCGACGACAGCACTCAACCACCCATCAACACCTCCGTTGATCGTGCTACAGAACAGGCATGACGTAAACTAAATCTGATCATTTATGCTATCTGCAGGCACTTGTTATGCATAGCATCCAAGAGTTTTAAGCAAATGTTTTCAATGCAGTCATATTTTCCTTACACCTACATCTTTTATTTACAATGCTGAAAACTTTTACGCACATTTCTATATTACTTTATGCCAAAAGTCTTGCCAATATACAGCCCACACGTGACAGACGCATCATCGATGCATTCCACGCACATCGATGAGTCTTGTTTATGCACATTAATGTTGAGTTTTACGCTAATGCTTGGCCTCATGCAATCAGCGACAGACTCGAGATGCTTCTCCGTCGCCCAAGTTTGATGTCACACCCAATCCTGTAAGTGCGATTTTAGCGTGTCCCTAATACGTCTCAGTTCTCACAGCTTCTCAACTGTTATCTCATTTGTTTGTTCAGGTTAGAACCAATACTGGACACAAGCTTGGCCCACGGTTTGACCAGACTCCACTTAGCCCTGTTAGTTTTCCTACTTACATGTCTTATGCTATGTACCTAATCCATTTTACGACATCTTTTGAGAAGATCACTTGAATTGTTTTTAATGTCACCAGGATTCTTCTACGATCCACCAACCAGAGCAAACCACCGTCAATCATCCAGCCCCCTTCAGCTATTGACCTTGCACGCGCCCTCCGTTGTTTCTTGTGCACCGATGACGGAGGAGACCCGGAACTGTACGACATGCACTCACTCAATCTGACATTTATGCCCCTTGTCATCAACTGTTATGCATATCAACCAATAGTTTTATGCAAATACTTTTCCATGCGGTGCCTTTTTTCCAGCAGCTACATCTTTATTCACACTACTATTTTTATGCCAAAATGAGTACCTGTTTCACCCAACTGCAATTGATCCTTTACATGTTTTTTCCGTCTTCCGCAGTCAGCTGATGGAATATGGCCGCTTTTGGGGATTCGCTTATGATGCTAAGGAATCATTTGCTGAGAAAGGTTCTCTCGAGAACTTCTACATGCAAGCATTCATCGATTGTATGCGCCATGACGATGTATCAACCCTCCCTGCACCGATCACAGACCGATTGATCCTTGACGTTGATGTTGGGGTACACACTCACTTTCATAGTCCATTGCAGCTGCCATCACACACGAGCTAACCTAATGTTTCTTCACAGGTTATATTAAACACAGAAGAGTGTGAAATGAACAGCAAAGACAAGAGTCACTTCAACCCTAAAGTGTTACAGGAGCACCTTCAACAGACCGTGCCATGGGCTACTGGACTCATCGGACGCAAATCAGTACACCTACCCCCCTGTCTCCCCCATACTACAAACATATCAATGCATAACTGTACAATGGTTTATGCACTCTTCCCGAAATTTTTAGGCAAAAATATACACAATATTACACCACTATATGTGACTTCCAATTGTTTATGCACTTGCCCATGTCTTTTCTATGCAGATTATGCTCCCAATGCTGCACCGAGGCCACTGGACTCTGTATGTCGTCAACCTAGAGAGACGCTGCATAGACATATATGACTCCAACCCCTACTGGCCGGACATGGGCGGCACGACTTGGAAGGCATACCACTGCAACCTGGTGAAGGTCGATGGGAAGAGATTCGCATGGAGCAAGCTCATGATGACCAGGCTTAACAGAGGTCTGCAGGCAGCGCGAACAAACTGTGGCATTGCCAAGTTTGGCAATTGGAAAATCGATATATCCCCCCACTGTCGCACCATGAAAGCTGGGTCCAACGATTGCGGGTTCTTCGCGACAAGATTTATCCAGTTTTATGATTACACCAGCGGCGGTCTCTTCAATTGGAATTGACCAGTGAGTCACACGCCTATAGTCAAGTGGATTTGTTTGTACCTGTATAGCTTATTACGCCTTCTTTCTAAAAAAAATTATGCATGTCACTAGTGTTTTTTGTGACATTCCTTGTGTTTATGGATGAAAATATTTCAAACCCACCTGACACTAACTTAAATGAATGTATTTGTAGGAGGACGACAGAGACCTTCGATCACTCCTGCTACAATATCTGACGTTCCACCACATGAACCAATTGGCGGTGCTGCCTCCAGAGATTGAGAGATTCAGGCCTCCAAGAGTGTAGCAAGCATCAAAGATAAGACTTTCATTGTTGGACAAGAGCGACATTTTGCGTTACCAGAAACAATTTATGTTACTTAGCTAGGTCAATTGCTTAGGCACGTATGTTGGACATCTATCGGTTATCCTACGTCTTTGATACGGAAGAATTATGCATTTTATGCCATTTCTTTTAGTCCATGTCAGGACACATGATGTTATATGCTTGCTGTACCTGGATGAGACATGCTACAAGACGTTATGACACTCTTTTTATCCATTTGCCAGATTATCTTTACGCAAACTCACATAAGTCCTTACTCCACCCTGCAAACCATCCTCCGTACAATCTTTTATGTGAAGTGTTATAGGTTGCTAAACCTTACGCACTTCACTTACACATTTTATGCAATTACATACATGTTTTACGCTGCATGTGTTCATACCAGATGGACTTGTAAGAAAATTTACATCTTTGGATTTTTGGGTACTGCGCACCACATCGATTACGCCATCACAATATTTTCACAATCTGTTTTTATTCAAACCAACCATGTGTAGCAACAACAACCACGTCACACTCGATACCCAAACTTACTTCAATATTTCTACTAAACATTCCTGCTCCGTAGGACCCGAGTGCTAAGCTGCAGTTCACCATCTTCCTGCGCGGAACCATCCGTCTCCATGTCGCTATCATCAGGATCTTCATCATCGGACAAATCCACACTCCGCTTCTTGCTCGTCGACGTCTCATTCCAATGTGCTGCTGATATAGCACTCTTGTTCCTCGAACCAGGAGGCCGCCCCCTTTTCCAACCAACCATATTCGCCAATCGCACCCTATTTTCTTCCAACGACAGACACGCCCGGCTGTTGTGTCCATCCGCAATAACACACTTCTTGCACCTTCTATTCTTTTTCTTCTCTCCCTTTGCGCCTAGCTTCAGGACCCTCGCCTCATTGTCCTTTATAGTCCTGCCCTTTGGCTTCGCACGGTCGGGTTTCTCCAAGCTTATCGCATCCATAGCGAAGCTTAGTCTCTACGTTTCGAAATTATTCAATTGTCAAAACAACTGAAAACATCAACGCATTTACAGAAATTCGTCATCTTTCATCATCCTTACCTTCCTAGCTTCGATTGCATCATGCGGTTGGGTGACCTGGCCACTATTCCCATTTACGACGGCGTCACCTGCGTTGGCATTCTATAAACAAAAACTATAGGTTATCACACATTGGTATATAACCAGTTGCATGGCAAATATTTAACGCAAAACACCATGTTACCTGTTGTTCATCGCCTGCATTCGTGTCATCTTGCATAGCCAATACATTCCCTTGGTTTTCCTGGCATCATACGAAACGCATGACACACATTATGATTCTATTTTACGTTATTTTCAAATTCATCCATGGTATCGTAAAAAACGACTATAATCCACCAAATTGTAGATACATCTCCACATACCGACACCTACTTATTTGGTTGCACTGCCATGCGTTGACCTCGTTCTTCCTCCGCTGTTGCATCATCCACCTACATTTATGCCAAGACGTTAATAGATTATGTCCTTCTTCTGACACAATAAAAAACCAGATGACAACAGTTTACCCTTCATAGCTACCTGGCAATCTACCCCACCATCAGTATTTATATAATTTCCTTCGCAATTTATATCTGGCTCCACACGTTCCATATCCTCTATCAGCTTGTCCAATACAACCAGTGCCATATTTTTTTCTAGCATCCGACAACCCAGAAAGTGTGACCACCTTCATTGTTTTTAACATTACCATATTCCGCCTACCCAATGCGGTTTCGCCATCCTTACCCTACATTTTCCTGTCTTCCCTCTCAAAAAGGACATCTACCTTCGCCGAGGTCATATATCGCTGCATCACGTAGTCTTTCGGTATCTTCTCAATCTGAATGTGCGTAAATGCTTTTAACATATGCACACATAACAACCCTGCAGTTTGCAGTTATCCAGAACACCACAATCCATTCACATAGTATATAAATCAATGACACTACAAATCATCCAAAATGACGACACCATACCTGTGTGCTCCCATTGCTTGCACTCACAAAAGTACTTTCCAGCTTCCACGTCCGCATTTACTTTGAATTGGTGTTGTCCCCACACTATTTTATTAGACCGACTAGTATGCTCCACCAGGTAATCGTCCGGACCACCATCAGGATCACGTACTATTTTGTATGCAGTGGAGTATTTCATCGACTCCTCGAACCTATTCATGATAGCCCATGTGTAGGCCCTCGCCACCCTTATTTCAAATGGGTACAGAGTGTTAGTCTCCTTTTGGCCCTGCAAATTATGCAAATTTACATATATATCAGCATAACTATAAACTATAAATTACATAAAATCCAACATATTCATTGCATAAGGTTCATAACAGTGCATCATGACATAAATGACCAGACACCTTGCATGCTAGTGCTTCAGCTGCCTCTTTCATCTTCCTCTCGTGAATCATCTTCATCATTTGCTTAGCAAACTCATGCAAAGGAGTGTTTGCGTCAACATGACAGTTCTTCACCACTTTGTTCATGCTCTCGCTGCGTTGAGTAGACACCATTACGCCACAGAAATCATCTTTGAAAAAGGCTGGTATCCAATCCTTTCGGATGTCACATAACTGTTTGAGCGTGGTGTCATCGCGCAAGCTGAATTCATCAAGCATCATATCCCAAGCAGCCTCAAACTCAATTGGCGTCAAAGGATGATGAATTATAGACTGAAACTTTGCCTTGAAGTCTTCTCTCTCAAACCTCCTGTACAATTCATTCAAATATGACCTAAACCTGTTCTGGACGTGCCATAGACACAATCGGTGGATTGTATTCGGGAGACCCTCCCTAGTGCAACCGGCATTGCTGGGTCTTGATCTGCATAAATGCATACCACATGGCTAATGACACCATCCAAATCACATAAACTTGAAAGCAAAACAACATATTCCTTATTACTATTCTGCATAAATTATACCTGTCAGCATCACCCTCGGCCCGTCACCCCCATACACGTCTTGAACACATTGAACGCCCATTCGAATGTCTTAATGGTCTCATCTCGCAACAGCACGAACCCAAACGTAGTGCACTGTAGGTGGTTGTTCGCACCGACAAACATCCCAAGAGGTTTCTCATATAGATTAGTCTTATGTGTGGTATCAAATGTCACCGCATCTCCAAAATCAGCATATTCGCCCTGCTGGCTTTTATGCGACCAGAATATGCTTTTTATCTTCCCATCGTCGTCCAGCTGAAAGTCACAGAAGAATGGTGGATTTTGCTTTCTACATTCTATAAAGAAAGCTAGAAGCTTGGCCACGTCATTGGTGTTTTTCTCTCTTCGCCTCGCCGCACCCCTGTGAACAATCAATTAGCAATCATTTTGTATGATGAAAATAGCGTAAACATCGTGAAACCCACCTGTTCTTTAGGTCTTGTGATGTAACTAGAATGAACTCAGGTCCTCTATGCATTTCCGTAACAAGGTCCATAATGCAGTGCTGTGACACCTGCTATCTTGCATTGCTCCTATGAACTCCATGTATGCTGGATCATGCGACTTGTTGAAAAAAGCCGATCCTTCTCTGCTTTATCCGTTATGAAGGCATGATTATGCTCTAGGTGCAAGAGATCTATACGCGCTGAGACGACATTTTCTCCGGCATCATCAAATATAAATTTCAGCTTCATCCCAGCTTTGCACCCCGTCCGTTTGGACGATGTTTTACGCACCTTTGGATTATCCACCGCCCTTTGCGCACATTTTCCCTCCATCGAACAGTTCAGCCACTTGCAGTTTTTCCTCCCTCTGTACCTTTTCAGCGGAAACCGACTTCATATGCATATCTCAGATAAAATTTATGCGCCTCGTCGACACTACTGAATACCATGCCCATTGTAGGAACTAGACTTGGATCACTAGTATCGGGCTGCATGAAAACACAAATCCATAGACCCAATTATGCAAGTACAACGTTCAATTACGCATAAATCAAGTCTCCCACACTTACATGGCTTTGCTGAATATGCGGCGTGTCCATCTCAGCCGAACCAATGGTCCTCATGGGCGCACGTTGGGCCACCCTGCCCGTTTCCTCGGAGGCGATCTCATCGCAACCAGGAGCACGCAGATCAGCCGGCGGCGTAGTCAACTCCCTTGCCGGCGATGCCCGCGCCAGAGGAGTTGCATAAATGGCAGCCGCAGGGTTTGGCGTCGATCGCCCGGCCACCGGCGGCGTTGCCATGGCCGTAGGGTTTCACGATAGTTTTTTGGTAGAAAATAACGTAAAACCCCTACCGATCTCTTGCATCGCGCCCCACGTCCACAACTAAGGGAAAGCGGCACTCACGGAAACCGCCCGCCAATCACGCGTGATTACGCGAAATCGTCCAAACGGTATAAAAACCTGAATTTTACGCAGATACATGATCTTGTTTACGCAGTTGTGAATAAGCATTTACGCTGTTTAGTAGCCCGCACCCGGCTGGAACCGTTTGCGGTCCCTCGAGTTGACTCCACCGGGAATCCCGTTAAGAAGGCGCTCCACCCACGCCTCCCAGCTCGGTTCGACCACCTCGCTGGCCGACCCACCCTGGTCTGGTCCCCCTGGCTCCGGGGGGGAGGCCGGGGCTTCCTGCAACTAATGGAAGCTCTGGGCTTCATTTTATACTGACCATATATATATATATATATATATATATATATATATATGAAGAGTTTTATCTACATGCGCATGTAGCTACACTCATCTTCAATAAACCAATAAGGGTATGCTTGCATACTCATTTATCAGTTTGAGTATGTTCTCATACTTATTTTAAGATGCCTCAAATGTCACCACGTGAAAAAATTACAAAACAGCCTCTGCTTTTAATTTATTATGATAATCCTTTATATTAGTACATGTAATGAGGTATGTCTACATACCTCAAGTATACTCGCTACCTCACGTGTATACCATCACAGATGGTCTAGTATGATCACATACTTCGTGTACGTACCTTTCGTTCGACCAAATACCCTCAAAATCTTGAGATACACATGTGAGTGTAGCTACATGCACATGTAGAAAGGAATTTTCCTATATATATATATATTTATTTATGTAAATGTGCATGTGTGTCGCAAAGCTAAGTAATTCAGTGTGCATATAAATGTGAGTTTTTCTCTCAAAAGAAGAAAAGAAGAAGGATAAACGACTGAGGGACTCAAGTGTACCGAGTCCAGTCTTTCGTTCTGGTTGTGATGAGCACTTGTCAGCATCTAAGACTTGCTGAGGGGTGAGCAAGCACCTCCTAAGCGTGATCTGGAGGATAAGCCCTCTTGAGTGGACTGAGAGGTGGCACTAGAGTGGACTTGGCATGACAAAAATCTCGCCTAGTGGACCAGCAGGTGGCTTGGGCTGCGCTCCAAGTTAGGATCAACCCATAAGCGTGACCTTGAGTCCGGGACGGTGTAGTGAGACGTAAAATCACCCCTTTGGAAGCCCAACAAGCGTTTCTCGGTTCAAGCGTCAAAACCGGGTTCTAACAATCGTTTTCTAGTTCTATCGTCAAAACAAAGGGCTAAGTTGCCGGTATTCCAAAACCAGAAGTTACCCGAGGGATGAGCTATTGGACACATGGAGGACATCAAGCTGAGGCGAAAAAACCGAAGACGTCAAGGAATCCATCGTGGCCGTTCATCCGAGTTATTGCGGTCTTTTCTAGCCTCTATAGGCCTTGTAGTGTCTTGAGTCTGTAATATAGGGGGTTAAGTGCAAAACTGCTAGGGTTTGGGTTTGTAGTATAAATAAGGAGAGGGCTGGTCTTTAGTTCTCTCTTGGCTCGTTAGACTTGTGTTTAGTGCTCCCTAACCGTAGATTTTCGTCCTCCATGCTTTGAGCTTCAAGAAAAGTGATATTAGAGTGATATAGTCCCCATAGTTAGTGGGTAGGAGAGGGTGGTTGCTTGGAGAACGAGATTCATCTTGTAATCTGAACTTGAGACCACTTTGTGGCAAGTAATACATGGATTTCGTATAGCTCCTTGTGTATGCTTTCTTCCCCCCTCTCTTGATTGGCTTTTGATCTTGGTTTCTTGGTCTTCTAGTGCTAGTGTTTTGGATTGCTAGGACGTGGAGGATTGTGGTTTTGGTTGGCTAAATCCTTAGTTCCATGAGCAGCCCCGAGATCTTTCATTCTTGCCCTTGTTGTTCACCTCTTGGATAGTCAAATTCGTGGAGAATCCCAAGATTGGAAGGTGTGATTCTTAGGGAGTAGTTTCTCCATGACCTAGACAAGATCCACACAATGTTTCGTGAGGTTTGGAGATCTTTGGTGCATGATTTGGATCGTTCTTGAGGATTTGCGGCCTATTTTCTCCCTAGGCCCAGCACTTGTCTCACCACTGGACTGTCGGTGCGTTGTGCTGAGCTGGGCAGAGTTTTCGAGGTCAGACCTCACGCAGGCTTTTACCGAGCACCGGACCGTCCGGTGATGGTGCACTAGAGTGATTCTCAGTCGAGGGAAACACCCTCAAGCCAGAGTGTCTAGTAGTGTCCGTGGACTGTCTGGTGGCTGGTCAACGGCCTGTCCGGTGGCGGACCGTCAGACTATCGGTGGTAGCACAGGACTGTCGGTGGTTCTGCCCCTGCCAGTGTTTGGCTCATTTTTGCGTTGTTTAGGATCGACGTTTGAGTGAGTGCTTTTGTGTGCTTTCACATGGTTTTCCTCAGCATGTCCTAGGGTTGGGAGCTTGTCATTGCTACACAATCTTGCACATTTGAGAAGAGAGGATTTTTGAGGTCATAGATTTTTTGTGTCAACCTATTCACCCTCGTCTAGGTCATCTTTCAGACCTTCAATTGGTATTAGAGCCAAGTTCGGATCTTCTATACCTTAACTAGTTCTAGATCCACACGGAGGCGACCATGGATCGGACTGTTGGTAAGATTCCATGTTTCGATGGCTCCGATTATGGATATAGGAAGATTCGCATGTCGACATTCCTTCGAAGCCAGCATTCGTCTACGTGGGATATTTGCTAGAAAGTTGATTACCAAGTGCTGGAGAACCGTGTTACCCAACTGCAACACTGGAAACACGAAGCGAACAACAAAGTTAGAAATTTCCTACTTTCAGCCCTGAGTCGCTTTGAGTTCAATAGAGTGACTCATTTAAAGATAGCTCATGAGATTTGGACTACCCTTACAAATTTCAATGAGGGAAAAAGTCAGGTCAATGCTAGGTTGTTCGAGACCTACAATCAAGAGTATGAGAATTTCTCCCAGCAACCTGATGAGAGCATTGATGACTTATTCAGTCGGTTTCAATCGATTGCTAACCAGATCCGTGCTAATGCATAAATGGGGCATTGTCGTGTGATGACCATGAGTGGGCTTGCAAACTTCTCTATGCCTTGGATCGGAGTATTTGACAAGTGGAGATGGAGTCTATACGCCACAAGAAACTCGAAAACTTTCGGCAGCCATAGCAATTTTCGACGGCCACGATCAACCGCGTGGTTGGGGCGCCGAAAATTATAGTCTCTGCGGTCCACGGTCACAGCCGAAAGTTAAAGCAGCCCAACCTCCTGGCCGACTCCCCCAGTCCCCACGCATAGACACACACGCACACACGCTGCAGCCTCCCCAGCCACGCCACGCCGCCGCCGCCCGACGCCTCGGATCCGAGCGCTCTCCGCGCCGCCTCCGCCCGTCGCCTCGGATCTGGGTGCTCGCTGCGCCGCATCCTCGTGCCGGCACCCGGCGCCGGCGCTCCGCCCGCCCGGAGCCCCGGCCACCCCCTGCCTGGCGCCCCGGCCGACCGCCCCGCCCGCAGCGCTGCCTCCTCGCGCCGCGCCGCCCTGCCGGAGTGCAGCCTCCCTGCCGAACGTCGCGCCTCCCGTCACACCGGAGCCGCGGCCGGCCCTGCGCCGCCTCAGCACATCCTCACCCCGGACGCTGGCTGGCCCGCTCGGTCGCTGCTCCAGTGCCGGGCCCTTGAGTTGCCTGCGCGGCCGGTGGATCTCACGAACTGATTGCTCCTGGCGGGTCTCAGGCAACGATTTTTCCCTTCCTGGCCACGGTGACAACGACTTTTTCGCTTCCCGGTCACGGTGACAAGTTCCCCCACCTTTCTGCAGTTGTTCCCGTTAGATGATCAGATGCCTACGTCTTGTGGAATGTTATTTACAGTCTACTATGCTAACAACGCATTAGCACCTGTATTTTTTTTTGTTTCATGTCGTGGCTTCTATTATAGATACATCAGTTGAAATGTTTGCCTATAGATACATATAAGCTGTGATACATACAAGTTGTGCACATTGGCAGTGTTTATTTTCTTCTATCTATATAAATATGATTTATACTTGTTTGTCTGATTGCTATTTTCTTATTTCTAGATTAGAGTCTAGATTACATGCTAATGATAATAGTTCTGCAACCACCACGGAATATAATGTTAACTGAGGACTAATATTGATATGGTCATGTTGTCACTTTCTACTTTGCAATAATTTTTTTTTTTTGAAGAACAGCTTTGCAATAATTTCACTTGCCTTTATTTTGCAGCACTTTGTGCCCGATGTACAGGATTAACCTTTGATCTTTTGTACAAGGAATGACTGCAGGTCTCTACCTCTGAACCTTTGATCTTTTGTATTCCTATCCATCTTCTCATTATAAATATCAAATATCCCTTGCAGTTTATTGGTAGAACAGACACTTTCTGGTAGTCACTAGTCTCATGTATAGATATTTGCTTCCATATATGCTCTCCTGTGGTTTTGGTAAAGCTTATAACACATTCTGTAGGGAAGATGGCTAACATTTCCTAGTTCCATTTCTTCTTCCTTCCTGCGGCCGGTTGATGGCTAATCCTTTGTTTCGGGTGGTGGGTGTGCAGGGAAGAAGATGCTCGTGCCGCTCACGGCGTCCCTCTACGTGCCGATTCGCTCGATGACGCTGAGAAGGTCCTCGTTGACGTTGGCACCGGTTACTTCATCGAGGTAACCGCTTGATGCATTGTCTGTTGACATGACTGGTAGATGAGGAGTACAATTTGCTAGTATTGTTCAATAAATTAGTAATCCATTGTTATACGGATTCGGACCACTTCTTCAATTGTATGACAGTTGACATTTCAATATCTAGGATGACTGAACAGTCAGTATCATGTCATCAAGTGGAAACTGAATTTTAGTTGCTAGGTACAACACTATATGCATCTTTCAGCCTTTCTGATGTAAAAACTATGTTGTATCCTGTAGGTGTCCAGTGATGTCCTCATTGTTAAGTGTTAAATCAAAGGGAGGAAAAATCATGTTACTTTCGTTTACTCTGCAGAAAACTATGGGTGAAGGCAAAGAATACTGTGAAAGGAAAATTAATTTATGGAAGTCAAATTTTGATGAACTGCTTGAGGTACAGTTTTGCCAGAATGCCAGATAACTATCCTCTTGTATGCATTGCTATTTCTTCCCCACCTGAAGAAGAAAATGGTTTGTTCCATATTCACTGCATAGTTTACCCACTACTGATGACAATACTAATGATATATTGATAACGTGCAAACATTCTATCTGATCTGTGCTATAGCCTATCCTGAGATTCTTGTTGTGACTTTGACATACCGATAGCAGCCTGCCTTATGTCAGGGCCCAAGAGGGCCTGCGGCAGGGAGCAGCCGCTGCACAGCTATTCGATTAAGTGACCAGTTCTATATTGAATTAGTTTTTACCTACTTGTGTATGCTCAATTAAGTGATTCTTGCTAGTTGTATGCAATTCATATATCGTGTGCGTTCATTCCATGTGTTTCAGTTGATCTTTTAGAACAAACTCTTAAGGATGTTGAGCTCTTTTACTTCCACTCTTCAACTGACTACCAACGTGGTCTGTGGATCAGTCTTTGCTACATGCTGCAGGTTTGCGACCTACCCCAGCACAGGCAACTACTGTAAGCTGGGTATTTCAGCTGGGCAGCAGGTATTGTTATCGAACATATTGGCTGATTTTTCTCTACCTATTTCATATTCTAGAAGATGGAATGCAGCATGCAGGAAAGCTCATCTGTACCAGCATGGGGGGCAAGAATGGATTCTGAACCAAAGAGTCGGAGGATACTTGGTGAGCAATGATGATATGAATGTTAGAACATGAACACGAATGTCTCACAGGATCTACTAGCCTAATGACATGAACACACTAATCACAATTAGGAACTGACCTTGATCTTGACGATGCCCTCCGGCTCACCTTCTGTACACGTGACTGGAGATCGCCGTCAGGGCGACGGTGGCTGGCACTCGGTCTTCAGGCCGCAACCAAGCCAACCTTGATCGGTAGGTGATTAGGAGGGTGAGGGTGGTTAGCTACGTGATTAACCCCTGAAATCGACCTTGTGGCTAACGGGTGACCCTCCTCATATATGGCTTGGGTGTCCTGGGACCGGGCCTAAAAGGAAATGGTCTTAATGTGCACCCACGATCATGCGCACGGGAATGGAAATAAAGGGCCGAGATTAATTCCAACATTCTCCCCCTTAATCGATGGGCTAACAACATAGGTCCTTTCTCAGAAGAAAGAGTATACGAGGTAAGGATTTACAGTAACTATTAAAATGCCATGCACATCACAGTACCTACATTATACCAATCCACTTTGATTGGATAATCACTTATTCATGATGGGAGATGGCCTATTTGCTTATGTTCCTATTGTGCAATTTTGTTCTCATTTACAATTATGTGTACACTTATTATAAGAGTGAGAACAAAAAACATGTTTCCAGAATCAACACTTGAGATCTTAATTTTAACCCAAAATTATAGGCTTCAAAATGTCTATTATGCCGGCAAGACTTACAACATGAGCCAATAAGAGAATAATGGGTATGATGCTTAATCCTTATATCTTAACTTATCACTTAATGTTAAGCATCATTTGATTCTGGATCCATCTTTCATAATGCCTAGTGTTTGGCAATATCACTTGACATGTTACTCGAGGAAAATTTGCACTTTAAATAATGAGTCCGGGATAAGAACTCCTAAGTTAAAATAATCTTATTGTCTATGTGAAAATAATTCCATAGGCCCACAACTTATTTCTATTATAATGTCTCAAGGGACTGACTGGAGCCATTCCACAATGGCTCCCGCGTAAGGGTGAAGACACAACTTAATGTGGATTAATCAACACACCTTGCGGACTGAATAACCTTTAGCTTGATGGTTATCTTATTCCTTATATGCGAGTGTGTGGGTTATGAGTCTCATATGTAACACAAGGTTACAATCAAAAGCTATGTATACAACACAACTTAGTAATATCACAGGGGTCCGTCCTGGATTAAATATGCCAAATATCCCGTTATTAAGGGCACATAATGGCTCAAGTATACACAATACTTATCAAAATGAGCAAGAAACATACCGCCCTTAACGCAAGTCATCATGATAGAGCATTTACTTACATAATATCTTATATACTCGATCAACATATGAGTTGAGAGTGAAACTCTCATATATGTGGACCAAAACATGGTGAATGCTTAGTACCCCAAAGAGAAAGGTTAAACTCCGGGTCTTATGTACAAAATAAAATCTCTATTGCTTATGTATAAGAATTTCTCACTAAACTTATGTGCCATTGTGTTGGCACTCATAAAGATCTATGAAATAATGAGGATCAAGTGCCGTTCCATCAACTCAGTAATCATAGAAAATTCTGAAGCCCTTTCATTATGAGTGTGAACTCAAAAACTTGCCCTTGGTTTATTCCTTTGGAGTCACGTGACGAAGGAAAAGATGTGGACCTATTACGGCCCACTGTTTTGACTCCATTAGAAAATGTTGCTATACCAAAAGACATCATAAGGGGCTAACAAAATAAATATCACAATGACGAAACCGAGTATGTGGGGGGCTCTCGCTAATGTGTTAAATAAGCACCGCAAGCAAGAGATATTTATTTGCCTTAAGAGCACCCATTAAAATTTGAATAAGTGGTACACTTAACAATAGTGATAATAGTACCCTTCTAAATAGGATTGTAACTGAACTAAGATTTTGGTATCATTTATAGCATGAGATTAACTGACACTGACTTTGGGTGATACCGACTAATATCTCCATGCATGAGGACTTGGTTAACATGATCTAAGGTTCACCAATAGTTTAAGTAATAGAGTAAACTTATCTTCATATAGTAGTGAACTTAATTGAGTTAATGGGAAAAATTCTTTACTTGATGAACATTTCTTTCCAATAATGTGACGTTCAATTCTCCCCCTTGAAATGTGGTCAAAACGTTAGCTTCACAATTCGATGAACTCTCATAAGGAACTAGTTTGGAAGTGAAGGCTATGGAGTTAACAATATAATTATTGAGTATAACCACATTATTGCAATGGAGGACAAGCATGACTTTAAGCTATTGGACAAAACTTTTGGTAGCTAAGGCTTAGCATCATGTCCTTGCATAGTCAATAGCTCTAAGACTCCAACTCAATAAATTGTTATCCATGAGGTAATGTTGGTGGTGAACAAAATAAGTGTCTTAGTGTTATCTTTTGCAAATATTAAGACTGCACATTACTATGAGCTTAATCATTGTTCACTCATCCATAATGTGAACTCAAAAGCTTCAGTAGTATTCATGTCTTAGCTCTTAAAGCAAGACTAATGAGCTTTTGATGCCGGCTGATAAAACATAATGAATCAGGAGAACGCTCCCCAGAACCAAAGTGGCGTGATAATAAGAGACATTTTCTTAGTTTTAATCCCAAAAGATATTGAAACATAAGAAGTTCATTGGATTCTCATCAATGTCCTAATGTCAAAAGAAAACTTTTCAATTTGGGAGCTAATAACCAAGTTGTGCAATAATCATAATCCATAAACCTCGGGAATAATTAATGACTTTAGTCTATTTCTCATAGGGTGCAAAATTAAGCAACCAATAAAACTTAAGGTCAAATTCATAATAACAATACAAGGGATATATACGACTGATATCTTTAATATCAAAAGTAATGATATATGTTAGTGTAATCAGGGCAAATAATTGTATATCATAAAATCAATCCTATGCTGATTAGATCAATAACATGTCATCAAAAGTAAAAACAACAACAACAATAACGATAATAACAACAAAAGAATTGCCCTGTATTGCATCATTGCCAAAAGAAAACAACAACTCTCCAAACTTTATGTCATTCAATAGAAGACATAGCAGGAGGGAGCTGAGTTCGTTAGTCAGCATGGTAAGTGATGATGTTCCATCAAACGTATAGTTTCTAAAGAAACAATATATTTCTTAGGGACACATAAATATAATCAGCGTTGGCAAAAAAATGTCCATATGCCCGGCTATCCCTAACCAAGACTTCTCTTTGGTTCCATCTCAGCTAGAGATGACTTAATCACTTGGGAGACTTAGGGGCAATGAGTGATGTAATCATCTTTAGGGATACATGAACACAATCAACATTGGTCAAAAAAATACCCATGCACCATAAGTTATCATTAAATAACATCATGTCTCTAATCAAGATTTTTCGTTAGTTCCATATTGATTCGAGACTGCTTAACTATATGGGACAACATAAGAATGACACGATAGTAAGATCAACATGGATCGAATGAGTATATATGTGCCATAGCCCAATTTATGACATTTCCAACCAAAACTTCTCGTTGGTTCCATTTTGATCAGAGATGACTAAACTAAGTTTGGCTCAAAAGAACTCAAATGATCATAGCAAAATATTGCTCGGGACTTAGTGATCTCAATAATCCAATTTAAGAGCTTATCAAATAACAAATGACCATAAGCAACAATGGTTAACTAATAGTCAAGAGCATAAGCTCATCATAATAGAATTGTATCAGGTCCCAAAAACAAGAATAATTAGCCAGAGAAAAGGAAATCTCATGATCATTATGGCCAAAACATCATTAGGTACATATTAGCGGAAGCGTAAGGATCAATAACATAATACAACATGAAAAAAATTTAATTATGGTAAAGAAAATGAAAATAATTACTCATCTCAGGGGCAAATAAGTCTACAAAACATTAGAGACATTATAATTAAGCCCTAGATCAAGATAGAGAATGATCTGCTTAGTAAATGACCTTACCTTAGTCTCATCAGTGAAATAATCTCAACATCATAATGGCCTAATGGAATGTTATCCAAAAGCCGACTCAAAACTTATGCCCAAAATAGGGCCTACATGGCTCGGGGAAGTAATATTATACGTGTGATGCCCCTGGCATCTCAAGGGTTTAATTAAGTGATCTTGCATTAATCATCCATCATAAGCATCATTTCATAATCATGGTTGTGGAGCATAGGCCAAATTTGAGTGAAGTACCTTTTATGAAAATCTGTTTTCTCCATTTTTGTTTTTAGGATCCTGTCCTCACTCCTTTTTCCTTTGAGAAATAGGAGAAACTCATAATAGAAGAAGTGTATATAAATATGTAACAAACAACTTTGTCTTTTGGACCATGGTCAGAAAATGGTGTTTTCATGGTGTTTGGGGTTAGTCTTGATCAACACAGAAAACCAACCCAAATCTGTCCCTTTTAGTAATCTCAAATTTTCTCCAACTTAGAGCCATTTTCATGGGATTCTCCCATTGAATAAGTTTTAGGGTATGAAATTTTGAACAATTTATCCAAAAGGAGCTTTGGGAGAAAAGGCCTAGAAATGTGACTTTTTGTTTTCCTAATCAATATAGTTTCCTGTCCCCACCAAAGCCTACCACACAAATTTGAATTTATTTCATATTTCCACTCAAAATCTGGAGATACTCCTTTTGGCAAAGTTGTAGATCTCAAAAAGTTGAACATTTCATATGTTTTGAGTTTTTCCAAATTCGGCCGTTAAATGGGTCAAAAATGCGATTTACGGTGGGGGAGAAAACACATTTCAAAAAAAGGGGGGGGGGGGGACACTGACCGGTGGGCCCGCCGATCCGCGCCGCGCCCACGGCGCGAACCGGCGAGCGCCACGCGGCTCGCCGGCGTACCGGGAGCAGGGCGAGGCCCCGGCCGCGCTCCCCGACCCCGTCGCCTGGAAGAGGAGCGCGCCCGCTCTCGTTTCCTCACTCGCGCCACTCCCGCCTGCCCGTGCCTTCGTTTCTCGTTCGCGCAAGAGCGTCCCGCCGCCGCCGCCATTAGAGGGAGCTCGGGCTCGAGCTGCGCCCGCGCCTCCGCCGCTCCCCGCGTCTCCCCGCCACCGCGCCGCTCATCCTCTCCCTCCCCTCGACCGGAGCCCCAAACCCTAGCCGCCGATTACACCTCGTCCGCCGCGCATTTCGACGCCGAAGCCTCACCGCCCCGAGCCTCGTCGCCGGCCTCTCCCCGCCGCTCCCCGCCGCAATTAAGGTGAGGGGTGAGTTCCCCGCGCCCTACTCTCTCTCCCCGACGTTCTGCGGCGAGCCGCCGCGCCCCGCAGAGCGGACTCCGGCGCGCGCCGCCGGAGCTCCTCCTCCCGTCGCGAGGAAGAAGATGACGGGAGGAGGGAGACGGTGACTTTGCGATCTAGCCCCTAGGTTTTTCCGGATTCCGCGATTCCACCCCGCGCACTGCTCACTGAGTCTGTGAAATCTTACGAGCTAGCCCTCGGGGTCTACGGATAATTCTGTTTGAACCCCTGGATCTGTGATTTTCCTTTATTTCTTTAAATATTCGGCTGAAACTTTGGAAATTCATAATAAATCAACAAAAAATCAGAAAAATATGAATCCAGTTGCATTGCACTCCTCTTGTGTAGATCTATCTGTTGGGTATGATGTCTGAGTAGGAAAAGTCAGATTTACCCCTAGATCTTGCATGCATGGATAAATCTATGAAAATACCTAGAATAGGTTAAATGATTTTCCAAAAATGGGGAAAACTTGTGAGAGGCTTTGTTTTGACATGGTAACACTGAGATAATTTTGGTACCCCTAGCACTTGCTGTTCAAAAAGAGTTTCACCTTTTTGATGTCATTTATGCATTTTTAGTCCTTTATTTTGGTCTTCCAAATAAAATCTGCTCAAAATAATTTTACAATATTTTTCCTAAGTCATAAATAATGTTGTTGGTTCTTTGATGGAAAATTAGGCCAAGCATTGTTAATTTAGTCACTGTTTTGAAAATAGTAAAATTTTCCATGTTTATATAAATAAAAGGAAAAGGTGATTTAAATAATCTCCAAAAATTTTCAAAATTGGTCAGTACTGTTTTTATGGTGAATAGGTCCTCTGAAATTTTTGGTAGCTCATATGATCACTGTATAATGACTGTTTTGCCCCTGCATGTGTTTTTAGTATAAAAATAAATAGGAAATGTGGCTAGAGTATTTAATAAATGCCACTTAGGGTCATATTTTGGGACATAAGGGTAAGTCAATCTTAGATTATGATTTGAAATGCATTGCAGGTTCATTTTCAAAAATATAAAGCTTTACTTGTGCTTTCTTGCATCGCATCCACCTCATGAAGCGAGCATTTCAATAATGCATACTTCTTTTGCCCTATGGCATGCATATAGACCCCGCGAACGAAGGACACCCGCCGGACCAGCCGATAGCAGAGGAGCCCGAGGAAGAGCTGCAGCAGGAGCTAGAGGATCAGCAGCAGAGCCCCGGCTTCGTTCAGGAAGAAGATACTGACCCCTGTGAGGAAGGTAGGCAGGATCATACTATTCCCAGCAAACAAATTATATATGTGGTGATTACGCATATGCATTAGGAGTTGGTTGAAAACTATTGCATTAGACTCCTTGGCCACCCTGGCCCTAGCACCTATACTAGAGTTCGTAGGCCGTGTTGCTTAGAACTGCTAGGCTCGGGTAGACACGAGTGAAAGGAGTCACTCGTCGTGTAGGTGTTTTCAAAATATCAGAAATCTTGCTTTTGAGAAAAGGATATTATGCTCATGGCTTAAATGGAGACCGGGCGGAGAATTTATTTCAGTATTTACTTTTCTTGATGTCGCACTCTGGACTCCGCCCGAGTCGTATAAGGCCGTCCGTTGTTCGCCTATTGGTCGGCATAACATTGCTAGAGTGCTTAACCGGGAAATGGGACCGGTAAAGTCTTACCTGGGCTTGTCCGGAGTTTTCGAGGTGCTGCCCATCCACTTGCTGGAGGCCGATGGGCCCGGGGGCGCTTGTACTCGAAGGAGGACTGACCCAGTGCGCTGTGGTAACGCTCCTGAGAGGGCACAACCCGGGGGTTAGGTGGGGGCGCTTTGAATCTTGGGACAGGACAGGTGGAGATCGGGACTATATGTGGGAACGCGATGGCTAGTAAGCATATACCCCTGGCATGATAGTTGTTCCCGGGAATTAAAATCGATTCGAATCGCTGAAGCCCACCAGGTGTGGGAATGCCAATACCATTGACGTTCAATGTAGTAATAAACTTAAATTCTCTTTATTTAAGACTCATGGTTTTTGAATATTACATGTTTGATATCGATCTGTTTACTTTACTGCAGTTCAATATTATATTGATGGTCATACAAGTAATGAAAGTTTATTCAGTTATGTTATTCACGTTTCTATTTAAAATATATGGCTAAGGATCCACATGCTAGTAAGCAGCTTCGCGTCAGCCGTAAGCCCTTCCATTAAGTCCTACTGAGTAATTAGTACTCAGGGTTTGCCCCCATATTTTGAGCAGGTACTGACGACATATGGAGAAGTGCTTGGAGGAGGGTAGTACCGGTGGGCTCGGTGTTGCTCGCCTCGATCATCGTTGCATGAAGGCTACTATTGTATTTTGCTTACGCTGTGAGATGTTTTCAAATTCGCTTCCGCTATCTGATTTAAACTTGCCTTTTGTATGGCATTATGTTGAAACTTATATCTTTATTCTGAACTAGTTTGTAAAATAAGGTTACATATATCCTATATTCAACTGCCTGTGATGATATATCTGTTGTGGCTCTCTCGAGGGCTAAATGTGTATGATGTCGGTTCCTCTGGGAAATGGTAGAATCGGGGGTCGAATGACTCTCGACGGACGACCGGGTTTAATTTAGCCTAAGTGCACTGCGGGCCAGAGGTGGCAGGTGTACTTAGCCCGAATTAAATCGGCGGTTCCGCCACAGCTGGTATCAGAGCCGATCATACACAGATAACAGACATGTCATACAGCTTTGGTTTTCAAACTTATTTTCAAAAATCCTTTTCGAAGTATTTGCAAAATGAGAGTACCGATATGCCCATATTAAGGATGTTAGTGTATTATCAGGTGACATCGCTAACATTCTGACCTAGATAGAAGTCATATGCATATTCGGCGCTTTGGGAAGCAACACTTCGGCCATAGCCATCCCCAGTACTGGTGGAACGCTATTGGGATTTGCGGATTGTTGTGAACCCTGCATTCATGCTGGTAGGATAGAAATTTAAGGGGGGTGGTCACCATTTGGGGTGTTTGTGACCATTCTTCTGTTATGACGCGGCAAGATTCCATTTGCTTGCGTGGGTACCAGCCTGGTCTAGCAGAGGACCATACAGATGCGTTGTCCACGCGGCGCAAATAGCGTGGATGCCACTTCTAGGTCTAGAGTGGTAATGATGTGAGCATGCATTTTTCTGTAGGTACACTAACCACGTGCGGAATTAAGAACGAATAGAGAACGGCTAGTTGCATTAGGGAGTGACGTGCATACATGTCACCGGTTACTCGCTAGATATATAAATTATACATAAGGTGTGTGATGTGAGGCCGAATAGGACGAATCATGCATCATGGCATCTTATCTTGTCTCACATGCCTTGCTTTTTATTGCTTGAAGAGTGACTAGAAGCATATTGCATTTAAGAGGGTGACAATACTGTGTTGAAATGTAGCTCAAAATGCAAGTAGAACTAGCAGAAACAAAGCAAGTGATTCGGGTAGTACACTTACACCTAAGTTGTGGCAATTCTTCTACACATCGCTCACTATAGGTCCAAGTGGTTCAACGAATGCAAGCCAAATATTTTAAACATGCCATTCGGTCCAAAATCCAACTCTTCACAAAGTTTTCAAGGTTAAAGTGTGTTTCAACCTTGTAATCCACATACGGGGATTTTTGTGAGAACTTTCTACACCACCGAGGTTGAGTATAGACTAATGCACGACTATCATATCCTGGGTTCTTTAGAGTCCATTACTCGACCCTCAGAAGTCTAGCTGTAAGCCGCGCACATGTAGAAAAGAAGTATAGCCTCGTACCATCATCTTGCGATAAAATCACTTATTGTCATATTTTCCCAAGTACGTAAACACGAAATACACTATGACCATACCAAATCTTCAAATCCCCTCGACTTACGGAAGCCTTGATTTCTTGCTATAGATGTCACAGCCCTTCGATTTATGCCCTGATCACCCCGAGCCCACGAAGGCTAGAATAACAGCACCTGAAGGTCACAAGAAGAAGAGAAAAGCGGGAGGATCTTCCACTAACGCGGCTTCAGTTCAACATCTGCGACCTGGCATGGTTCTATTGAAGGGATTCGTCAAGCCGGAAGATCAAGTCAAGATAGTTCGTACGTGTCGACAACTAGGTATTGGTCCAGGGGGATTCTACAGGCCTAGTTTCAAAAATGGAGCCAAGATGAAGCTATGGATGATGTGTCTAGGGAAGAATTGGGATCCAACCACAGGTTTCTATGGGCCAACGCGTCCGTGCGATGGTGCCTACGTCCCTGCGATACCAGAAGCTTTCAAGACAATTGCTCAAACTGCAAATTCGACGGCAAACAAATTTCCTCAAACCAACCCTGACATATGCATCGTCAACTACTACAACAACATCGGAAAGCTCGGACTCCATCAAGATAAGGATGAATCAGGAAGAAGCATTAACCGAGGTCTACCTGTCATCTCGATTTCCATAGGCGACACGGCAGAGTTCCTGTACGGCGATACCAGGGACAAGGACAGAGCGGCAAGGATCAACCTTGAATCTGGCGATGTTCTTATACTCGGTGGAAGATCAAGACTACTATTCCATGGCATCTCCCATGTGAAGCCTAACACTGCACCGACATGGCTGAAAGAAGAAACTGGTCTTCGACCTGGACGCGTCAATCTTACGTTTAGGCAGTACTAACTGAGTGTCGGATGGTGGGGTAGTGTCCGAGTCGGACTTTTGTAATAAGGGAACCTGACTCTTATAGATCAAACAAACTTAGTGTATCCAACTCAGAAAATTTACAAGTGTCTCATTTTCATGGTCAATGTACTCCTAGCCTTACTATCGTAGAACTTCCAACTCTAGTAATTCTCATGTCCGGAAACCCTCGCCACTCATGCACTTTAATCTTTGTAATCAATGCAACCCTTATTTAATTGCATTGTGTCTCAATGTTCTTGATATTTTTGCTATGAACCCTTGTAAATCGAGGATTCCTTACCTCTTTGATCCATAACACTCAAACATTGAGATTCACGTGTTATAAGCTCATGTATTGCACATGTGTCTCATTTTCTCAATACCTTACCATGATCTAGTAATATTCGGGTCACCTCGGACTGGATGGTTACACCGCTCTTGATATGTCGATTACCTAAGCAGTCTTTGGTGCTGCGACGGAACCTAGGGTCCTGTGTGTACGGCCGTCACATGGTTGTGCCACTAGGTGCGCGCGGGTATCAAGACATGCGAAGGTATAACGTCACATCAAAAGTGGGAACATTCATATCTAGAATTCATTTCTTGGAGTTATCTTGCTATTCTTAGTTCGTAAAGGTGATTGATTCCATTTTCATTACCTTGTTTAAATCATGTCATTGCCTTGTTTTACCTTGCCTTTCTTGAGTTGTGGGAGTAGCCAACCTTCGCCCACTGCCTACTCACACCCTTTCATTGCTTCAGTGGAAGTGATCAGTCTCATTTCCACCATCTCATCACATCTTTCCATTGCCTTGTTTCACCTTGCCTCTTTGACTAGTGGGAATGATCCGCCTCGATCCCACGACACATTCATATTAATTCATATCCTTGCTTGATCTTGCCCTCGACAATTAGTGGGAGCAGTCCACTACGCTCTTACTGTCTCCTTCGATATTTTTCCATTCCTTCGTTAAACCTTATTCTCCGAGGGTGTTTCTCACGAACATCCTCCTCACTAGCTTGTTGTTCTCGGCTAGTGCTCTTGCCATATCGCCATCTCCCTATGAATTATTCTCTTCCTCTTAGACATTACCCAAAAAGGGAGCTTACTAATATTCCCAATTGTTTCATTAGTAAGAACATGTCAGCTACTTTCATTTTCTTGGTCAATCCTGACCAACGCTAAGAAATCGTACCAACCATCACCTTGTCTAGGCAAATACAGCCTAACTTCTTCCTCTTGTGCCTTTCTTATCGTTAGGAGCAGGGTGAGCTATACTCCCCACATCTTGCTCTTGATGATATTCCGATTTGATATCTTATAGGTGTACACAGTCCCTATCAAATGAAATGAATGTGTCTCCCAAAAACACGTCCAATGGCATTCCTTTGAATCATGAGATTCTGCTTTGCTCGATTTCTAACCATGTACACTCTCCTTTCATGATTTGGATAAATCAGGTACTCTGCATGTCTCAAATGTTGGTATCAAAGTCAGGAAGTAACTCCTCTCATTTGTGTCTACCATGTTCACGGGCTCACTGATCACATCCTCTTCATGGATTGTTCATTGTTCCCCTATATGACACGATTTGTCGAATACCTTAAAGAGACCACCCAAGCCTTGTTAGATGATGCTCTGTGACTACTTGCGTAAAGTAGGTGCTAACCATTCACAAGCTAGTTGGCAAAACCAACGGGTAAAATATAGATGTTGCCACGTGCACTTGAAAAGACCCGAACCACAATGCCCGTAATCTTTGCAAAACAAGATAAGTTATACAGTCGTACCTTCCCCAAATCTCGGGACGAGATTTCTTTAAGGGGGGTGGGTTGTGATGCCCCTGGCATCTCAAGGGTTTAATTAAGTGATCTTGCATTAATCATCCATCATAAGCATCATTTCATAATCATGGTTGTGGAGCATAGGCCAAATTTGAGTGAAGTACCTTTTATGAAAATCTGTTTTCTCCATTTTTGTTTTTAGGATCCTGTCCTCACTCCTTTTTCCTTTGAGAAATAGGAGAAACTCATAATAGAAGAAGTGTATATAAATATGTAACAAACAACTTTGTCTTTTGGACCATGGTCAGAAAATGGTGTTTTCATGGTGTTTGGGGTTAGTCTTGATCAACACAGAAAACCAACCCAAATCTGTCCCTTTTAGTAATCTCAAATTTTCTCCAACTTAGAGCCATTTTCATGGGATTCTCCCATTGAATAAGTTTTAGGGTATGAAATTTTGAACAATTTATCCAAAAGGAGCTTTGGGAGAAAAGGCCTAGAAATGTGACTTTTTGTTTTCCTAATCAATATAGTTTCCTGTCCCCACCAAAGCCTACCACACAAATTTGAATTTATTTCATATTTCCACTCAAAATCTGGAGATACTCCTTTTGGCAAAGTTGTAGATCTCAAAAAGTTGAACATTTCATATGTTTTGAGTTTTTCCAAATTCGGCCGTTAAATGGGTCAAAAATGCGATTTACGGTGGGGGAGAAAACACATTTCAAAAAAAGGGGGGGGGACACTGACCGGTGGGCCCGCCGATCCGCGCCGCGCCCACGGCGCGAACCGGCGAGCGCCACGTGGCTCGCCGGCGTACCGGGAGCAGGGCGAGGCCCCGGCCGCGCTCCCCGACCCCGTCGCCTGGAAGAGGAGCGCGCCCGCTCTCGTTTCCTCACTCGCGCCACTCCCGCCTGCCCGTGCCTTCGTTTCCCGTTCGCGCAAGAGCGTCCCGCCGCCGCCGCCATTAGAGGGAGCTCGGGCTCGAGCTGCGCCCGCGCCTCCGCCGCTCCCCGCGTCTCCCCGCCACCGCGCCGCTCATCCTCTCCCTCCCCTCGACCGGAGCCCCAAACCCTAGCCGCCGATTACACCTCGTCCGCCGCGCATTTCGACGCCGAAGCCTCACCGCCCCGAGCCTCGTCGCCGGCCTCTCCCCGCCGCTCCCCGCCGCAATTAAGGTGAGGGGTGAGTTCCCCGCGCCCTACTCTCTCTCCCCGACGTTCTGCGGCGAGCCGCCGCGCCCCGCAGAGCGGACTCCGGCGCGCGCCGCCGGAGCTCCTCCTCCCGTCGCGAGGAAGAAGATGACGGGAGGAGGGAGACGGTGACTTTGCGATCTAGCCCCTAGGTTTTTCCGGATTCCGCGATTCCACCCCGCGCACTGCTCACTGAGTCTGTGAAATCTTACGAGCTAGCCCTCGGGGTCTACGGATAATTCTGTTTGAACCCCTGGATCTGTGATTTTCCTTTATTTCTTTAAATATTCGGCTGAAACTTTGGAAATTCATAATAAATCAACAAAAAATCAGAAAAATATGAATCCAGTTGCATTGCACTCCTCTTGTGTAGATCTATCTGTTGGGTATGATGTCTGAGTAGGAAAAGTCAGATTTACCCCTAGATCTTGCATGCATGGATAAATCTATGAAAATACCTAGAATAGGTTAAATGATTTTCCAAAAATGGGGAAAACTTGTGAGAGGCTTTGTTTTGACATGGTAACACTGAGATAATTTTGGTACCCCTAGCACTTGCTGTTCAAAAAGAGTTTCACCTTTTTGATGTCATTTATGCATTTTTAGTCCTTTATTTTGGTCTTCCAAATAAAATCTGCTCAAAATAATTTTACAATATTTTTCCTAAGTCATAAATAATGTTGTTGGTTCTTTGATGGAAAATTAGGCCAAGCATTGTTAATTTAGTCACTGTTTTGAAAATAGTAAAATTTTCCATGTTTATATAAATAAAAGGAAAAGGTGATTTAAATAATCTCCAAAAATTTTCAAAATTGGTCAGTACTGTTTTTATGGTGAATAGGTCCTCTGAAATTTTTGGTAGCTCATATGATCACTGTATAATGACTGTTTTGCCCCTGCATGTGTTTTTAGTATAAAAATAAATAGGAAATGTGGCTAGAGTATTTAATAAATGCCACTTAGGGTCATATTTTGGGACATAAGGGTAAGTCAATCTTAGATTATGATTTGAAATGCATTGCAGGTTCATTTTCAAAAATATAAAGCTTTACTTGTGCTTTCTTGCATCGCATCCACCTCATGAAGCGAGCATTTCAATAATGCATACTTCTTTTGCCCTATGGCATGCATATAGACCCCGCGAACGAAGGACACCCGCCGGACCAGCCGATAGCAGAGGAGCCCGAGGAAGAGCTGCAGCAGGAGCTAGAGGATCAGCAGCAGAGCCCCGGCTTCGTTCAGGAAGAAGATACTGACCCCTGTGAGGAAGGTAGGCAGGATCATACTATTCCCAGCAAACAAATTATATATGTGGTGATTACGCATATGCATTAGGAGTTGGTTGAAAACTATTGCATTAGACTCCTTGGCCACCCTGGCCCTAGCACCTATACTAGAGTTCGTAGGCCGTGTTGCTTAGAACTGCTAGGCTCGGGTAGACACGAGTGAAAGGAGTCACTCGTCGTGTAGGTGTTTTCAAAATATCAGAAATCTTGCTTTTGAGAAAAGGATATTATGCTCATGGCTTAAATGGAGACCGGGCGGAGAATTTATTTCAGTATTTACTTTTCTTGATGTCGCACTCTGGACTCCGCCCGAGTCGTATAAGGCCGTCCGTTGTTCGCCTATTGGTCGGCATAACATTGCTAGAGTGCTTAACCGGGAAATGGGACCGGTAAAGTCTTACCTGGGCTTGTCCGGAGTTTTCGAGGTGCTGCCCATCCACTTGCTGGAGGCCGATGGGCCCGGGGGCGCTTGTACTCGAAGGAGGGCTGACCCAGTGCGCTGTGGTAACGCTCCTGAGAGGGCACAACCCGGAGGTTAGGTGGGGGCGCTTTGAATCTTGGGACAGGACAGGTGGAGATCGGGACTATATGTGGGAACGCGATGGCTAGTAAGCATATACCCCTGGCATGATAGTTGTTCCCGGGAATTAAAATCGATTCGAATCGCTGAAGCCCACCAGGTGTGGGAATGCCAATACCATTGACGTTCAATGTAGTAATAAACTTAAATTCTCTTTATTTAAGACTCATGGTTTTTGAATATTACATGTTTGATATCGATCTGTTTACTTTACTGCAGTTCAATATTATATTGATGGTCATACAAGTAATGAAAGTTTATTCAGTTATGTTATTCACGTTTCTATTTAAAATATATGGCTAAGGATCCACATGCTAGTAAGCAGCTTCGCGTCAGCCGTAAGCCCTTCCATTAAGTCCTACTGAGTAATTAGTACTCAGGGTTTGCCCCCATATTTTGAGCAGGTACTGACGACATATGGAGAAGTGCTTGGAGGAGGGTAGTACCGGTGGGCTCGGTGTTGCTCGCCTCGATCATCGTTGCATGAAGGCTACTATTGTATTTTGCTTACGCTGTGAGATGTTTTCAAATTCGCTTCCGCTATCTGATTTAAACTTGCCTTTTGTATGGCATTATGTTGAAACTTATATCTTTATTCTGAACTAGTTTGTAAAATAAGGTTACATATATCCTATATTCAACTGCCTGTGATGATATATCTGTTGTGGCTCTCTCGAGGGCTAAATGTGTATGATGTCGGTTCCTCTGGGAAATGGTAGAATCGGGGGTCGAATGACTCTCGACGGACGACCGGGTTTAATTTAGCCTAAGTGCACTGCGGGCCAGAGGTGGCAGGTGTACTTAGCCCGAATTAAATCGGCGGTTCCGCCACAATACGGACAATAATTTTAGCGACTCATGATCACAAGCAACATTGGTTAGAATATAACCATGAATCACCATTAAGTTAGTGTCCGTTATAACTTAAGTCTCAGACCAGAATTTTCCGTTGGTTCCATTCTAATCCAAGATAATCGTAAAGGCCAAAAATAAATCCACTGAAAAATATAGTCATTAAGATTTGTGCATTAAAAGATCATAATTGCACAATTAAAGATTTTTCTAATGGTCACATAAAATAATGCACTGTAGCTTGGCCCCAATAAAGGGACACATCAAAAGGCATTAGAAAAGTGCATAAAATTATTTGAGATGGTGCAAAGAAAACATTATGAAATTAATTGTACCAACATAATACTTCAATGCCCTCACATAAAAATATGCTTATAACAGGAACAGGTACCGATAATAGACATCATAAACTTAATGCAATAATGCACTGAGAAATTAAAAGCCTCATGACATAATATCATTTAAAACATGGAATGAGGCATTACTCTTGTTAAACAAAAATTAACCATAAGCAGTGCTAGTGATTGTAATTGCAGTGGGAGTAAGGGCATCATAATATAAACATAAATAATCACAAAACAGTAACTTGGTCCATAAAACAATGAGCAACTGACAATAATGCTCAAAATAGTAATTAAATTAGCCATAATAATTATACATAGGGAAAAAATTGCACTCTGCAAAACGGGGACAACCCAAAATGGCCGAAATCAGCCCGCCTCACCGCCCTTTCCCGTGTGTAGGCCACGGCCAGGGACTGGGCCGCCAAAAACGGCCCAGCCAGAGGGCGGCACGTCCCCGCCTCCTCTTTGGCCGTCCGATCAGATCGGACGGTCGGGGTTCGCCCCGCCCGAGCAAAACGGCCGAGGGCCGGTGTGGGTGAAAACCCTAGCGCCCATTCTCTCCTCCGTCTCCGCCTTTCACGCGCACACGCCGCACGCGAGAGGAAGGGGCGCCACCGGCCGTGAGGACGATGCTGGGATGGAAAGCCGCCGCCGGTGAAGAAGATGGGCGCCGTCGCGGCTCTGTTGGCCGGAGCGCTCGCGCGCTTGCTGATGCGCACGGCTCCGTCTAGCGGAGCCACAGCGGCCCTCGAGGGAGGACAGCGCACACAGTTTCAGGCCACTTTGCCGGCGGTACTAGATGCGCGACGGCCACGACGGCTAGGACAGGAGCGCAAGGCCGGTGCGTGATGCCGGTGCGCCTCCCCGTCCCCATGCTCCGGTGGCGGCGCCGCCATGGTTAGGGCGACGGCGACCGACTGAATCTGCGGCGGTGAGTCCCTCTTACCCCATTACAACTTGATTTGGGTTCGATTTAGGGAGAAAACAACGTTAGGTTTTCGAAATTTGGAGAATTTTGGATTTAGGGTTTCGGGTAGAAGGGGAATTTTGGGGATTTCTTGATTTCAAATGGTCGAATTCCCCTCCTTCTATGTTCTAATCCGAGTGAGTAAGCCCTAATTCGTGCGGTAGAAAACATAAAGCATGAATAAATAGGCAAAATTTAGGCCTAACAGTGACTAATTAACCATTAATCGGGGTAATTGGAGTCTAACAGTAAGTAATTAGGCCTAAACATGATTGATCCGGTAGCAATTAAGGATAACAGTGATTAATTAGGCCTAAAACATGACTAAAACCCCATAATTAGATCTAATCGGTCCATTTAGGTCTAGAACATGGATCGAGACATGAGAATTAGGCCCTAAACATGCATAAACGCCATCAACAAAGAGCAATTAAGGCTAATTAGATCTAATTCGAGAGTAATTAAGGCCAAAACCTTGGATTAGGGTTCAAGAATAGGCTAGATCCGCTCTAGTGCCAAATGTTAGAACATGAACACGAATGTCTCACATGATCTACTAGCCTAATGACATGAACACACTAATCACAATTAGGAACTGACCTTGATCATGACGATGCCCTTCGGCTCACCTTCTGTACACGTGACTGGAGATCGCCGTCAGGGCAACGGTGGCTGGCACTCGGTCTTCAGGCTGCAACCAAGCCAACCTTGATCGGTAGGTGATTAGGAGGGTTAGGATGGTTAGCTACGTGATTAACCCCTGAAATCGACCTTGTGGCTAACGGGTGACCCTCCTCATATATGGCTTGGGTGTCCTGGGACCGGGCCTAAAAGGAAACGGTCTTAATGTGCACCCACAATCATGCACACGGGAATGGAAATAAAGGGCATAGCCCTGATTTCTCGGTCAAGGGAAGTTATGGCCAAGATTGAGGGGATGTTTGGATCCCTTGAAAACTCCTGTATAGCCTAGCTTAGCAAGGAGAGAGCAGGTAGTGCTGTGTTTGGGAGGGAGGAGAGCTTACCATGGAGTTCATGCTGGCAAGAATTTCCTTGCTCCTGCAGGAGAGCTGATCCGGCTCGCTCGGCTGGGCAAGGGTCTCAGGGTGCGTGTTTGCAAGGCGAGGCAAAGCAGCAAAAAATCCAAACGTGCCCTAATTCCAACAATGAATACCACCATACTCCGAATTTTTAGTTCTTTTGCCAAAAGTCAGTTAGGACTTTTGTGTAGGATCCAACCTGTACACATCTTTTTATTTCAATTTAACTCAGCTTCCTATTGTATAATCCTTAGCTTGTGTATGGCTGTCAGGTTTTGTATGGCTGTAACTTGAGGTGATGTTGTAACTTGTTTATGTGATTATACGATTTGTATAAATTTTCTGTGATTTTTCCTAGATTTTTTGGTGCTTAATATGATTTTTTGACTTATTTATTTTTTATTTAAAGAATCATTATTTTTGGCGGTTTTACTGTAGCCACCAAAAATAATAACCGCCAAAATTAAAGCTTACCTGAGTTATTTTCGGCGGTCAACAAAAACCACCGCAAATTAGGCTTATGGCAGCCGTGTACCGCCGAAAATAAAGTCTAAACCGTTGAAAAAAGTTATTTTCGGTGGTTTACCTTTATTTTCGACAGCTTTTGGCCGCTGAATGTGTTCTAGATTCCTGTAGTGATAGTCGAGTTAGCTGGCTATGAGACTCTCACCACAGACGAGCTATGTAGCAAGTTGAAGCCTTCAGAGGTTGATTCTCAGGCGCGAGCCAAAATGAGTGGAACAACTCTCAAGAGCCTAGCTCTTATGTCTAGACTCAGCGGTGGCGGTGCTGATAACGCTAACCTTTTTATTGGCTATGCTTTATCCTTGATTTCAGCTACGGAGGAGGAACTGCATGCACTTGATGATGACAAAGTTGTTCTTGCTCTCCAACAAGTTACAGCGCCTCTACTCCAATCGGATGAGCCACAGAAGAGGTGACAAGCTTCAATGCTATGAGTGCGGTAATATGGACCACTTCATCGCCGACTGCCCATAGAGAAAAACTCAGGAGAAGTACTCCGCCGGCAAGAATGTCTACAAGAAGAAAGGAGAGTATACCTCTGACAAGAAGAAGCGCAAGTACCAGGGCAACAAGAAAAAGCGGCCGTACTTCAACAAGGAGTTCATCAAGTAGTACTAGAAGCACGGCCAGTAGCGCGACCGTGCTTTCCTCGCCAGCGTCAACGACTGTGACAGCAGCTCAAGCGATTTGGCTCTGATCGGACACGCTAGACTCTGCTTCTTCGGTGATGAGATCGGCTACTGCACCATTGCTGGTAACCAAGCTGACTCCATCAACACAGACATCTGCAACAAGTCCAACTCCGAGCCTTAGGTGAGTGATGATGTGAATGAGGAGGATGCGATATGTCGTGCTTTGAAGAATAAGGATCGCTTGCTTAGATTGTCAACTAAAGACCTTAGGCAAGCTAATGCTAGGGTTGACACTTTAGAAGCTGAGCTTGCATGTGCTATGAATGATCTTGCTGTTGCAAAGAAAGCATGTGTTGTTGCTATATTGAGATGAAATGCAGTGATTGTCAGGTTCTAGTTTTTGTACAACAATAAGGTTGCTTGGCTGTCATGAGTGACGCTACTTGAGTGCCTGTACAAGAAAGGCCTTTTGCATCAAAAGCATAGGGTGGATGACAAGAGGATACTAGCCTTCTCTGTTCGATATTGATCTGAATTCATGTTGGGCTTAAGGGACGCTTTGGCCCGTTATGTTATGGCCAAGTAGGTCACGTATTCCACCCTATAAATACATCTTGTAAGCCGTCGGGGAGAGGTGACGCCTTATCGTAATCCCCCAAGTTCTGTAAACACTTTCCGATATAGTGAACTTTGTCGGGTGGCGTCCGTGGTTTTTTCCCGCAAGGGTTTTCCACGTAAAAATCGTGTCTCGTGTTCGATCTTGTTTTTTGTATTATTTGCTAACAAGTGGTATCAGAGCCCATGGGCCAGCAATCTCGTTTATCACCTCAAACATTGACGGGCTCCCTCGTTATGTCCGTGTTGTGACATCGGGGATGAAATGACTCTTATGACGGGGGAGCTTGTTCAAATTCACATCTGGAGGTTTAAAAATATTTGACGGCAGCCGCAAATATCTCCGTTCCGATCTGGAAAAAACTTTAAGACCCGATTTGGGTCCAGTGTGTTGACGGGGGAGATTGTTGGGTTTAGTCCTCCATTGGAAATCCATGGTGGGGGAGCACAAACGTATAAGGCCGGGCAACCCTTGCTTATTAGGCTAGTCTTTTGAGCTGAGTTAGGCCCAATGGCTTAGTCATTGTTGCTCTATTTATACTTGGGTCTTAAAATAATCCTAACACAACCGGTCACGAAATTTACGAGATTAAAAAAAATTAGGGTTTCATCCCGTTCGACGCCGTCAGTCGGCGTTTTCCCATCTGCTCAGTGCAGGTCTCGTCGAAGCCGATTCGACCATGCCCCACCAGTTGCGGTTGCCGGATTACTCGTCGCTGGTGTTGGAGGGATCGCTCTCCTGTCTAATCTGCGCAAGGATCGATCTGCTACCGCGTACCATCTGCTGTTTGGAGGCGGAGATCGAAGCGGACGACGCGTGGTCGCTGCGGTTGCCATGCGTGATCAAGGCTGTGCACGTGCCACGTGGATCAAGATTGAGTGCTACTGCTACTGCTGTTGTGCGTTGTCAGGGAGAAATTCCATCCCCTGCTGCCACTGTTGCAGTCAAAGAAATTTTGTGAGCATTATGTGTTTGGCAAACACAAGAGGGTGAAATTCAATACCTCAACTCATACAAGTAATGATATTTTTGATTATGTGCATTCTGATTTATGGAGACCATCTCGCAAGCTTTTTTATGGTGGTTCTCGTTATATATCGACAATCATTGATGATTGTTCTAGAAAGGCATGGTCTTATTTCTTGAAAGATAAATCAGAAACATTTTCAGCATTTAAACAGTAGAAGGTTATGATTGAAAATCAAACTGAAAAGAAGGTTAAAATTCTTTGTACTGATAATGGGATTGAATTCTGTTATAATCAATTTAAAGCATATTGCAAGTGTCAAGGCATTGTTAGGCATTATACTATTCCTCATACACCTCAGCAGAATGCTGTAGCTGAGCGTATGAACAGAACAATCATCTACAGAGCCCGTTGCATGTTGTCTAATACTGGCTTGAATAAGCGTTTTTGGACTGAAGCTGCTTACACTGCTTGCTATCTTATTAATTGTTCACCTTCTATTACTCTTAATAAGAAAACTCCAATTGAGGTATGGTCTGGTTCTCCAGCTGATTATTCACAATTGAGAGTTTTTGGTAGTACTGTTTATGCTCATGTTGATAATGGAAAATTAGATCCTAGAGCTATTAAGTGCATATTTTTTGGTTATCAAACTGGTGTTAAAAATTATAAATTGTGGAATCCACAAACTCAAAAGGTTGTTCTTAGTAGGAATGTTATATTTAATGAAACTGGTATGTTATCTGACAACCTGGCTAGTGATGCTCCTATTGAGAGACAGCAGAAAACAAGTGTGCAGGTGACTCATTTTATTGATGTTGATAATACGACAGAGAATGATATTGCTGCTGTCCAAGATGCACAGATTCCTGATAATTCACCAATTGTTGATGATTCGTCTTTTGTTGAGCATTCTTCTCCAATTGTGCAGCCTCTACAACATTCTATTGCAGCTGGTAAGGCCACCAGGACTCGTAAGCCAGTTAGAAGATTAATTGAAGAAAGCAATATTGTTTATGCTTTGAGTGTTGCAGAAGAGATTGAAGGTAATTCAGAACCTTCTAATTATTCTGAGGCTATTATTTCTGGTGATTGCAACAATTGGGTGACCGCTATGCAAGATGAGATGGAGTCGCTTGAAAAGAATGATACTTGGGATTCAGTAAAATTGCGTAAGGATAAAAAGTCTGTCCGTTGTAAGTGGATTTTCAAACGGAAGGAAGGTATTTCCTCAAGTGAGCCTGTAAGGTATAAAGCAAGGTTGGTTGATAAGGGCTATAGCCAGATTCTAGGTATTGATTTTAATGATGTCTTTTCTTCAGTTGTGAAACATAGTTCTATTCGCATGTTGCTCAGTATTGTTGCTATGCATGATTATGAATTTGAACAATTTGATATTAAAACTGCGTTTTTGCACGGGGAGTTAGATGAAAATATTTACATGTATCAACTCAAAGGTTTTGTTGTTCCTAGAAAAGAAACATTATTTGCAAATTAAAGAAATCTCTTTATGGATTGAAGCAATCTCCTAGACGGTATAAGAGATTTAACTCATTCATGCTCTCTAATGGTTTTAAGCGGTCAGATTATGATAGCTGTGTTTATTTGAAGACTGTTAATGATTCAGCTATTTATCTACTTCTATATGTTGATGATACGTTGATTGCTGCTAAAGAAAAATAAAAAATAGCTAAGTTGAAAACACAATTAAATAAAGAGTTTGAGACGAAAGACTTGGGTACAGCTAAGAAAATTTTTGTATAGAAATAATCAGAGATAGAAAATATGGTTTGTTATACTTTAGTCAGCGAGGTTATATTGAAAAGGTTCTTCGTCATTCTAATATGCATGATGCAAAACCAGTGAGTACTCCGTTAGCTGCACATTTCAAATTATCTTTAGATCTATATCCACAGTCAGACGATGATATTAAGTACATGTCTAGAGTTCCATATTCCAGTGCAGTTGGTTCTCTTATGTATGTCATGGTATGTTTTCGTCCTGATTTATCTCATGCATTGAGTGTTATCAGTAGATACATGGTTAATCCTGATAAGGATGATTGGAGGGCTGTTCAATGGATTTTCAGATATCTGCGTGGTATTTTTAGTGTTTGTTTGCAGTTTGGTAAATCTAGAGATGAATTTGTTGGTTATGTTGATTCTGATCATGCTGGAGATTTAGATAAAAGGAGATGTATTACGGGTTATGTTTTCACTGTTGGTGGTTGTGCTGTTAGTTTGAAAGTTTATCTGCAAGCTGGTGTAGCTCCGAGTGTCCGTTTCACGGGCGTTCGCTCCCCTCGCTCAGAGCGAGCGATCTGCTCCCACGCGCCAAGTTAGGTGGACCCAGGTAATTGCTGTGAGCGCTGGCTTGCCTCGCTCGGATCGAACGAGCCGCTCCATGCAGAAGGAAAAGCGGGCCAGGTAAGTTTTTTTTTCTTTTTCTTTCTATTTGCTGTTTTTTTCTTTTTTCTTTATAATATAATGATCATAATTTTTATGATGTAAATTTATGATGTAATAATTTTAGGATGTAACTTTTATTATGATCGTAGCTTTTATGATATAAATCTATGATGTAATATTTTTATGATGTCAGTTTTTTTCCTCTTTTTGTTTTTTTCTTTTCTAACGATAAATTTTTTTTTCATGATCATTTTATGGAAACATAATTTATCAAGATAACGTTATGGAAACATAATTTATCATGATAATTTTATGTAAGCGTAACTTTATTACGATTTTTTCTGGAAGTATAATTTATCACGATAATTTTATGAAAGCATAACTTATTACGATAATTTTATGGAAGCATAACTTTATCACGATATTTTATGTAAACATAACTTATTACACGATAATTTTGTGGAAACATAACGTTTAACGATAAACTTATCATACGATAATTTTGTATAAGTATAACTTATAATGATAACTTTTATGGATGTATAATTTATCATGATAATTTTATAGAAACATAATTTATCAGTACAACTTTATGGAAACATATCTCGTTATGGAAGCATAACTTACCACGACAATTTTACGTAAGCATAACTTATCAGATAACTTTATAGAAACATAAAATATCACGATAATTTTTATTCCACGCGCACATATATGTATACCAAAAGTTATTATTTTTTATTTATTATGATGTAAGTTATGTAACTTAAGTTTTGTTTGTATAACTTTATATGTCTAAAATTATGTCAAAAAGTGATTACCATAACTTTCGTTCCACGGATAGCTAAAATTATATTAAAATGTTATGATCGTAACATTCCGCATATAGTGTACGAAAAAATATGATGACAAGTTGTGTATTTAAATTTACAATTTATCAAAAAATAGAAATTTGAAAAATAAACAAACAGGGAAAAGAAAAAAAAATAAACATGTGGAGGCCGAGGTGAATGGGAGCGTGACCACGTACGGCTTTCCGCTTGGGCGTGGCGCCGGGCAGCACAGGTGGGGCCGGGTGGCGCGCATGGTGGAGGGCACTCGCACGTGGAGGTTTCCGGAAGGCTGGCGTCGTCGTCGCTCGCTGGATTCCAGCGCAACGAGCGCTCGTGAATTAGGCACGCACTTTGTTTTTTTTCTACTACTGAAGCTACATATATAGCTATTTCTGAAGTTTGTAAGGAAACTATTTGGTTGAGAGGTTTATACTCTGAATTTTGCGGGATTAGTTGCTCTTACGTTACCATACATTGTGATAGTCAAAGTGCTATTTATCTCACAAAAAATCAGATGTTTAATAAAAAACAAAGCATATTGATGTAAGATATCATTTTATTCGAGGTGTTATTGTTTATGGTGGCATTAAAGTACGCAAGATAAGCACCCATGATAATTCTGCTGATACGATGACAAAGCATGTTTCTACATCTAAGTTTGAGCTGTGCTCGAGCTTAGTTGGTATTAAAGTTTGAAGTCCTAGTCACTTTTGGCGCTGGTGAAATTTATTATTGAAGAAAGATTATTGATGATTATTCATTACTACAAGATGGAATTCGTCTCAAGGTGGAGTTTGTTGGATAGTGATATTGATCCAAATTCATGTTGGGCTTAAGGGACACCTTGGTCTATTATGTTGTGGCCCAATTAGGTCATGTGTTCCACCCTATAAATATATCTCGTAAACCATCGGGGAGAGGTGACGTCTCGTTGCAATCCCCCATATTCTGTAAACACTTTCCGATACAGTGAAATTTGCCGACTGATGCCCGTGGTTTTTTCCACAAAAATTTTCCATGTAAAAATCGTGTCTCGTGTTCGATCTCGTTTTTCGCATTATTTGCTAACATCCTCTTTGGTCAAGGTTCTTCATGCCTTCTGCCAATCGGTCCACCTGACGCGTGCCACCAGCAAACACTTTTTTTATCTGCGTCGAATGACGACGGTGTAGCCTCCTCATGGCTTGTTCTCCTGTCTCAATAGTCAACGATGATTTAATTTGTCTGTCAAACGAATCACATGTTTACTCTTCCATCAGTCTCCTGGCTTCGGTCTCGGTGCGCTGGACCACAAGTTGTTCGGGATAAGGTCGATCGTGAAGATACTAGCAAAATATCTCTAAATTTTCAAATTTTTTACTCGCAAGTATACATTAATATGCTTATTTTTATCAGCAACGGTCAAAAGGAGAATTCCATGTAATACAGCGTATATGCCCCCTTTACACTGTCTAGCGCACTAAATTATGTTACAGTTTTACCAAGCAGCTGGTGAGCCCACCCATATATGCACTGACTTCTTTACATT